>PISX010000660.1:95509-252219 GCA_004024625.1 Mellivora capensis
AAACTGTGGAAAGAACCAAGATGCCCTTCAACAGATGAATGGATAAAGAAGATGTGGTCCATATACACTATGGAGTATTATGCCTCCATCAGAAAGGATGAATACCCGACTTTTGTAGCAACATGGACGGGACTGGAAGAGATTATGCTGAGTGAAATAAGTCAAGCAGAGAGAGTCAATTATCATATGGTTTCACTTACTTGTGGAGCATAAGGAATAACACGGAGGACATGGGGAGATGAAGAGGAGAAGGGAGTTGGGGGAAATCAGAGGGGAGATGAACCATGAGCGACTGTGGACTCTGAGAAACAAACTGAGGGTTTTGGAAGGGAGGGGGGTAGGAGGATGGGTGAACCTAGTGGTGGGTATTAGGAGAGCACGTTTTGCATGGAGCACTGGGTGTGGTACATAAACAATGAATCTTGGAACACTCTTGAAAAGAGAGTTGGGGGAAATTGGAGGGGGAGATGAACCATGAGAGACTGTGGACTCTGAAAAACAATCTGAGGGTTTGGGGGGTTTGGGTGAGCCTGGTGGTGGGTATTATGGGGGGCACGTATTGCATGGAGCACTGGGAGTGGTGCATAAACAATGAATTCTGGAAACTGAAAAGAAATTTTAAAAAAATATCCTGATAGGGGCGCCTGGGTGGCTCAGTGGGTTAAGCCTCTGCCTTCGGCTCAGGTCATGATCTCAGGGTCCTGGGATCGAGCCCCATGTCTGGCTCTTTGCTCAGCGGGGAGCCTGCTTCCCCCTTTCTCTCTGTCTGCCTCTCTGCCTATTTGTGATCTCTGTCTGTCAAATAAATAAAATCTTTAAAAAAAAATATCCTGATAATTCTTGGTCCTTTACATCTCAATATAGATTTTAGAGTTATCCTGCCAAAATGATGCATCAGTCTGGAGAACCCTATTCATATTTTCTTTGAAAAATACAATGAATCCACAAGATTATCTTGTGGAATATTTGGGGGAACATTTGCTCATCCACAATATTAATAATATATTTCTACCAATAAACACAGTGTATTACTTCATTTAAGTCTTTTAATAGCTCTTAATAATTTTGATAATAAAATAAGATAAAATCTTAATGTTTTTTCCTGTAGATATCTTGCAAATCTGTTGTTTGCTTTATTCTTAGCTGAGGAGTGTCCTCTGATCCTATGTAAATTTTGACTTCTTTTTAATAATGTTTCTAATTGTTTGTTAATCATGTTTTGAAATTTGACTGTTGCATATAACTTATATATAACCGAATTGCTAAATTACCCCACTGTTTTTAGTAATTTATAAATTATTTTGAGTTCTCTATGTAGTAGAACATACTTATACAAATGATGAGTTTTCCCCTTCTTTTATATTTTCATGCCTCATTATTTTATATCACAGTGTCTAGAATCCCCAATACAATGTTAGGCATGTGCATCAAAGTTATATTCCTGATTTTTAAAAATGCTTATAGGGGCACCTGGGTGGCTCAGGTCATGATCCCAGGGTACTGGGATCAAGCCTTGTGTAAGGTTCTGCTCTCAGGGCAAGTCAACTTCTACTGCTCCCTCTGCCCATCCCCCTGCTCGTGCTCTCTCTCCTTCTCTCTCAAATAAATAAATAAAATCTTTTTAAAAATGTTCCTAATGTTTTCTCATTTAGTATGTTTGCTCTGGGAATGTGAGTGTGTGTACATATATATCCTGTAACTTTCATTTCATTTCTTGTAATGTTTTTGGCCTGGCTTTTGCATCAGGGTTATGTAGCAGCCCAACCAGTAATGACTTATGGGATACTCTCTGTTTTTATTTTACATATCTTTTTCCATTATTTTATTTATAGCCTCCATGTGTCCTTCTGCTTAGATATATCTTCTATAAGCAGCCTGACTCCGAGTATTGCTTCTGTTTTTAGTTTTCCAATCTCAAAATCTTTGGGTATATTTTTTAACTGATTAGTTTACTTGTTAAATTAGTAACTACTATTCTACTTGGAACTATTTCTACCAACTTAATTTCTTCTTTCAGTTTGTCCCATTTTCCTCTGTTATTTTGTAATTGCTTTTACTTGAAAGCCAATGGTACCTATATTTATTAATGAGTTTAATAACCTGGGGGGTGGGAATGCCTGGGTGGCAGAGTTGGTTAATCCACTGCCTTTGGCTCGGGTCATGATCCCAGGGTCCTGGGATCAAGTCCCACATCAGGCTCCTTGCTCAGTGGGGAGCCTGCTTCTCTCTCTGCCTCTGCCTGCCACTTTGACTGCTTGTGCTCTCACTCTCTGACAAATAAATAAATAAAATCTTTAAAAATAATAATAATAATCCAGGGGATTTAGCAGTTTCTCATAGTCTTTGGTCCCTCTCCTGAATCTCCTGATATCATGAAGATATATAAACTTTTATCTCTGAGTTATTATTGATAATGATTATTTTTTCTTCTTGTTATTAGTTTTCTTTAAAAAAATAAAAAGAAAGAAAGAAGAAGGGCTTACCAAGGTATTTGGCGGCTTTCTTGTATTTCTTGCAATGTATCTTGCTGCCCATTCCCACTTCTAGAAAAAAATTCTTTCAAAAGAGTCTTTAATGTGGATCTTTGTTCAACAAATCTCTGAGTCCTTCTTTGCCCGAGAATATTTTATATCATGCCCTCATGGTTGAGTGACTTTGGCTGGGTATGACATCGGATGTTCTTTGTTGTCTTTCGATCACTTTTTCTGAATGCCCTTTTGTGTTGTCTTGTATCTAGTGAGACTCCTGAAAAGTCTGATGTCGATTGTATCCCTTAAAGATAATCAACTCTTTCTGTAAGATTTTATTTTATTTTTTAAAGATTTATTTACTCTTTGTAGAGAACTGGGGCAGAAGCAGAGGCACAGAGAATCTCAAGCAGACTCCCCACCGAGCACAGAGCCTGATACGGGGCTTGATTCCAGGACCCTGAGATCATGACCTGAGCTGAAACCAAGAGTTAGACACTCAGCCAACTTTGCCACCCAGGTGGCTCTTTCTGTAAGATTTTAGATATATATTTTTTAAGATTTTATTTATTTATTTGATAGAGAGAGGGAACACAGTCAGGAGAGTGAGAGAGGGAGAAGCAGGCTTCCTGCTGATCAGGGAGCCCAAAGCGGGGCGGGGGGGGGGGGTTGATCCCAGGACCCTGGAGTCATGACCTGAGCAGAAGGCGGATGCTCAACGACTGAGCCACCCAGGTGCCCCAAGATTTTAGGTATTTTTTAATTGATATTTTAGAGGCAGCCCATAGGGTATCTAGATGTGGGGTTTTCCTTATAATTCCTCATGGTTTCTTTTCTTTTTAATCCAAGGAAAACTTATCTGTATCACTTTTTCTCCTCTCATTATTATTTTTAAAAAAATATCTCTACTTCTAGGACTTCTATTACCTGGATTTTAGTACTCTACCTCCTCCTTCCATGTATCTTGGGTTTTCTCCTTCCATCTGGGAGATATCCTGAGTGTGTCTTCTAATTCACTAACTAGTCCTCCACTGAACCATCCCTGCTCTTTGTTAAATCTATTACTTGCCTTGTTTCAGTTATTTTAGTTTTCACACCCAATACTTCTTCTTAGTCCTGTTCTGTTTTCTTGTTCCTTTTTTTTTTTTTTTTCCCCATTGGGAGCATATAGCCAGGAGGAGTTCCCTGACACTTTTCCTGCTTGGGGCTGAATTTCTGTGGTGGCTAACTATCATCCATCTGTTCTTCTCAGGCTTTCACAAGTCCTGGACTTTAGTATTGCCTTAATTTGACTTCTGAGGACTCTTGAGCCAGAGATCAAGACACAGCAGGTGAGAGGGAGGTAGACATTTGTCCCAAGGCAATGGCAATGAACAGCAGAAGAACTTCAGTAATTATTTCCTGTTTTATTCTTTCCCAGCCAACTTCCTACACACACACACACACACACACACACACACACACACACACCTCATCATCCCAGAATTTATTACAATTTCCTCCTGTTCTTTATATTTTCCTCCTTGGTCTCTCCGAGATCACTCTTGGCGTGAGGATCCTGCAGTTGTTTGAGTCCAGCATCTTGGCTAGACACAGAACTGGAACCTCCAAGTGATTACCTCCAGTCCCTTTATTTTACAGACAAGGACACGAAAGCCCAGAGAAGTCCATTAGTGGTGGATATCCATGCTACCTCATGCTCCGTAGTCCACTCTGAAGATCAAAGTCATCGGCACGAAGAGTGATGCTTAAAATTCACTTAATGGTCAATCAATTATTAAAGCAAGTTCAATACTGCAAAAGTATTCCTGAGCCTGATCGGAATTCACTTAGTCCATCCTGGACGAAGCATAAAAAGCATTAAAAAGTGCATGCTCTTTATTTTTATTTTTTATTTTTTTCACATTCCATGGCTTCAAAGGTATTAACCACAGCCCAAAGGAAAAGAATCCTAGGGAAACTATATATACCACAGACACAGCTTTCTATGAAACTTCCTGAGTAGTAATAACAGACTGAAGGACAGCCCACAAACTGGGTATCATTCCAACAGCCACAGGGAGTACTCCGACCCTCCTACATAGCCAAGCCCACGAAAATGCAGACTCTCTGCTGTCCACAGGGATGTGACCAACTCAAAGGTTTCAAGTCTACAGACTTTTTGAGTGAAAGTTGTTTGTTTGTTTTTTTTCCCTGGGAAGGAAACCAGGGTTGGAATTAGCTAAGTGCTAATTGAAATGGCAGGCTTGACCTCTTGTTACTAAGATCCTGCCATAAGCCCTTATGCCTAAATTATATCCCCCTCATTCAGGAGAATACAACCCACAGAGGAAAATGTGTCCCAAGAAGGGGGATTTAAATACGATTCCCATAATAAATGCCCAAACTTGCCTGGAGGATTTTATTAGCTTCCACTTCCAACAATAAATGCTCTATCTATGCAATTGAGAAAAGAGAGCCTGGGATCAGGCACTGACATTTGCAAAGGAGAGAACATACATTCTCATCAAATATAACACTCAGCCCTGTAGGAACTAAAAATGATCTGTGTTAACCAAATAGTTACTGTTAGGCTTCAGTCCCTCTGACCACACTCTCTGTGAAAGTAGACAATGAAAGACAAGCTTTCTCTGAATTTGAGATTGGAGCTTACCTGCCAGCCCGGCTTCCTGGCACCCAACCTATTAGCTCTGATCTTCTCCTTTCAGTGGATCCAGGAAAGTGCCCTGTAAGATAGTCTGTCTTTGAGTCATTGTTCATAGTGTTGTGTATGTCCCTTCACCTCTCAGTGCCTTGGTTTTATATCAGTTGGAGAAGTGGGACCATGCTCATTCCAAATAAACTGGGCAAAGTTAACGTATAGAGTAATCCTACAAATAACTATGGAAACTAGAATGCAAAAGAGGATAGCCGAACAGCTAGTACATAAATTAAAATGGAATATTAAAAATGAATTCAAATAACCCAAAAGAAGTCATGAAGAAGGAGCAAAGGAACAATAAAGCTGAGAAGATGAACCGAAAAGAAATAAGAAAATAGTAGATGTAAATCAATTCCAATTTCAAGTCTGAGTTTGTCAGAATAGCTTAAACAGCAAGTCCCAATGAAATAGTGTCCATAAGAGACACGGAAGACATGGTTAGGTTGAAAATAAGTGGGTGAAAATTGATATACTATACAAACAGTAAGCATAAGAAGACTGGATTGGCTATTTTAAATCAAACAGATGCTTTCCAAACAGCACTGGTGATTGAGAGAAATATTCCAAAATGATAAAAAGTTAATTTCAACTGGAAGACATAAAACTCATTATGGGGTACGTACCTAATGACTAAGCTTGCCACTACATAAAGTACACACTGACAGAATTAAATTAAAGGAAAAATACATAATTCCATCATCACACCTAGGAAGTTTGGTTCTTTTTTTTTTTTTTTAAGATTTTATTTATTTATTTGAGAGACAGAGAGAGAGAGCACAAGCAGGGGGAGGGGTAGAGGGAGAGGGAGAAGTAGGCACACCACTGTGCAGGGAGCCTGATGTGGGACTCAAACCCAGGACCCCAGGATCATGACCTGAGCCAAATGCAGATGCTTAAACGACTAAGCCACACAGGGGCCCCTACAATGTTCTATTTTTGAAAAAATACATGTATACCCGTACAGAGAAAAAATCCTTAAGGTGAATCATCAAAATATCAATCATATTTATCTCAAGGTGCTGGTTAGTTAACCTAAATGTTTTCTTAGTTTCCAATTTGCCTAAAACAAATACACATTTTGTAATCTAATAAAACAAAGGCTGGAAAAACAAGTCTCCTGATTCCAGTATCCACTCTGAAATGGGCACAGCCTTTCATCTACCTGCTCAGCTCTAATCCTTGAAGGAGGGTCAAATGGATCATTATTCATGCTGGTTAAGGAATTAAGAGCTTAGAGCAGCTCTGTGAAGGTTGTGGGAACAGCTCCATTACCTCAGGTGAAACAAACCAGGGAGGTTCCCTTTGATCGTTGGTGCCCATTTCTTTCCGCCTTCTCAGGGTGGATTTGGAAGGCAACCTCCAGAGAGGGTGAGGCCAGCCTATACCCGCCTGCTGTCCTTTCCAGGGTGTGGCTGGGAAAGTGGGAGCTGCTCAGACCTACCTCCAATTATCCTCTTGCCCCAAGAAGGTCACACCTGTCCATCTATCTTCTTCCAGTGGAAGGAATCTGGGCAGGCTCATCTAGAAGGCATGGAAAGAAAGCAAAGTTTGTTTGGGGTACTCCACTCCTCCCTTCCCTTTTTCACACCATCCCTCCTTCTTCCTTTATGTTCATTGCTTTTTTTTTTAAATCTTTAGCATTTATTTCATTTAATTTTTTTTCAGTGTTGTTCATTGCTTTTGAGACCTCAGATTCTCTCCTTTCTCCTGAAAAAAAAAAAAAGTTCTCATTATCATTAAATCATTAGCATTTGCATTTTCAATGAGAAATAGAGAAATACTGTTCATGAAGAAATGACTCTGTAATGGAAGTATTTCAAGCACCAACTTAGGGGAAGGCTGGTGATGTGGGTCAAAAAAGCCTAAAACACTGGTGACCTGCAGTTTCAGTAGAAAAGAAATGGCAAATTCAGTTCCCATAGAGCCAATTGTCACCGGGCTATCGTCCTTTAAGACAATCTCTAGAGAGCATCTTCTACTGGTTTTGAGGAACCAAGTGAAAAGGGAGTTTCTATCTGGACTCTAAAAGTGCAGCCCGGAACCCCCATCCTCTCCAATAAACCATCTCCTCCAGTCGGGTAAAGTACCCAAATGTTCTCAGTTCTGTTCCTCATGTATTCAATCAACTCCATACAGTGGTGTTGGCATCATGGGCTGCATTCTCCACAAAGAGTCTAGGAAATCCTCTTTGGGGTCAGGTCACTCAACAAAAGTTCAAAGGTGGTGGCAGGTACTGTTGCCGCCTCTTCTTCCATCACAAGGTAATGGTTGCTCTTAAAAAGAGCTGCAAAGTACAGGTTCTTTTAGTCCTCTCCCTGCCTCGATGCTGCCCGGGTGATGGGTGCTTGTCAATACCATCCTCCAGTGACTGATGAATTTGGTCTCCAATCGCTGTAGTGATCATTTATCACAAGGCAATCTCTTATGACAGAAAATATAGTGCCCTTGTGACTCTTCACTCTCCAGCACTCACTGACAGCAAATGAAAATGACACTGCTTGCCAGGACCAGCCATAACTCAGGCTCATTTTCCAGAAAACCTTCATGGGCACCGCAGAATAATGAGATGTGCACTGCCTAGAGGTTACAGCCTAGCCGAGCTGTGGTACGTTCAGATAAATCAGCCCAACACATGATCAATCCACCCAGAAATAAAAACCACTCTGTTCTCCTATATGTTTTACTGTATAATTTAAGCAAATGAGTTCAAAGCAATATTTCTCGGTAGCCATAACCCAAGAAGGTGACCAATATTGCCTTAACTGGTATTGGTTTGAGAAAGAAGAGAAAATAATGTTCTACCCTCATCTCATTGTCTGCCATCCTGCTTGGATGACTGAAAGGAATTTGCATCTGAAAAACCATTTATGAGAATGATAAGTTGACCATGGTGGTGATGACGACGACAACAACGACCGTGTGGATTCATCAGTGACCACCCAGCGTATGGAAGGCACTCTGCTCTGCAAAATGATAGCACACTTATTTTCCGTTTAGTCCTTATAAGGAACGCTGTGACATAGTGCAAGAGAATTATACATTTTTCAGATGAATAGCTGAAGCCCAGAGGGTCTGACTGGCTGAGGGCTTAGCCTTGTACAACTTCTTGAAGAGTAGGGAGAGTAGACGGGAATAGAGGACTGAAGCCAGGTTGGAGCCTCAACCTCACCATCTCCTAATCCAGCCGTGTTTCTGAGCAACTTGGGAAATCCAACTTGACCTAATCCTTCCCATTTTACAGGTCATGGGACACATTCAACATAATTAACATTAAGGCAGAATTCACAGACCAAAGAGCTGTATGAAATGAAGCAAAATTTAAAAAAAATGTCGTGGCCAAAGTTATTTCATATTTACCGAGAAAACATTAAGCGGTGGATGAATTACTTATTTATGTTTTGCTTTAATTTTATTTATTTATTTACTTATTTATTTCCTTTTTACATTTTTTTAAAGACTTTATTATTTTAAGTAATCTCTACACCCAATGTGGAGCCCAAACTTACAACACTGAAATCAAGTGTTTCACGTTCTACTGGCTGAGCCAGCCGGGTGCTCCAAATTATTTATTTTTTGAGTAAAATTTTTTAAAATATTGATAAAACAACTACTACCCATCCTTGAGTAAGGTGTGGAGGTACAAAGATACTCTGAGGGAGATGCTCCCTAGTTTGATATCACACTGTAACTAATAAAGGGGGGGCACAGAAATGAAGATTTCCTAAATGTAGAACAGAGCCCACTATGCAGTGAAGATTTGAAAACCTTCCAGTTCACTGAAGCAAGGGAAACAAGCCCAAAAGTGCTCATTCCCAAAGGAGGCAAAGTTAGAACCCAAATCACAGAATCCATGGAAAACCCACAGAGGCTATCCCTGCCTCCAACTGTTCTTCCACATGCTAGTCTGGAGAGGTTGTTTGACCTTTAAAATAGCGCAAGACCTAGTTACACGCACATTTCTGTACCTTAGATGGTCAGGTATCTTCCTCCAATGAACCATAGGCTCCATCTTATCCATCTGGTATCCCAAAAACTTTCCTAATGCCTGGAACATGATAATTTTTAGACATTGACACATAATTTGCACATTATAAAATTCCTGTTTTTCAAGTGTACCATTCAGTGGTTTTTGCTATATTCACAAAGTTATGCAGTGAATAGTTTTATATATATATATATGTGTGTATATATGATAACTGTGAAAAATATAGGTAGTTGTCACCACTGTCCAATTCCAGAACATCGCCACACCATAAAACCCATACCCATTAGCAGAGACTCCCCAGTGCCCTCTTCCCCGAGCCCATGGAAACAACTAGCTTACTTTCTGTTTCTATGGACTTGCCTATTCTGCGTGTTCCATGTTAAATGGAATCCTAACATGTGACCTTCATATCTGACTGGCTTCTTCCAAACAGCATGATACTTACAAGATCCACCCATGTTGTAGTGCGTATTATGAATTCATTCCTTTTTGGGACAGAATAATATTCTATTGTGTGGATATACCACCTTTTATTTATCCACTCATCTGCTGATGACCATGTGGGTGGCCTCCACTTTTTGGCTATCACACTAGGACTTTAATACACATTTGTTGAACCAAGCAGTGACCTTCTAACTATCAATGTCATATGTGAGGTGGCCAAGAAACATGAAAACTCTTCATGCTCATTATTAATCAGAGAAGTAGAAACTAAGACCAATGCAAAATCATATCCACTTACCAGATTAGTCAATATTTCCTACTCTAAGAGCTGTTATCTCTGATAGTGTGGTTACACTGCACTGCGCTGGTTACAGAAGTGCAAATTGGTGCAAGCATATTAAGGCAAGATACCTGAAAGACTAAGGCTCTAATAGAAAACACAGAAAAATGCTTTATTTGTGAAGATAGTTACTTATAATGATCAAATAAGGGAAATAAACCTAAATGCCCAAAAATGATGAAATAGTTAAAAAGAATTTAATGCACACACACACACAATTAAATAGTATAGCCATTAAAATTGCATTTTAAAAGGCGTTGAACTGCATCAGAAAGTATTATTAATATTCAGTGAAAACAGACATGGTAGGGTTGATCACAAATATGTGAAAATCCCACAGGAAAACAGGAATTTGAGGAAACCTACAAAAACATTAATATGAATTTATCTGGATGCTTTTTATGGTGATGGGAATGAAGAAAATAGGAAAAATCTTGGCCATAACTTCACCCATTATGTCTTAAGCTAGATGGTTTTTATGTACATGTGATTTAGTTTCCTTTTGAATAAGTTCTAGAAGGATAAGGAACTATCTTAAATAGTACCATATCTGTATTAGGTATAGAGCAAATATTCTTTTCATTAATTAAAAAACCCTTTTGACTTTTATTAGACCCCATTTAACCCACTCAGCCATGTATACATAAAACAGATATTTCCAGTAATTTTCATCATCAAGAACAAGGTAATGGATACATGCAAGACTGAACTTACGTTCAGTTCAGAAACTTACATTTCTGCAAGTTTCTGTAATTCTTTCCAACAGGGTCATCCCAAAGGTGGTTAAAGAAATGGTGGTCCTCAGTACCTATTAGACTGCCCACCTCTGAGAACCTTCTGGAATAAAGGACACGTGGGACACAATAGACCATTAAATGTTGAGAGTATTGAGTAGATACAAAGACAGAGGCAAATTATTGAAAAGTCACGGACAGAGTGAAATATGTCACACTGAGTTTCGCTGCCAGCGCAGAAAGTATGTTTTCATCCTGTCTGCATGAGTGAAGGGGCAGGTGAGCGAGAGCCTTCTAGTCATTGGGAAGAAATTGAGCAGTATTGGCCTCGATGTTTATGCAACTGTTACAAGTCGTGAAGTTAGAGTTTTAAATGCTTTTGCCACAAGCATCTTTTTTCCATTAGATTTAAACATTCAAGTCTCCTTTACGGAAAATGTACTCCCACATGGCCTTAATTCACTTCTACTCCACTTATCAAAACATTATCCCGTAAGATTCATTTTAAGTCCAGAAAATTATCTGAGCTTCTTGTATGAAGCTGCTTTAGTTCTTCTTATAAACAAGTTCTCTCAATTACTGGTTTTGCATGCCCTTCAACTTTGCATGTGTTTGCATGACTTGAGTTTAACTTAAAATTCAATACCTTTGAATTTGAGCTGCAGACATTATCCAGATAATTCAAATGTAAGTATCTGTGCAGTTCAAATGATCTCGAGTAAAGAATGGTCTGAAATGATGTGTTTTAGTTTTTGCTTGTAGAAAATGAAAGAGCTGACTCTTAACTCTCTCTAGGTAACTAGGAAAGTTATGTTTCAGTTGCATTTGTAAAATGATAATAGAAAACATTAATTGTAAGAATCTGTTATATGCTGAGACTTGTGTTATGGATTCAATGCATGTTTGTATTTAATCCTCAGAAAATGGTAAGAAGTAGGTATTATTTGGGGGCCCATTCAGTAGATGAGAAAAATAAGGGGAAAATTATATAACCACAAAAAAGGGATCTTCCATAAGACTATTCAATAGAATTATTTACAGCATCCCCAAACCAGAAATAACCCACATATTCACTAACAGATGAACACATTGTTATATATTCATGGATGGGAATACTACCCAGTGATTAAAAAAAGAGGAGAAGAAAGAATGCAACTACTTGTATGTGTTACAATGTGTGTAGTCTCAAACACATGTTGAGTAAAGAACCCACCCCCAAAAGTATATATAAATATAAGATATAAAATTCATGTTGTAGAATTCAATTTACATAAAGTTCTAGGAGAAGTAAAACTAATCAGTAGTGGTATAAATCAAGGGAGAGATGGGTAATCCTTGAAAAGGGACACGAGGGAACTTCTAGGAGTAATGAGAATGTTCTATACCTTGATTAAGGTGGTGACCACATAAATGCATGTGTTTGCCAAATGTCTGTCAAAACTCACTGAACTATGCACTTTATTTGATAAGAATCATATGTCAAAGAAAGGATGCTGATAGGTAGAGATAAATGATAGATAGATAGATAATAGATAGATAGATGATAGATAGATAGATAGATAGATGATAGATAGGCCTTAGTGTCGGGGTGGGTGGGAAGTTTAGGAATTTTCTCAAGGTTATGCAGTTATAGGGAAAGTGCAATTTAAGCACAATTTGAACACAGGGAGCCTGACTCCAATCTGACTCCTTGCCAAATAGTTTATGAAATAATCCACAAGTACATCTGGCAGCAGCTACCTTCTCCTAGCTGGCGTAGGGATTAAAGAAATTCCATCAAATGAGTTAATACATGTGAAGTGCTTATTAGTGCCTGGCATAGAGCAAGAGCTCAAAAGTGTTAACTACCATTATTATGAGATACAAGCCTTGGCCTCAAGGCAGTTATAGGGTATGTGGGGAAACAAACCATTGATTCATAAATCATTAACCAACAATACAAGAATCATAACTTGGTATAAAAAATGGGGTAAGGAAGTACCTAAAGCCAAAGCCAGAAACTCGGTGTCTACAGGTGCCAAGCAGCTTAAAAGAAGTGCAGTAGAGATATGGGACGCTGGAAAGCACTGTTCTCATCAAATGGGCTAGCTGTTCACTCCAACCTACCATTGCTGTATGGAGACACCATCCCAATATTGCCAAATGTGTGTGGGTTTGTTTTTTTTTTTTTTTTAAGATTTTATTTATTTGTTTGACAGAGAGAGAGAGAAAGAACACAGTAAGGGGAGCAGCAGTCAGAGGGAGAGGGAGAAGCAGGCTTGCCGAACAGGAAACCCCCAGTGCAGGGCTTGATCCCAGGACCCTGGGATCATGACCTGAGCCAAAGCCAGACACTTACCAACTGAGCCACCCAAATGTATTTTTAAAGAACTCAGAAATGTAGATGTTTATGTGAAATCTATTTAGAAATGTTGTGCAATATTTCAGTGTCTTAAAATGCATGATCTCCTGGTTACAAGCTATAAAATGTATCTTAAATGCAGAGTTTTAAGAAGACTCTTAGAGGCCACACAAGCATCTGGTTTCCCACCTTACTCTTCTACTCACACACAGTCCCAACTGAAGAGGTGTCATCTGCCCAAGGTCATCCAGCTAGACGCACATCTGAGAATCCAGTCCACATGGATGTCCGTGTTGACTTAATACCAAATATGGCCACATCTCTGTGAGTTTGGTCCCCTTGGGCTGGACTACAGAAGGAAAGCTTTGAGAGGAAGTAAGCTTGGAATAAGATTTAGGAAAAAAAAAAAAGATTTAGAAAGAAACACTAAAAGTGAAAGAATGTCATGGGAAAAGCTTTGAGAAAGTTCAAAATGTGTTCAATGGAGGTTAAGATCATTCCAGTTTGAGGTGGGAAGAGTCTCGAAAGGGCTTAAGGAGAGTTCTGGGAGCCACAGAAGTTTTATATGTTATGTCACCCTCTACGGGGTCCATGGGAAGCTGATAGAATTGTGTGGTGCAAGGATGGATAAAAGTGAACTTTCAAAGGGCAGCTTGATGCCGATGTTCCTCTCTACTCAAGAGGTTCCATCATCCATGCCCTTTCCCTCTTTGAACCCAGGTTTTCTATTTATGGGAGGAGGAGGGGCAGAAACAGAAACCAGAGGAACTATAATTTCTCTGAAGAACAAGCAATGAACTAAAGATAATTTATCAGTCAAACTCAAGGAACTAGATTCAACCCAGTTATGGTTTTTCCCTTCCACCAAATGTATTTGGGTTCTTGAGAAGAACCAATCAATTTTAGATGTAGATCTGATAGACGCCATATCTGAGCACACTGTGAATACTTTAGTGACCCTGCTTCAAAATTTTCTGTTCCAGATGCATGCAGAAATGGACATCTGTAAACCAAGAAGATCTCTATGCCAAAAGTTCATTTTGACCATTCATTTGACAGATATTCTACTGTGTGTTTATTCTATGCCATATACTGTGCTGAGCCCTGGAGATTCAATGTTGATCAAAAGCAGGCCTGTTCTTCCTACTCGTGAAGCTTAAAAGTCTACTCATGGAATGAGACATTAATCAAATAAATGTAAATGTACAATGTGATAAGTGCCATAAAGAGGTATTGCACGGGCTCGGAGAACATCTGGTAGGAGGACTGAAGCTAGTCGGGGAAATCAAGAAAAGCTTCCCTGAGGAAGTAATGATTGAGTTAAGCTCTCCAAATTAAGAAGACATTTTTACAGCAACAAGAGTAAAGAATCCAATCAGAGAAAAGAGCTCCAGTCGTGTGTATAGAACCCAGCTCGTAGTGGCTCCTAAGAACAGATAACTGAATTTTCAGGAATTTTGCAAACCAGTTGATATCACGTTGGGAATATTTACACTGCAGACATGAGCAAATGCTACAAGATCAGGGATCTTGTTTTTGTTCTTATATTTGGGGAGGAGAGCACTGGTTTGTTTTCACAGACAGCCAGTTTCCAAACAATTGGCAGCCTATCATCATAAAGTGTTATGATTAGAGACAGAAGAACAGATATACTGGACAAAACAAAGTCAAGGGCCAAGCATATAAAGAATGAGGAGAACAAATGGTGGGTGATGCCTCAGACAGCCACATAGGGGCTGGACCATGCATAGTTATGAAAGGTTGTTAAGCATTTTATTCCTCATTTTAAGAGCAGTGGGAAGCCATTGATGTGTTCATAAGTAGGATGAAGAATTTAAGCAGATGGTGGTTTTGATAAGATCCATCTGCTCACACTTTGGAGACTGGGTTGGAAGAAGGCAATGGAAGATGGGGTTGACCACTTTGAAGGCAATAAGTAGTCCAGGAAACAGATAATAACAACTTGGACTAGAGTGTTGATAGTAGAAGTGAAGAGACATAGCAGATTGTGTATGTTAGGGAGATAAAAATCAATAGGATTCAGTGAAGGACTTCAATGTGAGTCCTACCCAGTGAGTGGGTATGAATTTTATAACTGGATGTATGGTCAGAACCCTTCCCAAACCAGAAAATATTGAAAAAGGATCACCGTTTTCAGTGGGAGGGAGAGAGGGGAGTTGTTTAGGCATCTGATTGGCTTGATACCTCTGAGACAACCAAAAGGGCATTAGGGATAAGCGATCTGGGCTGAGAAGTGTGAGTTCAAGAGTCAGTTTTTATGAAACAATTAAAAACATGGGCTTGGAATATAGTGAGAGTATGAAATGAGATGCTAATTGGACTTAGCATTGAGTTTTAAGGAATTCCCAATTTTGAGGATATTTTTGAGAACAATGAGCCTGAAAAGAAGACTCAAAAAAAGAAAAAGAGCAATCAAAATTCTGTTGTTTCAGCAACAAGTCAATCATAGGTTTAGCAAATGCTACCCTAACTGATATGATGGAGGGCAAATGGCAGATTGTAGAGGATGGAGAGGGTGGATGAAGGGGAAGTGGAGACAACTCTTTCAAGAAGTCTGGCTGAGGGGTACCTGGATGGCTCAGTTGATTAAGCATCCAACTCTTGATTTCGGCTCAGGTCATGAGTTCAATCCCCACATAGGGCTCTGTGCTGAGTATGGAGCCTGTTTGAGATTCTCTCTCTCCCTCTGCCTCTCCCCAGCCCCCAAACCCCAATACAGCTGCATGTGTGCTCGCTCTCTCTCTCTCTCTCTTTCTCTCTAAAGAAAAAAAAAAAAAAGAAGTATGGCTGAGATGGATAGAGATGTGGGATCCAAAAGCCATCTGTTTTTTGTTTTTGTTTTTGTTTTTTAAGTGGAATACATATTAAGGATGTTTAAAACAAAACCAAAGGGGCTCCTGGGTGGCTCAGTAAGCTGAGTGTCTGCCCTTGGCTCAGGTCATGATCCCAGGGTCTTGGGATCCAGCCCAGCATCAGGCTCCCTACTCAGGTGGGAGCCTGCTTCCCCCTCTGCCCCTCTCCCTGCTTGTGCTTTCTCTCTCTCTCTCAAATAAATAAATAAAATCTTAAAAAAAAAAAAAACAATAACAAAAACAAAAACAAAAAACACTGGGATAGCCCAAGTTGAGAAGGAGAATCTTAATATGTGAGAGATCTAAAATAGTCAGGAAGGTATATGCAACCCAAAGGAAGAGGCACCAGAGCCTATGGTAATGAGGGAAAAAAGATGAGCAATACTGTCGGATTGAGGTTATGTCTTTCATACCAGAAACCTATAGGCATTTCTGTCTGATGGTTTTTATTGTTATCTCTAAAGCTTACAGACTGAATTGCTACACTCTTCACCCGGGAGGGAAAAAAAAAATTGAACCAAGTTCCCCTCTGAAAAATCTTTGAACATGGTTTAAATTGCATGTGTGTTGAATTTGTCTGATCTTGAGAATCTCAGACCCTCAGAAGCAGAAATTAATGATCTTATCGGATCCCTTCATTTCAATTCATTCCCTGAATATGCATTGGGCACTCACACTGCCAGACACTCTGCTAATCACCAGGGATTCAAAGTTAAACAAGAGAGCCTCTGACCTTGAAAAGATAATGGAATAAAAATATTTATGCAGTTAACTATAATAAAGTTCCAAGCACTACAACTGAACAAAACTGGAGGTTTCCAGAGGAGGGAGCTAGTTCATTACAGGACCAAGAAAATGATCCCGGTCTCTAGACTCCAAATAGAATGTCTTCCTCACTATCCGTATATAATATTACTCTTATTATTTCACAAAAGAGATTTGCTGTGTAAATCTATTTGTTCAACCCACAAAGATAATATAATCTTTCAGCCTTCTTGTTAATGTACTCCCATCACTAATCCAAGATCAACACTCATACATACTATTGGCTGAGAAGTCTATGATTTGGATTCTGGTATAAACCACTCATTTCCCTTTAAACATTAGTTTGAAAACCATTAAACAGTAGATGGCCATCACCCCACATCCATTATTCACTAGAACAATTCTACTTAGCTAGGTCTATATAAGGCCACAGAACCAACCACAATTTTGTTCATACATTTATTTTTTCATTACTGCCGCTGTCATAATTCTAACCTACTAGTAACCAAAATGTTTGCCTACTTTTTAGTTTTGTGTCTTTGATCCTCTAGATGGAACCTATACTAATGAGTAAGAAGTGAAATTTTGGGAGTCAAATATACATTAAATTGAGTGCTCCCTTCAGCGGCACATCTAAAATTGGAATGATGCAGATAAGATGAACATGGATGACATACATTAAAATGAATCCTTACCTTCTTGTGCTTTTTCAGAAATTTATTAAATATTTACCGAGGACCCACAGTTGCCTGGGATGAGGCCAAGTGCATCCGGGGGAAAAAATAAACAAGATGATTTGGGCTCTCTAGGAGTTCCTAGTATAAATTCAGAGAATCCATTTGGGACCTTTTCAAACCTTCAATTTTGATTTGAAAGAGCCATCTTGGAGTGAGGGAAATAGAACTTTCTAGAATGAAGACTAACAGTGAAGTTCATCACACCCAGATTCACTTCTGTGACAATAATTAGGAAGTATCAAAGTATCTAACTCATTTATTCTCTTTAGAGTTTCCTCCTGCTCTTGGAGGTGCCTGCTTTCCACAGTTGGCATATTTTCTCCGACAAGGAGAAGACTATGATGAGAAAACAAGGTATGATGAATTTGTTCATCTGTTTGCTCCACAAATAACCTGCCACCTGCCAACTCACAGGCATCACACTAAGTACCCTGGGACAAATATAAAGATGAACGTGCTCTTGAGAGCTAACCAATCTTGTGGAGGAGACAACGGTAGAAAAAGCAACTTGTGATGAAATTTATCTGAGACAGGTACGTACACAACATGCTGTGGAAAATCTGCAAAAGATGAGATTTCCTCTGACTGGGGTTGGGGGGAAAACTCCTCAGGAGTGTTTAAGGATAAATGGGATCGAGATGCTTGGGTAGGAGAGAGAAGACAGTCCAGGCTCGACTTCTGTCTTTGTGGAAGTCAAAAACACTAGAAGTCATGTGTCACATATCACTGTACGAACCCAGATAAGAATTCCACTTTTTTTTTTTTTTTTTCCATTTGGGAACCACTGAAATGTGCCCACATGGAGAACTGGATTTAGAAATAATTTGTTGTAGCAAATTAGAACCACAGGCTCCCTCTAAATTTACCCCTCCTGGTTATTAAGATTGAGGCCTCTCTCAACACCCAAATAGACAGGAAGGGAAATCTAGGAGGCCACAGCTCCCTACAGCTTGCCCCAGGCCTCGCCTATAACAAAGATGGAGCTGTGAGCCTTGGGAGGAGAGCACAGCTGCTGAGGGAGCTGGAGGAGAAGGTTCAATTCTAAGGGCAAAGCACACAACCCTCACCTGAGTTATGTTTCAGTTGGGACCCAACAGCAGGCAAATCTTACTCGCCCAGGCCCAGTTCCCAAAACAGGGGTGGGGAGAGAAACACAGCCATGCACCTTACGTGGGAGAAAAGGCAACAAACCAAAAAAAGATTAATTTTTAGAAAGCCAAGCGCTAATCCAACAGTGGTTTTTCAAGAGTGCCTCAAGCATTAGTAGGTCATTAAATCTTTGTTAATGGGCCAGGAAAAAAATGTAAAAGGAGGGGAAAAAAGTGGTCATGGTTCTGTTTAAGTTTACCCAGCATGGAAATTTCATCAAATCACGGAATGGCAGGGATGAAAGGATCCACAGGACCCCCAACCAAGTCTCGACGCCCCTCAACAGTGTCCTAGGACAAGGTTCCACTCGTTTTCATCTCCTACGGAATGCAATTCACCAGAAACTGAATTTGGGTTTCACTTTCATAATTTGGGAATGTAAAAGTCTAATCTGTCTTCCAGTACCAGTTGACTTTCAGAAACTTGAAAACTGCCCCTAGGGTCCTTCTGAATCTTCCTTTCTTCAGATTATTCCTTATGTACCATGGTTTTCTCAACATCTCCTCAGACGGCATGTTTGGCAGCCATGGGCAATCTTCACTAACTGCCATCTTGCCCTCCTCTGAAAGATGTCCCCTGGGCTACACCCCCTTTGCATTGTGGCCTGAGAAGTGCACAAAATAGTTCAAGGATAATCTGACAACATAAAGTAGTAAAAGGCCACTATTACCCCCAGTTTCATAATATGCTATTTCACTTAAAGTAGCCAAAAATATGAATGTAGAAAGTAACCTTGTTTGTCAGTCCTTTTAAATTCATGCCTTTATTTTTTTTTAAGATTTTATTTATTTACTTGAGAGAGAGAGAGATAACAAGAGAGAGAAGAGCAGGAGGGAGGGGCAGAGAGAGAAACAGAGCCCAGATGTGGGACTCAATTCCGGGACCTTGGGGTCATGATCCGAGCGGAAGGCAGCCACTTAACCTACTGAGCCACCCAGGTGCCCTAAATCCATGTCTTTAATTCATCAATCAAATGTTGATGATTTGCAGCAAGTAAAGGTGAACAAAATTGATGCAAAATATACCCATTTGTAAACCAATACTTTGACTTGAAATCAAAGGCTTCATGTGGATGCATGCATGTGTGATGAAGTGTTTCTATCCTGAGTTTCCCTTCTTGACTCACCTGTTTAGAGGGCCCAGGATCCACCTGGCCCTGAGAAAAAGTAAGGAGGAGCATTCACTGTGCCAATTTCACACATAGAGATTGAGGATAGCGTTTAGAAGTTACAAGTGTCACAGTGATAAACTTAGGCAGAAAAAATAAATAAATAAAAGAACTCTTAATTTCTCTATAATTGAATTTCACAAAGCTATCAAAGCCCATTCTGATGCTGATAGAAAACGGGAACTTTCCCATTCAAGATAAAAGCTGCCAGTTCTAAATTGTATGTAATCTCTTTTGGAGACACACCTGGTCCAGCTGCAATTTTCCTCCACCATCCCTGGTGGTGGTCTGGTGTCAGGTTTTGGGGAGAGGGGATGTCTCAGTCTATCTAGAATTCCATGCTGTTGTGGCTCCCCTGTTCTGAGTTTTGCAAGTGGCCCCTGCTAGGCCCACTGGAGACTGTCTATACCTCTCTCTCTGGTTCCAGGTCCATTCTGTATTACTTCATTCCAACCTCATCCTGTCCCATCTCCTGACCTGCCACCTCCTCTGTCATGTCCCTCCAGGAAGTACAGGGAACTCTGATGTTCCCATCTTGCACCATGGTGAGGTCATGGGGGACTCAGAGGAGGGAATTTACATTGGGTCCTCTCTTCCTAAAGACACCGTGCCACATCATCATGTCTGTTTCAGAAGCTCAGAGAAGGGGAACACTAGTAGGCTCCTGGCTTTCATGGACTTGACCTGAAATGTAAGGGGAAAGCTCTCTAAAATTCTCCCAGGACTCTTGGTTCTCCTCTGGGCTTGATTCGGCAGAGGTTTGTATGTAGTTCTTTTTCAGGAACTGACTAGCACAACTGCGGATCACGTCCTCTCCCACGTCTCCCCTACTGCCCACTGCTACCCTGGATCTGCTTGGGGTTTGGAAAAGTTATTTTACATCACTGTGCACTGTGGTTTATGGTAGTAACTCTATCCTCCAAGTCTGCCAGATCCCGAGTCTTTTTGGGCTCAAGAAGCTCTCTCTCTTAAAAAGCCCAGCTCTTGCCGCAGGAAACCCCAGCTTCCAAGACCATGACTCTATCGCTAATTTTTATAAACATGCTGAAATCGAACTGCCTTCTTTCTGCTGGCATGTGTCTGCCTCTACCATGCGGGAATGAGGCCTCTAACCAGAGTAGAGGGCCCTGAGCAACGTGACAATTGCAGGATGGGAAGACCTCAGTCTTGGGGATTGTCTGGGGATTTTAAATCTTCGTATTTATGTCATTAAATGCTGATTTATGGATTCAGGAACATGGGGTTCATATTCAGTGACCCATCTCATCACATAATGTTACAGTCTGCGAGTTGGTAATTAGTGAGGGAATTATTCAAGGTCCTGGTGGGAAACATTTGCCTCAAATGGTTCAGATAGAGAGTTTAATGAGAGACTGGTTACAGAGGTGTCAGTAGGGTGAGGGAAACCAGTAAAGGGGGTTGAGGAAGCAACAGTGGAGGTCAGTCCCACCCCAGGGCTGAAGAAGCAACAGGAGAGTGATAGAGAGTACCCAAGACTGGGAGAACTGGAGCCATGGAGAAAGAGCCATCCCAGAGGAGCTGTGGATGTGGAGAGACTCTATCAATCACTTCCAGAACCTGAACACAAAGCAGGGAGTGGGCAGAGAAGAAGTTCGTTGACATTGCTTTTCTCTTGTCTTCCCACAGACAAGACCAGGACAGGTGCCACATTTCAAGCAAGCCTAGGTAAGATCGCTAGGGCTCACAGTCCCAGGGCATAGAGAAGGGTAAGGACTAGGTCTTTGCAGGAGATGGGATGGGAGGATAATTACAAACCTGGTGAGCATAGCATTCAATGATCCAGTTTTGAATCCTTGCCTTCCTTTTCCTACTCACTACTGAGTTAGTCTAAGTGGCTCAAGTAGAAAGGCTATAAATACTGACCACTGAGCCTTTTTTCAGATTGAGTCTTACAGGGATTCTTAATCTTTTTTTTTTGTAGGTTACTACTACCTAGAGAATTTTAATACATGTATTTTAAAATATAACATATGCATATATTTGGCCAAGTTCTGAGAAAAATGCACTTGCCATACCAAATCCATATGATGTCAGGGAGTTCATGTGGCCCTTGAAGCCCATCTGTGGGTCCCCCAGGACCACTGAATCCAACTTTAAGGACCTTTGCTCCAACTGGGCTAATATTTCAGAGACATTTTATCAAACAGCAGAGGTGCTGAGCACAGGGAACAGAAACATCTTTGTTCCTGAAAACACTTAGCTGGATGAATAAATTTCCCAGGTGCCTTCTTAAGGCTAGGCAGAGAAGAGAGTGATTGAAAATGAAAGAATATTAACCCTAAAAAAAGAGAGAGATAAATCCAAGACTTCTGTTCAACAGGAATTGCCTGCCTCTTGTGTGCTGCGAGCTACAGAATCCACGAGCACCCCAGAGTAAAGAACAGCCAAAGGGAAACTCCAAGAGAATAAAAAAGAAGAACAGAAAGAAAGGTGTAGGGAAGAACATGAAGTCCTGCCTTCTAATCCTTGACCACTCTCACCCATGAGAACTTGGAGACTTATGGGGAGAGATGCAGCACAGTGGCTACTTAGACAGAGAGTAGGATTTAGATAGTTGGACTTTATCATGCAGTAGACTAGACTACCATGTCTTATTTGCTGACATTGCTTTCCTGAAATCTCCATACACATCCTTTTTGTTGTTGTTGTTGTTGTTGTTGTTGTTGTATAAATTCATTGCAGAGGTCAGTTCTTTGAACCTGTCTTTCATGGCCCTCAATGGTCTACTCACATCTACTCTTCCAAACTCTCCTCTTGCCACATCACGCCACACAACTCGGTCCCTCCTCCAGGAGTGCATCCTGTTCCTTCTCAATTGTCTGGCCTTATTTGTACAGGACCCTTTTCCTAGCATGCTTTTCCCTGCCCTTCCCACTCACCCCCATCCTCCTGATATACGCATCACTACCTATGTGGCTCCTATCTCATGGCTGCCTCTATAAAATTATTTTAATTCTAGTAAAATGAATTTTTTATTATAAGAGAAGAAGCAGATGTGCTATCTATCCTACTTAGTAATTACAGTTATCCATATAACATATTGCAGCCTACAAAATATTTGTGTATGCACTGTATATTCAAATGGTTATCACTGAGCATGACTCTCTAACATCAATATGATTGGCTAATCTTGACTGTTTCAGAGTGGGCATGTGACCCAATTCTGGGCAATGAAGAAAAAAAAAAAGAAGAAGAAGAAGAAAAAGAAGAAGAGTTGGCTATGATGTGCCTGGGGAGAGCTTCCCCGCTCTTGAGGAGATATAAGATAAGACCTCTCTTCTTAAGGCATTGTGTGTATGTGTATGATGCCTAGAACTTCCTCAGCCATCTTGCTCCCAGCTTGGAGAGGAAGCCAACACCAAGGATACCAGCTCCTGGGCATCTCAGGATATTGTATGTTTAGTATTAACCAATCCTAACATCAATTAATCTCAGTATCTACTCCCCCTTTGGACTTACTGTTACGTTATAAACAAAATGTCTGTATTGCTTAACCAGTTCAAGTCAGAGTTTTTTGTTAACAGCAGAAAGTATCCTAACTATGTACACTTACTTTGAAATTTTTTCTTAATGATGATAGAAAAATAGAAAGATGGTAACCCTAAAAACACAGGAAACAAAAACAAAAATAAAGAAATAGGACAACATTAAACTAAAAAGCTTCTGCACAACAATAACAAAAGAGAGTGAAAAGGAAACCTAAGGAATGGGAGAAAATATTTTCAAATCATAAATTTGATAAAGAGCTAATTTCCCAAATAGATAAGAAACCCCTCTAAATCAATAACAACAATAACAAAAACTCTAAAAACCCAAAGATGAGAAGAAATTGGAACCTTCACACACTGTTGGTGAGAAAGCAAAGTGGCACAGCCACTATGGAAAACAATATGGCGGTTCCTCAAAAAATTAAAAAATAGAACTTCCCTGTGATCCAGCAACCCTCTTCTGGATATTTATCCAAAAGAAATCAGAATCTCCAAGAGATGTTAACACTCCTATGCCCATTGCAGCAGTATTCACAATAGCCAAGTGTGAAAAAGCTTAAATATCCATCAACAAATGAATGGATAGTGAAAGGTATATACATACAATGGAATCTTATCCAGCCCTAAAAAAGAAGGAAATTTGCAGTATATGACATGGATGAATCTTGAGGGCATTATGCTAAGTGAAATAAGCCAGTCCCAGAACAACAAATAAACTGCCACTTCAGTTCATTCCACTTATAAGAGGTGTCGAAGATAGTCAAGTCAAATTCATAAAATATGAAGTGGAATGATAATTGCCAGGGGCTGGGGGCATGGGGAAAATGGGGAATTACTAATCAACAGGTGTAAAGTTTCAATGAGGCAAGATTCATAAGCTCTAGAGATCTATTTTACAGTATTATACTTATAGGCAACAATAATGTACACCTAAAGACTTGTTAAGAAAATTGGTTTCTTGGGGCACCTGGGTGGCTCAGTCATTAAACCTCCACCTTTGGCTCAAGTCATGATCTCAAGGTCCTGGGATCAAGTCCTGTATTGGGCTCCCTGCTCAGCTGGAAGTCTGCTTCTCCCTCTCCCACTTTCCCTGCTTGTGTTCCCTCTCTCACTATGTCTCTCTCTCTCTCTCTGTCAAATAAATAAAATCTTAAAAAAAAAAAAAAGAAAGAAAATTAGTTTCTTGTTAAGTGTTCCTACAAAAGAAAAGAAAGATGGTGAATGGAATGGTAACCCTAGTCAGAATACAGAAGGTAAATAAGATACAAAGATAAAAGCCAAATAGATATATAATTGATTACCCCCAAAACAACTATATTAAATTGTGTGTACATTTTGTTATTGCTGAAATCATGAAGGAAGATTTGAGCTGAGTTCCCTTTCAGATGAGACAGGGTATTCTAAGGTAGTAACTCAGATTAAAATGTATAGAAATCATATATCCTAAAACTGAATCCCAGGTCCACTCCTGTCTGGCTGTCAGACTTTGAGCAAGTCACAGAATATTAATGAGTCTCAGGTTTCCCTCCATATAATAGGAATAATAACAGCTAAAGTAACTAACAGTTATGATTAAATGATATAATATACATAAAGCATCTAGCAAGACACCACAAAAACAAAGGAAATTGAGCTTTCTCAGTTCATTCAAACCCAGGATCACTGCAAATGATGACAAACTCATGCACAAAACAATCCATGCAACTATGTATTGCAGTCCTATCCCAAACTCCCAAGGCTTAAGGAAGTACCTATTAGCACAAAGAGAAAGAACCCAAATATCCACTCACAGATAGAAAGACAAACACATTGTGGTATATCCATACAATATAATATTATTCAGCCTTAAAAAGGAAGGACATTCTGACACCTGCTACAACATGGATGATCTTTAGGACAATATGCTGAATGAAATAGGAAATAAGCCAATCATAAAAGGACTAAGGTTATGTGACTCCACTTATATAAGGTATCTGCAGTAGCCAAATTCAGAGAGAAAGAAAGTAGAAATGTGGTCACCAGGGTCTAGGGGAGAGAGAAATGGGGAACTGTCCAATGAATACAGAGTTTCAATTTTTCAAGAAGAAAAGCATTCTGGGGATTTGTTGCACAACAATGTGACTATACTTAACACTACTGAACTGTACACCTGGTTAAATAACCAGGTTATTTAGTTTTATTTTTTTATTTTTTTAAAGATTTTATTTATTTATTTGATGGAGAGTGATCACAGTAGACAGAGAGGCAGGCAGAGAGAGAGAGAGGGAAGCAGGCTCCCTGCTGAGCAGAGAGCCTGATGCAGGACTCGATCCCAGGACCCTGAGATCATGACCTGAGCCAAAGGCAGTGGCTTAACCCACTGAGCCACCCAGGCGCCCACCAGGTTATTTAGTTTTAAATGGTTAAGATGATATGTTTTATTCATGAATAGACATTTCTTCAAAGATTTCCAAATGGCCAACAGAAACATGAAAAAGTGTTCAACATCACTCGGTATCAGGGAAATACAAATCAAAACCATAATGAGGGGTGCCTGGGTGGCTCAGTGGGTTAAAGCCTCCACCTTCAGCTCGAGTCATGATCTCAGGGTCCTGGGATGGAGTCCCGCATTGGGCTCTCTGCTCGGCAGGGAGCCTGCTTCTCCCCCTTTCTCTGCCTGCCTCTCTGCCTACTTGTGATCTCTGTCAAATAAATAAATAAAATCTTAAAAAAAAACACACACACAATGAGATACCACCTGACACCACTTAGTCAGAATAGCTAAAATTAATAAACCAGGAAATGACAGGTGTTGGTGAGTATGTGGAGAAAGGGGAACCCTCCTACACAGTTGGTGGGAATGCAGGATGGTGCAGCCACTCTGGAGAAGAGTATGGAGGTTCCCCAAAAAGTTGAAAATAGAGCTACCCTCTGACCCAGCAATTGCACTACTGGATATTTACCCTAAAGATACAAATGTAATGATCCAAAGGGGCATGTGCACCCGAATGTTTACAGCAGCAATGTCCACAATAGCAAACTATGGAAAGAGCTTAGATGCCCATTGACAGATGAATAGATAAAGAAGATGTGGTATATATATATACAATGGAATACTATGTAGCCATCAAAAAACACAAAATTTTGCCATTTGCAATGATGTGGATGGAAATAGAGGGTATTAAGCTAAGTGAAATAAGTCAGAGAAAAACAACGATCATATGATCTCCCTGATATGTGGAATTTGAGAAACAAGGCAGAGGATCATGGGGTAAAGAGACAAAAATGAAATGGGATGAAACCAGAGAGGGAGACAAACCATAAGAGACTCTTAATCTCAGGAAACAAACTGAGAGTTGCTGGAGTGAAGGGGATAGAAGGGATGGGGTGGCTGGGTGATGGACACTGGGGAGGGTATGTACTATGGTGAGCACTGTGAATTGCCTAAGAATAGTGAATCACAGACCTGTAACCTTAAAATAAATAATATATTATATGTTAATAATAAAAACAAAGATGGTATGTTTTATGTTATATGTATTTTACCATAAACAAAAATTTTTTTAAATATTCAAATGAAGAAGCAAAAAACCAGATTTTTTTAAAAAGAATATTAAGGAAGAAATTACATTAATTCTTTATAACCCTTTCTAGAAAAGAACCAGAAGGAATACTTCTTAACTTACTCAATGAAACCAGCTTTGCCTTAATATCAAAACCAGGCAAAAACATTGCAAGAAAAGAGAATGGACAAATATCTCTCATGAATATAAATCCCCAAATCCTCAACTAAATAATAGCAAATCAAATCCAACAACATGTAAAACCAAGTGAGAGTCATCCCAGGTATTCAAAACAAAACTGGTTCAGCATTCAGAAATAAATTAATGTAATCCATCATATTGACAGGCTTAAAAATAAGTTACCTAATTATGTCAATAAATGCCAGAAAAAACATTTGACAGAATCCACAGTCATTTATGATTAAAACAACAACAACAACTCTCAGTACACTAAGAATATATATAGGAACGTCTTCAACTCAATAAACAATATCTACAAAAACTCTCTAAATAACACCATACTTAATGTTAAGAAGCTTGAAGCTTTCCCATAATTAGTGACTTAATGTTAAGAAGCTTGAAGCTCAAAAAAGAATAACTGTTTTATTATAATTTGAGCACAAGTTAAATGTAACCTAAATATTTCTATATTAAAGCTTAATGTGCTTTCTTAAAGAAAAAAAAAAAAAAAAGCTTGAAGCTTTCCCACTAAGGTCAGGAACAAGACAAGGATATCCCATCTCATCACTACTTTTTAACATCATACTGAAATTCTAGCTAATGCAATCAGACAAGAAAAGGAAATTAAGTGTACACAGATTGGTAAGGGAGAAATAATGTCTCTTCAGGTGGCGTGATTATAGCAAAGTTGCAGGACACAGATTAATGTATAAAAATCAATGCTCTCCTATGCAAAACACTGATGAAAGAAGTCACAGAAGAACTAAATGAACAGAGAGATATTCCATGTTCATAGATAAGAAGACTCAATATTGTCAAGATGTCAGTTCTTCCTAACTTGATCTATAGATTCAATGTCATCCCAATCAAACTTCCAGCAAGTTTTGTGGATATCAACAAACTGATTTTAAAGTTTGCATAAAGGGGCAAAAACCCTCGTATAGTCAATACATTATTGAAGAAGAAGAACACAGATGAAGAACTGATATTACTTGCCTTCAAGACTTAATACAATGCTACAGTAAACAAGATAGTGTGGTATTTGTGAATGAATAGCCAAATAGCTCAACCAAATAATTGACTCAAATAAATAGAGCCAATTGATCTTTGACAAAGAAGCAAAGGCAATACAATGGAGAAACGAGAGTTGTTGTTTTGGGTTTTTTTCAACACATGGTGCTGGAACAATTGTAAGCCACAAGCAAACAAAAAACAGCAACTAAAAGAATCTAGACATAAATCTTCCTAC
Source organism: Mellivora capensis (assembly GCA_004024625.1). Lineage (NCBI taxonomy): Eukaryota > Metazoa > Chordata > Mammalia > Carnivora > Mustelidae > Mellivora > Mellivora capensis. Next base: position 123,695 of record PISX010000660.1, read on the forward strand.
TTTTTCACAAAAATTAGCTCAAAATGAATCACAGACCTAAATGTAAAAGGCAAAGCTGTAAATCTCCTAAAATACAATGGAAAATCTGGATGAACTTGAGTTTGTGGTGACTGTTTAGGTTCAACAGCAAAAGCACTATCTGTGAAAGAAAGACTTGATAACCTGAAAGTAATTAAATTTTTAAAATTTCTGCTCTGTGAAAACCACTGTCAACAGAATGAAGTGACAAGCCACACACTGAGAGGAAATACTTGCAAAAGGCCCATGTGATACAGAACTATTAATCAAAGTGTACAAAGAACTCAAAAACCCAAGAAAACAATACCCAATTTAAAAAATGGGTTGCAGACCCTAACAGACACCTCCCCCAAAGATACAGAGATGGCAAATAGCATTTGCAAAGATGTCCAGCATTATATGTCCTATGTTCAACATATGCTCAAGCTTCTCAACATCATATTTAATTTGCAGACAAATGCAAATTAAAACCACAATGAGACACCACTGCACATTTACTAGAATGGCCAAAATCCACAACATGGATGACAACAAATGCTGATGAGGATATGAAGCAACAGGAATGCTCATTCCATCCCAGTGGGAATTCAAAATGTTGCAGCCCCTTTGGAAAACACTTTGAAAATTTCTTACAAAACTAAACATACTCTTACATAATGATCCAGCAATCACTCCCTCTGGTATTTACCCAAAGGAGTCAGAATTTTGTGTCCACAAAAAACCTACACAGGGATGAGTATGGCAACTTTATTCACAATTGGCGAAACATAGAAGCAACCAAGATGTTCTTGAATAGGTGAATGAGTAGAGAAACTGGTTCATCCACACAATGGACTATTACTCAGCACGAAATAGGAATGAGCCATCAAGCCATGGAAAGACATGGACGAACGACATATGCAGATCGCTAAGTGAAAGGAGCCAACTGGGAAGGGCTACCTACCATAGGATTCCAATGGGAATGACATTCTGGGAAAACAGAACTATGGAGACAGTAAAAAGATCGGTGGTTGCCAAGGTTCAATGAGGAAGAGTGGGGAAGGAGGGATGAATAAAAAGATCCTGTATGACACTATGATGGAGGATGCTGGCATTGATTTGTCAAAATCCAGGGAATGTACACCACCAAGAGTGAACCCTAATGCAAACGATGAACTCTAGATAATTATGATGTGTCCATGTAGGCTCATCATTGGAAACGAACACACACCACTCGCTGGGGGATGTCGGTAGTAGGGGAGACTTTGGGGAGTAAGGGTCTATGAGGTAAGGGTCTATGAGAAATCTCTGTACTTTGTGCTTAATACAGCCGTGAATCTTAAAATGTTCTAAAAAATAAAGGCTGTTTAAAAAAAAAAAAAAGGAAGTAAGGAAAAAGAGGAGCAACATAAAACAAAATAGAAAGTTAAAACCTGACGGAATTTTTACGATAATCTCGCAACAGAAAATCCAGCCGAGGCTGAATGCTATGCTTCTGTGGACGTGGCATTTCCACTGTGACTTTGGTTTTCACCCTCCAAACAGGGCAGCTAGTCTGTGTCTAATTGTGTTTATTTTTCCCCCTGCAGGGATGTTTAACAGTCCCCTAACCACTGAGATGGCCCCATAAAATTTTATGACAACAATTTCTTAAGTGAAATTTCCATTCGGTCTGTTTGTGAGACCTTCAAAAAAGTGGGAGAAAGCCAAATAGATATAACTCGGGACATTTTCCTGAGGTCTAATTTAATTATAAATCATGACTTTATGAGCCTACCATTCAAAACTCCTATGATTTCTCTGCAGCACAATGTAATTTACAGCTCCTGCAAGACAGTGAGCTCATGCCTAGAACCAAAGGGCACCCTGAACCACATCCCTTTGGGAAATGTTACAAGTTATGCCCTGGGAAGGTGACGTCTGACGTGGAAGTTTGGCGAGCTCAGGCCACCCTCCCCTACCCCCCATACACACACATCTCCCACCAGGCCAGCATCAACATGCGGAGAACACAGCAGTGTCAAAGAGGCCTTGAGCGTTTAGTTAATGGGAAGAGAAGGGGAAAACCAAGACACACAAATGACCATGTTCATCTCCCTCCTGAGACAATCTGTTATCTGTATTTGTCCCCGGTTCACACCCATGGCAGTGAGGACACAGCTCAGCTGCACAGCCACCACTGTTTATATGGCCTTGGACCCTGCCTGCTGTACTGGGGTTTTCTTCTTTTTTATTTGAACATCTGGACATTTGTTAAAGACTGTGGTTATCTGAGGAAGTTGGTCAAGGTGGGCCAGAATCACACTCACCGGGAGGAAGGAGTTGAGCGTCCCACTAGGACTTATTGGAAGTTGAAAAAAGCAAGCCCGGGATTCTGAATGTGTGCAGTTCATAAGTCTGGACTCGGACGCTTTGCTCAAGAGATACGAAGTGCAGACAACAGAGGGGTGAATCTCTTCTTGGCCACCATAAGGAAAAGGCATGCCTGGAGGGTTCCCACTACATGTATGCTGTGACACGGTATTGACCGTGTGACGGAAGAGTCAAAGGGTCGGCTGTTTTGCCATTAAGTTTTGTGATCCATTGCTAATCAGAAATAAATGTAAACCAAAAGAAAAAGAGGAAAGAAAGGAATGTAAACCATCTCCAAAATGACAAATTAAGTCATCTCTGAAATCCACATCCATGGCCGGGGAAACAATTTTATCAGTTGTTGATTCTTTCAAAATTCTTTCCTAGGAATGTATCGTTATCGTGGGGCTCTGTCCCTAACCTATGGTTCAGCCCTGGCTCTCTTACTTGCTATCTGTGTGACCAAAAGCAGGATGCTCAAGCTCTCTAAACTTAGTTTCCTCTTAAAAAAAAAAAAAAAATCAGTGTTATGTGAGTTTCAGGTGTACAATAGAGTGATCCCACAATTCTATGCATTACTCAGTAATTATACTGGAATTAAAGTAAAAAACTTAATTTAGGGCACCTGGGTGGCTCAGTTGGTGAAGTATCTGCCTTTGGCTCAGGTCATGATGTCAGGGTTCTGGAATCGAGTCCCGTGGTGGGCTCCACACTCAGCAGAGAGTCTGATTCTCCCTTTCCCTCTGCCCCTACCCACCGCTCATGCTCACTCTCTCTCTCTCTCTCTCATAAATTTTTAAAAATGCAATGGTTATTACATGATTCTGGGTTCTGAATGAAAAGGGGATGCCATCGATGGTGGTCAGACTGAGTCCCTATTCTTCGTCAAGCCTGGGACAATGGCCCATCCTTCCAGGCAACCTGGTCCACCTCACCAGGCTCCCCTGGGCTCTGCAAAGCTTCCAGTCACTCTGTCACCTCCATGGGAAGCTAAACAAAGATAGACGCATACTGGCTACTGCATCCTGCGAGGCAATCCCCCCACGTGGTCTTACGCTGCTGCTTCTCTCTACTGCTGTTTCTGTTGCTGATGTTCCTGCTGAAAGGTGTAATCAAATTTTTTAAGTGTTAAATTATGAATGAGCATGGGTGTTATGAATGTGAAATTATGAATTAGCCCATATGCAGAATGTCCAGAAGATGCAAATGTGTAAAAGGCAGCGGCCATGCGATTTGTTAATGAAGTAGCCAGAATGAGCTCCCTGTGCGAGACAGAAAACTACAGCCCAGCAATTGCTATCCCAATTACCATGAGCTTTGGGAAAAATACACGAAATGGTATGACACTCCATGTACACCCCACCCATCACCCAGATCTAGCACATTGACTATTTTCCCATATTTGTGCAGATCTTTCTTGTCCCTAAAGAGAGGAAGCACTACAGATAGAGCGTCAGTCTCTCCTTCCCATCCACTGACTGCTTTTCTCCATCTCTCTCTGGAGTGACCACCACCTGAAATCAGTGTGTTACCATCTTGTTTCAGTTTCCTAGGGTTGATGTAATCAAACACCGCAAGGTGAGTGGTATAAACAACAGAGATTTGTTGTCTCCTGGTCCTGGAGGCTGAAAGTCCTAGATTAAGGTGTCAGTATGGCTGGTTTCTTCTCAAGGCTTGTGGGGAAGAATCGGTCCCATGTCTCCTTCCCAGCTCCTGGTACCTTCAAGTGTTCCTTGGCTTGCAGGTGGCATTCTCCCCGTCTTCACGTCCTCCTCCTCTGCATGTCTGTCTCTGTCTCCAAAGTCCCCTTTCAGAAAGGACATCAGTCACACTGGGTTACAGCCCACTCTAGTGACCTCCTCTCAATTAATCTGAATAAGGTGACATCCATGGGTACTGGGATTTAGGACCCGAGGATCTTTGGGGAGAATGAGATTCAACTCGTGACACATTCATGCACGTTTTGCACTTGATGTGACCATCTTTCGGTTCTTTGATGATTTTGTTGACACTAAGAGACATCCAGCATTTACAATTGGAAGAGCTCCCATATGTGTGTTCAGCAAGCCACGTTAAAGCATATGTGATGAGACATACATAAGTATGCAGGAAAACACGTGTGATGGGGATAAACCCCGGCTCAAAATCCAACTGAGCTGCCGCAGTAAGGCTCAGTCTTACCTCTTGGAAGCCCCAGTAATGAAGCGTAATGCATTCACTCCTCCAAAACTCACCCAGAAAGGAAGACGCAGAGTAGGAAATGTCCTTTCTTTCTTTTTAAGATTATTTATTTATTTATTTGAAAGCAATAAAGCAAGCATGAGAGAAAACAAGCATGAGTAAAGGGGATGCAGAGGGAGAAGAATAAGCAGACTCCTCGCTGAGCAGGGAGCCTGATGCAGGGCAAATCCCAGGACCCAGGGATCATGACCTGAGCTGAAGTCAGATGCTTCACTGACTGAACCACCAAGGCACCCAGAAATGTCCTTCCTTAACAAGAAGATAAAGTGGGAAATCTACACCTCCCAGCTTCGGTAGTCAAGGAAAGAATGCATAATGCAAGGCGATCATCTATGTAGCACTCACAAACTCCCACGTCGCAGGGGCTTATCACAGCAAATGTTTGTTTCTTGTTCTTTTAAAGTTGGATACAGGACAGGCATCCTGCCTCCAACTTGGAGTCCTGCCATCCTTAATTCTGTGGCTGCTGGTGAGTTGTCATGGCATGAGAAGACAGGGATGGTGGAGACATTCCTGGTCTTAGCCATTTCCACCTGGTGGTAGTAATTGGCCCCGAAGAGCCATATGGCCCAAACTAACTGCAAGAGCGTGAAATGAAATATTTGGTGCACACTAATTGTCTCATCTACAAAGGGGAAAAGAGACAGATGTGTGTGCTCATATTTTCCCCTTCTTACAACAGAACCCCGAAAAAGAGAAACAAAAGAGACATCTAGACAGGTATGGGCAAATCCAGGAGTGTTGGGAGACCCTGGCCATTGTCTGGAGATGCTACTATGTTCAGCTATGTATGTTCAGCATAAGGAGTGGGAGGCCAACCTTGCTGGAGAAACATAGGTCACTGCTGATATTTCATGGTTTCTTGGAGAATCAGAAGGTTTTAAGGCTCCTTGTGCCCCACTGAGCGATGTGGAGATGGTGGAAAGGCTGGAGGACAACCAGAGATCCAGGATCAAGATGAAAAGGCTGCTCCGTACAGGGCAACCAGAAGCCAGTGGCCCAGACCTTCCCTTCTGGAGGCAGCAGCAGGCAAAAAGTCTCTAATCCCTAGAGAGGGAAAACTGTACTGCCCACAGCCCAGGGCACAGCTCCACCCACCTCTGCTCACACCCAGAGATGTCAAGCACAAAAAAGAGAATCAGAAAGAAGGTGAGGAACATGAAAGACCATGCACTTTCCCAGACAAGATAGAGTCATCTGAACGGCTGCTTGAGGAGGAAGCCGCTATCATACCAAACACCGGCAAATGTGAGTTTAATTTCTCCTCTCCTTCCCAGCTTGCTGAGAAGATTTGGAGGAAAAAAAAAACAAAAAACAAAAAAAGATCAGATACACTGTAAAAAATAAAGAAGTTAAAATTCCCATGCGCCTCCTAATACGGTGTAAGTAAATTGGCAAATTTGCAACACATACTAATTTAATTACTTTCCATGGAAAATCTAGATTTAGTCATACTCATGAGTAGAAAAAAATGCAGTGCCCTGAGTTTTTGAACTAGAAGGCAAGACAGATGCATGGCTTTCCTAGGGTTCATCCGTGACAGCTGTGTGACTTCGTTTTTTAACATGCAAGACAGTATCAGGGACAACATGCACTGTTAACTATTTGACCCAGGGCAGGACAGAGGCCTGAGAGCTGACAAAGGGGTCAGTGGGCAAGAACAGACATGAGGACGGGGAAGGCCTGCCTCATGCCAGAGGGAGAGGAAGAAGTAGTTTGGAAGCAGGGTAACTCCTGGAGAAAATTGACCTCAGCGTGCTGGGGGCCCATATCCACACCAACCAAATAGACAGAAAGGCAACACTCATAGGGTACTGCATATAGATAACCCCAACTCACCAAAGAACATATAAATGCTCACATATGATGTAGCAGAGAGTTGGCTATCAGTGAGGAAGTCCATGGGTTTCAATCAGGAACACATTTCAAAGGATTCAGGGATACGACTCAGCTGCTTAACAAACAAACTCAAGTATCCTTGATTGTATTAACAAAGTCAGGGAGTGTGTAGGATAATTTGTGTTGATCATATGATATCTAGAATACTAATCATGGGTGGAAGACGGGACAGGTGGTGTTTGTGGGCGTGTCACTGCCATGGGCAACTTGGGGTCTATCCCGCTTTGTACCTCTGGGTGCAAAGAATACTATATAGAATTTACTCACGGAGCCACATCACCTCTAGGTGAAGAAGCTGGGATATCTGTCCTGTCTCATATCTCCACTCCCAACTTGTGATTACTAGGATCGCTTCTCCAGTATCCACCTGCATTCCAACCTTCATGCAACGATCCACTTCCAGGAGAGCCCAGGCTAAGACACTACCATGTGGAGTTGCAGGGACCACACTGAAAGGTATTGACAAGAGAGGTCATATCCAGTGCAGAGAGGCCCAGGGAGCAAATGAGGTGTTGGGTCTAGAAATGAAGTGTTAGGAGAGCAAGGTTGGGATGAGTACATGGAACTCTTTATACTATACACTCAACTTTTCTGTAATTCTAAAACCATACTAAAAAAAAGTTCTGTTGATTTTTTTTAAAAGAACATCCAATACAGAAAAGGAGGGAAGGAAGTCAGAATTCGCCTCCATATTCCCCTCCTTTTATTAGAAATTTTTTTTTTTTTGCCAAAACCCTGTAGTAATAACTCTAACTCTCAGCTATGAATAATATTAGTGTGGAATGGGGATTTGGGACTTTCAGTTTAAGTTGAAAACAGAATGGGGGGCGCCTGGGTGGCTCAGTGGTTAAAGCCTCTGCCTTCGGCTCAGGTCATGATCCCAGGGTCCTGGGATCGAGCCCTGCATCGGGCTCTCTGCTCAGCGGGGAGCCTGCTTCCTCCTCTCTCTCTGCCTGCCTCTCTGCCTGCTTGTGATTTCTATCTGTCAAATAAATAAAATGAATCTTTAAAAAGAAAACAGAATGGAAATTCACAACTGAGAGTCTTCTATTTTTCTGACCAAAATAATCATGAAAATGAGATTGAAAGAAAGAGGAAGGAAAGAAGGAAGGAAGGAAAGAAGGAGGGAAGGAAGGAAGGGGGAGGAAGGAGGGAAGGAAGAAAGAACCAAAAAAAGGCAACATAAGAAACTTAACTGAAAATCAAATTGCTGTGAGAATCTTGGAAGAATTTCCACAACCAAGTCACATGGGGCACAGACAAAGTCCCAACCTGTCACTTTTGTAGGGCTGTTTTGCAGTCAAGAGTGAATGCATACAGCAGTAAGGACGTGTTTCACTCTTCTCCCATGATCTACTTCTGCCCAGCTCAGTGATGGAAGGTCTATACCAACAAAAAATGGAAAACTTGTCCCTCTCCACAGGAGGGATGTTATCTGTGGCATTTCAGGCTATTTAAATCCTGCTCCAACCACCCCATCCTCCACCCCAATTGTATCCTTCTACCTTTACTCTGAAATGATGATACCCAATAATGGAATACGGTTGAGGAAAGACAGATAGGCACTGATGTTCTCTGCTTCTAGGTGTTACAGACAGACTATGAAAGAGTAGAAACACGAAGAAGTAACAAAAAATGGTTTTGGAAATCTCAGGGTTTTACCCATTCTTTTTTGGTGAGGGAAGAACTACAGATATTTGCTGGCCCTCCTCATATGATTTAAGAGAACTCCAAAAATTAGATGGAGAGGAAGAGGAATCAAGAAAATTCTGTCTGTCTTGTTTACAGAAAACATCAGTCCTAGATAAACATGTCTTCATTTAAGGATGAGTCAGTTAAATACGGGGCCTCTAAAAAGAATGAGTTATATAGGAGAAGGAGTTCAGACTGGTCAACATTACAAGGAATGGTGAACCTTAAAAATCATTTACTGCAGGAAATGAGTATGTTTGAGAGATCACCTGGTTTGTGTTCTAAGTCAATTTTTAGAATAATAATAACTGAACAAGAATACTAGCACAAACACACACACAAAAATGAGATCATAATAGACTTTGAAGAAAAAACAAAGGAGAAATAGGCAAGATAAGAGAAGAAGGTAAATTTAAATATTATAGAAAAATTAAAATGCATATTAGATATAAAGAAGTGTAGAATTAACACTGGCACAAAAGGAATTATTGATTTGGGGGGAAAAAACTCAAGAACTTTCTCAAAATACACTGGGAAATGAGACAAAACAAAGAAATCAGTGACAAAAACAAAACAAAACAAAAGAAAAACAAACCCTAGAGAGAATATTCAGTGTATAAAATAATTTGTTATTTCTGAACCAGATACTGGAACAGATGAAATGAAAGGTAACTTTCCAGAGCCAGGGATAGATCAAAGTCCTCAGGTGCAAAAGTGTCATCGAGTGCCAGGAAAAATTAATTCAAAAACAAAGAAAGCAAAAACGTCTTATGAAATTACCGTGTTTGAAAGATAAAGGAAAGGGCTATAAACCTTCCTTAAAAAAACAAAAGAGGTCCTCCCGAAAATAACTTTTTTTTTTTAATGTATGATCTAAAATTTCCTCCCTGTAATGTTAAACATTAGAAAAAAAATGAAGTTAACATTCTCATATGTATATGGTAGAAAACTTGTGGTCAGGAATTAATCATCTGGAGATTGTAAAGGCAATTAGTTAGAACTTAATATAAAATATTGAAAGATACAGAAAAAATATCATTCATGCACCATGCTTAAGAAACCTACCAAGACTTGGGGGGCCTGGGTGGCTCAGACAATTGGGCGTCCAGCTCTTGGTTTCTGCTCAGGTCATGATCTCAAGGTCAGGGGATCAAGGGCTCCATGCTCAGTGGAGTATGCTTCCCCACTCTCTTCATCTGCATCTCCCTCCACTCGTGCTCTCTCTCTCTCTTTGCCTCTCAAAAAAAAGAGAGAGAGAGAGAGAGAGAGAAAAAGAAATCTTAAAAAAAAAAAAAAAAAAAAAAAAAAAAAAAAAAAAAAAAAAAAAAAAAAAAAAAAAAAAAAAAAAAAAAAAAGAAGAAAGAAAAGAAAAGAAACCCACCAAGTCATAAACCATGATGAGAATGAGAACATGGTATTATAGCACTGGTAGGGGTAAACTGAAACCAGGAAAACATAGATCAGAACAATTTTACAAATGAAGGCACAAGGCTTACTTAAGAATACACAAGGATTTAATAATAATTTTCTCATTGAAAACCACAAAGTATAATGATGAAAGTCAGGAAAAAAATTGTGTACAAGATAAGGTGAAGTGAAAGCATCCACGCAGTCCATTTTTCATAGGAAACAATAAATATTGCCATTCTTGATCAAAGAAAACATAAGTTTAGAAGAAATAAGTAGAGAAATGTAAGTTTAAGATTGACAGAGAAATATAAGTTTAAGAAGGATTTTTTAAACATAAAATCTGCTTTAGTAGAAATAGAAACAGGATGTTACATAACAAACAATTTAGTAAAATATAAAAACCACAGGAGAGAGCAAGGAAAGAAGTAAGAAAAGAAAAGAAAATCAAACATGGTTTGGTATAATAAATAGATATGGGCCAACCTTTATTTGTCCAAAAAAAAAAAAAAGTGCAGTGCAGTTGTGCACAGAGTGCAGGATTACAAGTAAACAAAGTCACATAGAAAGGATAAAAGATAAAGATTGAGTACAGATAAATCTGGCAAATGCAAACTGAAATAAACCCAGTGACCCAAAGCAAATGCTATGATCACACAAAATACAACTGAAGACAAAAAGCCTTAAGTAGGACAATCTTTTCAATAAAAAGATATAAAGCTCAGGGTTCCTTATTCAGAAAAGTGTAGCCTCTCTCACACCCTCCCTTTCACTCCTGGATTATTGTTATCATCTGAGAAACATCTGTAATGTCTTTTTAACCACAATAACAACCCAAAAAAACCCTCACAGGGTACATCCTTCAGAGATGGTCAAAATTCTCCAAAAGAGGAGACAATTCTGTTTGCTCTTGAATTCAGATTTGACTTTTACCCCATTCTGTTTCTCACCTCCAGCATGTCACCAAAATTGCTGTCACCTGCATTTGCAGGGACATATGAGCCCTGTCCAGAGGATTCACTTCCATCTTCATCTCACCAAGATCTCAGCAACATTCCACCTGGGTACCGTCCTCCATGAAACCTCCCACCCCTTGGTCTGGTGACACCATGCTCTTCTGGCTTCTTCCCATTTCTTTGTTCCATTTTTCCATTCCAGATCCTCATTCTGATCTCTACAGGCTGGAGTTATTTACTTAGGGCTTGGTTCTGCCTTGGCTTATCTTATCCCTATGATCTCATCCTTTCGCTCTGCTTGGCTTCACCAACATACCCATGTCTCCCAGCTCTCTTCTGAACCTGACAGGCACCACTACATCGAGAATATTTCACAGCCATCCAGGTTTACTCCTGCCTAAAACAGAGCTTTTGCTTCCATCTTACCCCCAATCTTGTTCCATCTCCTGCCCACTTTTTCACTATACAGAATATCACAATATCTTTGTCCCTCCAACTAAATATACCGGAGTCATTCTTGATAGCTCTCTCCTCCTATTTTCTGTATTTAATCTGTCACCAGGTCTTCTTGGGCACTACCATCTAAAGAGTTCATGAATTTAGCAACTGATTTCCCTCCCTATTAACATCCACCTTATATCATATTATTATCATCCCTCTGTAGATTGGTCTTCTGCCACTCTGGACCATCTCCCATCCCCTCTTTATTCAGTGGTCATTGTGATCTTAAATAAGCAAACAACAACAACAAAAAAGAAGAAGTAGGTAGAGGAAGAAGGAAAAGGAGGAAGAGGAAGAGGAGGAGAAAGAGAAGTAGTAGTAGTAGTAGTAGTAGTAGTAGCAGAAGTGGTAGGGGAGGAGGAGGAAAAAGAAGAAGAAGAAGAGGGGGAAAGGGAAAAGAAAGAGAAGAAAAGAAAAAGAAAAAAGAAAAAAATCTGATCACAGAGCTCCTCTGTTTAAAGTTTTTCAGTAGTGTTCTTAAGCAAGAATCCCATGCTTTGGGTTTATTACAATTATCGCTATTTGTAATGATACAGTATTGCTTTGTTTCCTTCCTTAATGCCTGAATCCCCCACTCAGCTCTAAGTTCTGTGAGGTCAGGGTCTATGTCTGTCTGGTTTATCATGATGTACCAATCCCCAGCATAGGGCAGGGCAGAGGCCAGGGGATCAATAAACAGCTTGATTCTCTGAAGTACTAACACTGTCATAATTAAAACCTTGTGGTACCAAAAACAGTAAGCAACTGTACATTGAACAAAATAGAAGCCAACAAATAGATGCAGATACATGAAATCATTGATTTTCTGATGAAGTTTTCCTTTCTAGAAAAAACGAATAATCGGAGGGAGAAATCAAGCTCTATATTGATGCCATGCATTAAAAAAAGACAAATGGTAAAGTACATCATAAAATAACTAGGAAAAAAGATAGGTAAGTATTTTATAATTATTAGTTATGCTAGACTTTCCTAAGCATAATCCCATAGGAAAAAAATCTCAAGGAAAAATTTAAAAATGTGTGAAAAGAGCTTTAAGATTTTTTTTATACTCTCACCCTGTCCACTCAGTGGGTTAAGCCTCTGCCTTCGGCTCAGGTCATGATCTCAGGGTCCTGGGATCGAGCCCCGCATCGGGATCTCTGCTCGGCAGGGAGCCTGCTTCCTCCTCTCTCTCTCTCTGCCTGCCTCTCTGCCTACTTGTGATCTCTGTCTATTTATAAATAAATCTGTTTATTTATAAATAAATAAAATCTTTAAAAAATAAAAAAAATTAAAAGAAATTCAGGGAAATAGTGAGAAATTGGTAGTAAAATGCATGTCCAGAGACATTTAATGGATGGATTTAAAATAACAGCACAAATTAAATGATCTAAATGCACAGAATTTGAGACATCATTAAGTAACTATGATACATATACCCAAAGCAATATGAGATATTGCTCTTGACCAACATGAAATGAAAGTGGAGCAGAATATTAAGTGAAGATATGTCTCAAACAAAATATTATAATTCGGTGTTTTAAATAAAAAAATAAAAATTTAAAGAACATAGCATTAATATTTCCCAAATCATGCACACTGAATGTGCATTAGTTTTGCAATCAGAAAAGAATATATATATACACATATTTATATATATATATTTAATTCAGATAGATATCTAGGTAGATAGTAGATGAGCAGTAAAGCATAAAAGTTCTGAAAGCTCTTTCTCAAACTTTTCCAAGGCATATTAAAAGCTATGAAAATTATGAAGCTATGAAAATTTAAAAACTTAAAAGGTCTGAGAGAATATTCACAAATATGCTGTTCCCCCAATGAAAATTCCATGTTAAAGAAAATATAAGTCGAATAGAAACTAATTAGATACTCAAGATGCCACCTCCAAGCAAAGACCATCTTTCTCTACAACCAATGATTCCCAAACCAGAAAAGCAAGTATCAGAATCCAGGAAAGTGTATTTTGATTCATTGATTTCAATGCTATTAAACATCTCACATGTTCGCAATGCTATGAAGGCAAGAACAGAGCCCCTCCAAGAGTTTCTAAATTAGGACCTTAAAAGGTTGCTTGGAAGTTAGGATGAAGTCAGGCATCTGTTTATTATTTTATGTGAACAACCTCCTGCATCCAACAGAGTCGGGTTTTTTTTTTTCTTTTCCACTTTCTGCAACATCTCAATGTACTTATTTTCTAGAAGGAACCTAAGACCCAACCAGCCACAAATGTTTGCTGGGCTCACTGGTTAAGAATGGCTGGTGGTTTGCAAAATATAAATAGAAGAGAGGATAACCCGTTTCAGCCAGTCTGACGCCACTAACAAACTGAAGAATAAATAATGAGGGTGGCCTGGATCTTTCATTAGTTCAGAGCCGGGGCCCTCGACTAGCGGCATTCATACAACTTGGCCTCCAGTGCAGGGACTGCCATCCAAAGTCAGACACAGCGTACTCGCTCTGCCTCTATCTGAGGCCCTTGGGGAGTTCAGTGTTTCAACATGGCGCCTTCTTGAGAAGGAACTGCCAGGCGGTGATATCCTTCCTCAGTGGACATTGTTCTCCTGTACTTACTGTTGATAAATTAACACTGTCTTTGTATTCCCTCCTCTCTTGCGTAGCCTTTCGATGGGACAGCTGGTCTACCTCCTGGGGACCCTTCCTCCAGTTCCTTGGGTGGACCAGCAGTTACCAGTCAAAGAGATCTGCTGATGGGATATCCAAGGGACTGTGGTTGTGGTAACTCAGGTTATTTACCAATTCTGGGACTGAAAAAAATATGTGTTACTCTGTCGAGAAGGGCATTTTCACAACCATGAGCCAACCTAAGCTCCACAGAAATCCGTAAGGTGAGGAGGGTGAGCCGTGTGCTCGCAGCCATGTTGGCGTAAGATTCAAGAATTTAAGAAATGTTCTCAAGTTCACGCAGCTTAGGAAATGCGGAGACAGTCATAGAGTCAAAATATTTGTCCTTAGCTTATGTGGCTTTCTTGTTTTCTCCTGCTGTCCAAATTCCATGCGTCCATGGGCGCAGGCTGGGGGCCTCTCAGAAGGCCTGGCAGGTTATGGTGGAGGGTTTGGGCTTTGTCCCACGGGCAGTGTGAGGACACTGAAGGATTTGAGGTAGGAACTAATATCTGACTCCCCATTTTGAAAAATCCCTTTGGCTGCTATGCAATGAATAAATGCTATTTTATTCCACCACGGGATAAGAGAAACGTGGAAACAGAAGATCAGATGCATTCAAGAAAAGGATGAGATGCTTGGACCAAAGCAGGAGCCCTAGAGATTGTGAGAAATGACTTTATTGGGCTGTATTCTGGAAGCAGAGCTGGCCAGACTCACTGATGGTTTAGATAGCAAAGGGGAGGGAGGAAAGCAGAAAAGAATCAAGAGTAACTCCCAGACATCTGGCCTTGGTGACCAATGGTCTATTCATTTATTACTTATTAATCCATCTGTCTATTCAGAAAATATTTATCAGTGTCTATTGTGACTTTTGCCAAGTTCTAAGCAATCCGTAACCCCCAAAAGGACATTATCTGAGCCCCTTCACAGAGCTCGTATCCTAGTGGGAAACAGCCATTTGAACAACTAGAATCCAGTGTAATAAACTGTATGATGGGGCGAGGCTCTTTTGAACAGGAAAGACAGCCAAATTAGCTTTGAGAGGGGAGGAAGTGGCGTCTCTGCCGAGCCCCCAGAGGTAAGTGGGACAGAGCCAGACAAATAAAACACCTGGAAGGACATCTATGCAACAGCAGCCATGTAAGCAGAAGCAGGACAGAGGGGCATTCAAAAAACATAAAGTCAGTCGGTTAGTGTTGCCAGAGCAGGTGTGCAGGACAGAGACACAGAAACTAGGCTGGAGAAATGGGCAAGAACAAGGAGGTCCAAGGGAGCTCGCCCCTTGGGATAACCGAAGGCAAAGCGGGGGAGACAATCCCTGGTGCGAGAACAGAGAAGTGATTTCTATTTTAGAAATATCGGTGACATCAGAAGAAGGCGACTTGCAAAATATCGTTTACAGCGTGATCTCATGTTTGTTAAAACCAGAAAAAGATGTGAAAATGTTTGAGTGGGTGTGCAAAAAAAGGTGCAGAAAGGTACACAAGCAATGAGATCAGTGACTTTGGAAGTGTGGAAAGAAGGAGGGGTTTACTGGTTGGTTTTTTTTTAATGTGCCTTATTATGTACAAAAACACGTCTTTTTTATGTAAGTATCTTCGATATTATAGAGGAATCGTCTGAAAACTGGAAATCTGGCCATCACCATGGAGAATGCATCAGAAGTGGGCCAGCCAGGTAGGGAGCTATGCCAATGACCTTGGCCAGATGGAATGATGGGCTCAGTCTGAGAAAACACAGAAGGGAGAAAAGTCAGGTTATGTTCAGAAGGTGATGTGTGGAATCATCAGGACTTGGAGAATAATTAGCTCTCGGGGGTGTGTGGGATGCTTTTCACCGAAAGAGAAGCACGCTTATGGAGAACAGTTAGCAAGTTTAATGTTAAATACTGCATTTGTGGGCCGAGAGCTCAGAAGAGGTGTTTAGTAGTTGTTACATAAATTTGGGAGACACTCGTAGCTGAAATCCACCAAGGTGGGGAGTGTGAAGCAGGAAGAGGAGAGACTTGGCGTGGAGTCTTCGAGAATCCTGACAGGTTAGGAGACACTCTGGGAAGCCCCTGCAGGGGACGCAGACATGAAGCATGTAGAAAAGGGACCCAGCACTGGCTCCAGGATTCACTGCAAAGGCCCCTAAAACAATCACCCCGCTATCAGTTTTATCTTCACGACAAAAAACTTAATTCCGTAATAGAACATTATCCTGGAGACGAATAAACTTGAGCTCTTTGGAAAGATTAAACAGGGTCCGTGTTGAGAGTGCACAGTGAGCACGTGGGCCAGCCTCACCTACCTGCCCACCCCAGGTTCCTTGAAATGACAGATAAGATATACAGGGCAGAGACACTGTGACAGCACTGACAAATAAAATGTGGTGTTAGTGATGGATGGAATGATGAGAATCGTAGGAAAAAGGACGGTGCCTGAGATTTGAATGACAGTGACCACACACCCAGGGAAGACGCTCTCCCAGGGAAGGGGGAGAATGGAACTGCTCCGGCCGTGGTGAGGGTGAGCCTAGAAGGACCGAGATGTCCCTAAGAGGCACCCCTCTTTGCACAAAGCAGAGTCTCATGGATCATGGGCAGTAATGGGGACCAAGAACGTGCATGACGCTCTCCGGGCGGCCCAGGCCCAGGATTCCCAGAAGACTAACCAGCTTCCAGAACACTCTGCTGTAGCTCCTGACAACCTCTAACCCCTTGTCCATCCCCATCACGACCCAGCCCCCTCCCTGAAGTCCCCAGCAGATCTCGCCACTCAGATCATAAGGCCGCCTTCACAACCTGTCCAGTGGGGACTTTGAAATACAAAGGTGAGATAATTAACCACTGCTCTCCTCCCCTCTTTTCACCTGGCTTTGACCTTCTGTCTATCCCAGTCAACCCTAGCTAGCTGCTAAGACAGAGGCTTGTTTTTTAAGTGTAGTAAAATACATGCAACAGAAAGTTTACCATCTCACCCATCTCTAAGTGTGCAGCTCAGTGGCCTCGAGCACACTCACGCTGTCACTCAAACATCACCGCCATCCCCCTGCAGAGTTCTTTCCCATTTGCAAAACCGAAACTCTGTCCCCATTCAACACGGCCTCCCCATTCTGCCCTCCCTCCGCCCCCCATAATCACTCTTCTATCCTCCATCTCTATGAATGAGACAATTCTCGGTGCCTTCCATAAGTGGATTCATACAGTGCTTGGCCTTTTGTGACTGGCTTATTTCACTCAGCACAGTGTCCTCAAGGTTCACCCACATTGTAGCAGGTATTAGAATTTTTCTCCTTTTTAAGGCTGAATGATATTCCCTTGAACATACATACTAAGGTAGCTGTCTTTTACCTGCATTTTAAAGCAAAAGACCTGATCCCAGGGTCCTGGAATCAAGTCCAACATCGGGCTCCTTGCTCAGTGGGGAGCCTGCTTCTCCCTCTGACTGTTGCTCGCCCTGCCTGCTTGTGCTCTCTCTTTGTCTCTCTGATAAATAAATGAATAAAATCTTTAATGCGAAAGACTCACCCTGACTCACCACATTTGGCAGACTTTGGGTATCACAAAGAAGAAGCTCAGGGACTAGGATGTTTCCCCCAAAATCCTGGAGAAGTAGGATAGGATGTGATGTTTGGGGCCCGGGAGGAACTCCACACAGTTTCCAGGCTGACCATGCTGCCTTCGTGTCAAGCTCACCCCTAAATGTTCTTCCAGTCTTAGCTTTGGAGGCCCTCACGTTCAAGGTTTTTTTCTTTTCCTCATTCTTCAGAGGGGACTGTAACTACCCAGCTAGTGCCCTGGTGACACACTCCCCACCCCCAGCCTGGGATGCAGCGTCCTGGGTGCTGGGCTCAGATGACAGGAGCCAGGCTGTCAGCCCCAAGCCACCAACTACTTGCAGGGAAACAGGGCCTCGGGACTATAGCGCTCACAGTTTGAAAAACTTAGCAGGAGCTTTGTGGAAGAATCAGCCCCATTGTTCACGGAACTCTTTGAAGATGAAGACATAAAGCACATATTAGAAGTGCCAAGTTAAACCAATTAGTACTTACTGGAGTTTCCATGCAAATGACCTCAGTAATAGGGAAAAAATGATTTCTGCTGATCTCCTACCTTTCTGTCTTTCTAAATTGCCCTAAACAGACTCACTTTGAATGTTTTCCATGGAGCGTCATCAACCGCTTCTGAACCTTCAGCTGTTGTTTTGTGGAAGGCATTTTCTGATCCAAATAAGAAGTGTCACAATGCACAACAGCAGGAAAACCAAACAGAACAACACTATGGCCTTGTTTTGTATTTTTAAAGCCAATCAAGTATGTAACATTAAAGCTAATGGCTTTGCGGAGGGAAATTGGTTACCAAGTGAAGATGCCATGAATGATAGCCTACTAATTTGATGTGCATTATTATGTTCCAGGCCTTGCCAGTCCCTAGCTCAGGGGGACAGCCCTACACTCGTGTGGTCCACCCAGGCCAATGGATCTCCTTCCCGCAATGACCCAGTGCAGAAGGGTGGGCAATGGGAATTCTGCTTGCCTTACGGCTGTCAACACAGCTCACTTATTCCACTGAAGTTTTCCATGACAGATGCAGCCCTGGAAACTGTCCCTGGGCATGCAAGACAAGATTATAGTGGTATCTTTGGTCCTTTGAAAGCATCTTTTGTTGATTAATTCTTTGGTTATTTCAGGAGTAATAAAGGAGCACATAAACCACCAGAAGTACGGAGCTGGTTATGTATCTTTCCATGTCTCACTGCTTTGACACAACCCACAAAGGGCCAAAAAGCTGTATTTGCCATACTAAATGCAAAAAACAAAAAAAAAGGAAAGAAAGAAAGAAAGAAAGAAAAAGAAAAGTACATAACCAAAAGAAAAAAAAAAACCCTCCTCCAAATTATAGTTCTACAGTAGAGCATTCAAGGATTTAATCTGTGTGGTTTTGATTATTTAAGAGTAACCTTGAAAGTGCCTGCCGTGTAGCAATTTGTACTTTTTCCAAGCCAAAAATTTGAGTCACACAGGAGAAAAGACAGATGAGCTAGAGGAATGATCCAGAAGCAGCCTGGCACAGGGCCCAGTACCTACCTCTCACTGGGGCTCTGCTGGGTTCTGCTCCACAAGCTCTGGTTCTGGTCAAAAAGTCTTTCATGACTTCTGAGAAATTAAAAGAAAACATGTTATCTCTTCTTGAGCCATAGAATATGAAGTGAGTCTTACAGATTTGGAAACACTGCTGCTGGTGATCAATCGAGATGGGGGAGAAATGAGAACAAAAGACAACACAGAGGCATTAGGAAAACTTTTCTGAGGGAAGTTGCATTTTACCGGGATAGCCATGAATATCAAATTTGCAGGACTTATCCTTTATGTGGATCAAGGGGTTTGCATTTCTAGGGGTCAAATTTTGTTCATTCAACAGACACATATTGGGAGCCAAGGTACAGACTGGTGGACTTCACCCACATGGACCTTCGTTCCCTACGAGGTGCCCTTACCAGCCCTCTTAGGGTTCAGTGGGACTGTGTGGCTAGCCTCAGACAATGAAGCATGAGCATGAGTGACATTATTCAGTTCTGAGCTGAGGGATGAGAAAGCTGGTGAGCACTCTTTTTGGCCCCAGAGCATGGCAGTGAGCATGGAAACACACAACGTGAGGGCAGCGCCTTTAACTAGAAGTAACTGGAACTCTTGAGAGGAACCAGACCAGCACTGGATGGCGGGTGGTCTGGAAGTAAATAGTTGTCTGTGAATCCAAGATTTCAGGGTTTAGTTGTTACTGCAGCATTATTTTACCCATACTTGCTAATAAAAGTGCCTGTTGTGTACTGTAAGAGATAAAAAGTCACTAGCAAAAGCATCTTTGTGGAACAACCAAAAAAAAAACTGTAAGAAAAATTAAATTTATAAAGTCTGAAGGTATATATATGTGAAATATATATGCACATATATACAATATATAAAATATATATTATATGTATCTAATATATATAAAATCTGTTGAGAGCTGACAGGGCAGTAATAGCTGTTGTTCTTCTGGGAATTTGTTCCCACTCTAATCCATCCTCCACAGCACCATCAGAGGGAAATTTCCGAAAGACAGACAAATCACGAACTGGACCTTGTTATGTCCTTTTTGGAATTATCTGGAACCTGCAATCCTGTATTTCTTTACTTGCACTTCATCTCACATGTAAAAGGGATTCAGACAACATCTCTGATGAGTACTGTGTCATTGAAGAGCGTCATGGAGGGGCGCCTGGGTAGCTCGGTTGGTTAAGTGTCTGCCTTCTACTCAGGTCATGATCCCTGAGCCCTAGGATCGAGCCCCGTGTTGGACTCCCTACACAGCAGAGAGTCTGCTTCTCCCTCTGCTCTCTCTCGCTCTCAAATAAAGAAATAAGAACCTGAAAGAAATAAAGAAAGAAGGAAAGAAAGAGAGAAAGAAAAGAAATAGAAAGGAGGGAAGGAAGAAAGGTATGAAGGAAGGAAGGAAGGCAGGCAAGAGGAAAATCAAGGAGCAGACATAAGGAAGTGATCTTTATAACACTGGGTGGCACCTTCTGGGCTCTGGGGAAGAATCTAGCAGATAAGGGAGATGGTTAGGTCACACCAAGGGAACTAGACACCAATGACAAAAGATGAGCAGTGTGGGTCATTAAAGGTCATGAAAAGGCCCCCTCCACCATTTATAGTTTTCTTGGCTGCAAATTGGAGATAATAACAGCACCAGTTATAGGTTGACATATATAACTGCCCAAGAGCAGAGGCATTTCCATCCTGTCTGTGAGAATGAGGAACCACAGGAGGAATTGCAAGAACAGGTGGAGTGAATTTGCAGCAATGGGCAGTTTCTATGGATGAGGGGAAGGACAAGGCAAGCAGACTTGTTAAGAAAATTCTCAAAATCCAACATGGATTACACTTTAGACCAACACAATGTTACATGTCAATTAGATCTTAAAAATAAAACAAAACAAAAAACCTGGCAGAAAGTCCAGAAGTTTGAAGTCCCTTATAAGGGTTAGTAATGTTGTCAGGAGAAAGGGACTGTCGACACTGGGCAGGCAACCAACAAATAATTGTGTGGCCTCATGGCTTCTCATTACTCTGCACTGTTTATTAAACTGTCAAAACCAAAGTCTAGGGAAGTATCAAGAATTAAGGGAAAAGTTAGAACAGCAAATGAGAGGCCAACAAGACATGGGAAGGTAGAAGATTTGTGTATTCACTTCCACTGTTCCAAAGCAAATAAAGGAGTGGTTTCCCTAACTTCTCAATAAAATTATTCCAGTCATGTCTCTCTCTACCTCAAAACAACTGGAGTTTCCTTGACATTTGAAAACCTTTCAGGAAGGTGCCTTCTTTTCTCCAAACTGTAGGTCTTCTCCTGTGATGTTCTTCCCCGTTCTTGTTCTATGGGAGGGGAGGGAGATTATACAAGAGCCAGGTTTGAATTTCCTACAGGAGATGGAGAGCATTTCTTAAGAGGGGGTTGCAAGCATAAGACTTTGGCTTCTTCATCTTTAGACCTATTTTCCCTCTTTTGTTATCAGTTTATGATGTTGATAAACACATTTCCATCCAACGTGCTTTTTACAAGTACAGTTACGGGGATTGGCAATTATTTATCCCTGTGAGGCTTTTAGAAGAGACTGAATATGGAAAAGACAATACTTACAGGGTGTGAAATTATTTTCATGAATGAAGTATGTTGTGTAGAGTCAAAAACTAAATGTCTGCTGGGTAGTATTATTGTAATTACAAAAGCAAAGAACCACCACACTCCTTAATGGACACCTTGACAAAGGATTGTCAATGCTCCAAGACATCACCACAGGTTTGAGAAAAATACTATCTCGGGGGGGGGGGGGGTCAGATACAATGAGGAAGGTGTGAAAATCTGCCATCATTCTATCCCTCAAGACCCCAGTCTCAGAAACTTCTACCCAAGAACTAAAGCATCATATCCCATTGAAATCATATTACTAAGAAGTCTAGCCAAGCTTGATAAACCAGGCTTTAAAAAAAGGGGGTGGGGAGGGCCTGGGTGGCTCAGTTGGTTAAGTGATTGACTCTTGATTTCAGCTCCGGTCACAATCTTCGTGTCCTAGGGTTAAGCCCCACATCGGACTCTGTGCTCAGCATGGAATCTGCCTGTCCCCTGCCCTCTCCTCCTTTCCCCACTCTCTATCTCTCAAGTAAGTAAACAAATAAAATCTTAAAAAAAAAAAATCCAGCGTGGAAGTGGTGGAGGCTTTGAATGGGTTAGAGGCAACAGGAATGAAGGAAAGCAGATATAAGAAGAAATAACAAGGAAAAAGAGATATAAAGGATGAAGAAAACAAAAGAATTTGGGAGGGTTCTGGTTTTGTGATAATCACAACCTGTTCCAAATGCAAGTGTGAAGGAGCTATTTCTCTCCCTTCACACAAGAATGTTCATCCCCAGAGATATACATGCACATTTATTGTACCTCTGAATATCCTCATCTCTCCTCTGTTGATGCTGACCCCTCCCTAAGCTTCCACTCTAACACGACCTCCAAAGGAGCCAGCAACTTTTTTTTTCTTTTTTAAGAGTTTCTTTATTCATTTGAGAGAGGGGGGGTGAGAGAGACAGAGAAAACACAAGCAGGGGGAGAGGCAGAGGGAGAGGGTGAGGCAGAGGGAGAAGCAGACTCGCTGCTGTGCTGGGAGCCTAATGCGGGGCTTGATCCCTAGACCTGGAGCTCATGACCTGAGCTGAAGGCAGGCACTCAACTGACTGAGCCACCCAGGTACCCCAAGAGCCAACAATTTTATTTGCCTCCTTGTGAGTCACCCCTGAGGGACAGTTGTGGACCTCTTCTCCCAGCAGCCATTCCTGGATAGTAGGACTTTCTAAAGATATGGTCAAAACTGACTCTCTGGGCTCTCTTCCCTGCCAAGCCAGGCCCACTCTTTGCTCGATAACAGTGAGCAAATAGAATACAGGCAACTCTGAATGCATTCATGATCTGGGCAGGTTCCTGTCTGTTCACTGGAGTGTATCTTATTGCGTGCTAACTGGGTATCAAGAGACAATCACCCCAAAGACACTGATCTCTTTGTTCCATCTCTAATAACCATCATGACTTTATTATTTTCTCTCTCCAGGACTCAATTTCTTCCTCTGTTAAGGAGAAACAACATTATGCCAAAGATTCCATTCACATCGGAAACTGGAGTGTTCTGTTCTCACACCATGAGTAGGACAAGACGTTTCTAGTACCCCTCTTCCCATAAGAAGAGATGACAGAAATGCTTCTGTCACCCTGGGCCACCTGAGCAGCCACATGAAGGCCCCAAAGCGTCAGAATGGATGACATGAAGAGCTTAAACCTGATGGATGAATTATTAGCAGAAACCATTTAGACTGACGGGAAGATGGGAGGGAGTGGGAAATAAAATGTGCTGATACGCATTCTACACTTCCTAAGACCAAAGAAGGTTGTCAAGGAGAAGAAGGGTGAGCAACCCTTAGAAGCTCCATGTTGATAACCTTGTACAGTATGCTGTTTCTTTTCTTTTTTTTTAAGATTTTATTTATTTGATAGAGAGAGAGAGAGAGAATGCAAGCAGGAGGAGTGGCAGGCAGAGAGAGGGGGGGGAAGCAGGCTCCCTGTTGAGCAGAGAGACCCATGTGGGGCTCGATCCCAGGACCCTGAGATCATGACCTGAGCTGAAGGCAGAGGCTTTAACCCACTGAGCCTCCAAGGTTCCCCTACAATATTCTATTTCTAAACCTTGTTTAAAATGCCCCTCTATGCCAAGATATTCCATAAAGGACAACGACATTATGACCTAAACAAACAAGAACAAAAACACAGGACACAGAAACAAATTAAACACTTAGAAGCTGCCACAGATATCATGATACGTTCACAGGGTAGAATAAACCACCCAGAGAAAACGAGCAAACAGAGCCACAACAACCATACACATGTGTCTCAGAGGATGGTGCTGAATGAAAAGAAGCAGATCCCAGAACTCCATATGGGGTATAAAGCTCAAAACTAAGAAAAATTTAACACAGGTGGTTAAAAAAATAAACAATAAACACACAAACAAATAAAGAAGCGCAGGGATAACAGGTTCAAAATCTAACCTGGCGGGACGCCTGGGTGGCTCAGTTGGTTGGACGACTGCCTTTGGCTCAGGTCATGATCCCGGAGTACCGGGATCGAGTCCCGCATTGAGCTCCCAGCTCCACGGGGAGTCTGCTTCTCCCTTTGACCTTCTCCTTGCTCGAGCTCTCTCTCACTGCCTCTCTCTCAAATAAATAAATAAAATCTTAAAAAAAAAAAAAAATCTAACCTGGCGGTTCCTTCTTGTGTCCAAACCTAAGAGCAAAGTGTTGAGTTTCGTTCATCATTTGTCATGATGTTAGCTGTCGATTTTTCATAGTTTCTCATTATCAGGCTGTTTTTTCTATTCTTCTTAGCTGTGAGTTGCGGTCGTGAGTGGGTCTTATCTTTTATTCAATCCTTTTTCTGCACAGATTGAGCTGATCATGAAATGTTCCTTTTTCCTGTTATTCTAGAGAAATACTCTGATTGATTTCTGAATGTTAAACCACTCATCCGTTCTTGAGGGGGAAAAAAAACTCCCTGTCTCGTGATGTATTAGCATTTTTATGTATTTCTGAACTCAGTTTGCTAATGTTTCGTTAAGGACATTGGAGTCTGTGCTCATGAGAGAAACTGGTCTGCTTTCTTACAATGTCCTTGTCTGCTTTTGGAATCAAGGTTATGCTGGCCTCGCATTTTCCGACAGAATTTGTATAGAATTGGTTTCATTTCTTCCTCGATTTTTTCATACACTTTACTAGGGAAACCACCTTGCACAGAGCTTTTTTTTTTTTTTGAGGGGGAACACTTCATCAGGAATTAAATTTAATTTTGTGTGTTTTAACCACTCCCATCATCTGTTTTTTCTTGTGTCTCTTTGGGCAATTTGAGTCTCTCAAGCAACTGTTCTGAGTCATCTACGTTGTTAAATTTAATGACGTAAATGTGCTCATGGTATTTCCTTCCTATCTTTTAAATATCTGTGGAATCTTTACTACTGATGCCACTCTTTCTGTGATACAAGTCATTGGTATTTTCCTTCATCCTTTATCAGTCTGGCTAGAAGAGTATCGATGTGTCTGTTGCTAAACGAGAGGTTTTTTTCAATTTTATTGATCTTTCAAAGATCAAACCTTGGGTGTTACTGATCCTTCCCTATTGTTTGTTCATTTCGTATTTCACTAGTTTCTGATCTTATCTTTATTATTTCCTTCGTTTTACATATTTGGGGCTTAATTTGCTCTTTTGTTATTCCTACTGTTGTAAATTAGAAGCTTAGGTGATTGATTTTAAACCAGTCTTCTTTCCTAATAAGCATTCTAGCTGTTAATTCCTCTCGCAAACTCTGTTTTTGCTGCATCCCTCAACTTTAACACATCGTGTTTTCTTTTATCATTTAGTCGGAAATATTTCCCTTATGATTTCTCTTTTTACCCAAGGATTATTCGGGAGTAGAGGATGTGGTTTATTTTCTAAATATCTGGGGATTTTCCAGCTATCTTTTTGCTTTTAATTTCTAATTTAATTCCAAATGATCCAATACTTTGATATTTATTAAGATTTGCATTATGGTGCAACATATGATCTATCTTGGTGAATGTTCCATATCCACCAGAACCAGAAAAAAAATGTGTATTCTACTACGGGTGGATGTAGTTCTATAAATGTCAGTTAGGTTAAATTGAATGATAGTGTTGTTAAAATCTTCTATATTCTTCCTTATGGTACCATATACTTGATCTTATCAGTTATTGAAAAGGAATTGTTAAAACCACCAACTATAATTACGCATTGTTTATTTCTCACTGTAATTCTGTCAGATTTTGTTTTTATCATTATGAAATCATCTCTGATAACACTCCTTGTCTTGGAGCACGTGGGAGGCTCAGTGGGTTAAAACCTCTGCCTTTGGCTCAGGTGATGATCCCAGGGTCCCGGGATCGGGTCCCGGGATCGGGTCCTGGGATCGGGTCCCGGGATCGAGCCCTGCATCACGCTCTCTGCTCAGTCGGGAGCCTGCTTCCCCCGCTCCCTCGCCTCTCTGCCCACTTATGATCTCCGTCTATCCAATAAAGAAATAAATTAAAAAAAAAAAAAAGCACTCCTTGTCTTGAAGCCTACTTTTTCTGGTGTTAATATAGTCACTCATGCTTACTGATGATTATTGATCACATGGGTTGTATTTAAGGTATGTTTCTTGTAAGCAGTATACAGTTAAGTCTGTAGTTATACATTTTTGAGGGAACTATCTCAAAAACCCTAAGAACACTGACGAAAACAAATTTTGATTTTTAAAAAGCCAACAAAGGAAGTTGGCTGTCTTTCTTGACATTAGTATTTCTCAGTCAAAAGCTTCCAACAAATGTCATTTAATGACTGGGTCCACAGCTGACCAAAACAATTTCAGTCGTGCTCATCTATGTCCAGCACAAATTGGTATGAGGGATAGGATCTACATTCAACTGAAATGATATATCAACAAAATTAAGTATTCAGTTCAGTCATATCAAAATATGTATCAATTCTACAAACATCCAGTTAGCAGGCCAGCTAGCTGGTTGTTCCATCCGATTTTAGACACCATTTAATGACTTCTCTGAATGAACTGGCTGCTTTGGAGGAATTTCAGACTCTTAATGATTTGAACCTCAAATTTATCTCAAGACATTGAGCTATGTCCAAGGGTGAGCAGAGCACTCAATTCGTAAATTCTGTTTTAACTCTCCCGTAGACACCACTGACAGACTCTTGTATAATTATTTCAAAAATATAACTGGGGTGAAGGTCATATGTACTACAAGAGCAGTAATTTATTCTTCCCCAATGGCCAGATTAGATTACTGTAGCTCTCGTCCCCCTGATCTTCCCGCCAACCCTCAAAGGAATGTGTTTATAACGATGTTCCCATGAACTACAACCTAGTTCAAAGGCCATTCTTCTTCTACTTTGTACAAGGAATTGGTCTTTCAGAGGTTTAAGGCAGAAAACACTATGGAACACTCCTAAGCAATGGAGACCATTACAATGCATGGAACATTAATGTCCGACTGTTGGTAAATCTTCTGTATCAATCTTGGATCAACTGGATAGGAAATCAAACAGCCAAAAATCACTGGACATTAAGCCTCTGGGAAAATTTTAATGAAAATCACTCTGAATCTTTGATATTCCCAAAGTGGGGAATGAATTATGAACCTTCTCCATGTAGGTTAAGGGCCAGATTGGAGGGACATGAAAAACAGACTCTTCTGAGCAGTAGTAATTGATTTTGATGGATGGTCATAATCTCCATCCAAGGTCTATAGACACCTGCAGGAACCTACCTGGATAGTCAAGTGCAGTCTTTGATTTCTTATTCTGACACTTTCTAAAATAGAGATCTCTTGGCCAGAGGTTGTTTAGGGCACTCACTCTGCTCTAAGCTTGGATTAAAATCTTTCAGCCCATAACTCCTAGACTGGATATAGAAGAATAATGTTATCAGTCATGATGTTTGAAGACAGATCATATATCTACACACGTATATATAAAACTTCAGGGAGTCTATGGAAATCTTCATCCAGTGGTCCTTGCTTCCTACAATTGAAAACTCAATCTCAAACAGGCTTAGCTAAGCCATCTTAATTCAGTCCATTTTTTCCCAATAAGTATAAGTAATTCAGAGCAAGTGCTAACACATGCTAGATTAAGGCTGAATCTGATCAGGCAAATACACAAGACAATATAGAGGAAAAGGCACAGGTGAGAAATCAGGATCTGAACCAGCTTGTACTTTTCATTCCCTTCAATCCATAACAGTGAGAATGGTCTCTTTCAATCACAGATTGAAGATATCAACTAGCCACTTAGAACCACTGAGGGACTTCCTGTTGCTGTTCGAATCTAGACCCTTCCTCTTAGTCTCTGTCTGTTATTTCAAACCCAATGCCTTTTCACCAGCTGGTTCCACTTTCCTTGGAATGCTTGTGGTGGCTGTTTGAGTGATTAGTTCCTCCTCATTCCTCAAACAGTACCTTTTCAAAGAGAAAGTCCTTGAAGTCACACACCTTGACATTCTCAACTTCCTATCATCTGGATTTAATTCTGCCTCAATCTGAAATTATAACTGATTTGTCTATTTCTATCTTGTCTGTCTTCTGCTCTAGGTCCATGAAGGCAGGAACCTGGTTGTCCTATTTCCCCCAAGCCTAGAACAACACCTATACCATTATAGGTGCTCAATTAACATGTGTTGATTGAATGAATAAAGGATTATTTTGGTTCTTTTCCCAGCTTTGTCTCAAACTATGTGATTATAATTATGTCTGTTTTCTTACCTGGAAATAAGGGCAAATACATCTTTTCTTGAGAACTACAGTAAGTCATTTTTCCCTCTTCTTAATCACCTTGCCCTCCACAATACTCTCCCTCCCCTCTAAAAAATAGTAATAATAATAATAATAATAATAATAATAATGAGGAAGTGGGGGAAAGGAGTTGCCTGTAAGGATCATATTTTAGGATTAACACACGATGGATTGAATCCCAGATATAAAATCAACTGGGTCACACAGACTAGCTTCCAGCTACTCTTAATGTTTGAATATATTTACATTATCTAAACAACTTCCAATAAGCATGTAGTCGGTCATTCTTCAAAACAGGGCAAAGGGAAAGAGCTGGAGCACACACTGGCACGGCTCATGCCAGCCCAGGGAAATCAGATAGATGCTTTTAATCATCTGATTCATCCACTTCCCCAGTTTGGGCTCCACTTCGGGCAAGCAGCCTTCTGACTATAACTTGGTCTGATTGTATTTGGAATTTCCAACAGGGAGATAATGTGCTGATCACACATACTTTGAATTTTCCAGTCATGTGACAATGGTCTGTTGCTGTAAATGACTACATTTGCATTCTGCTGTTTTTCTGGGTCTTGCGTGCTTTGGGTTCCCTTGAGTCAATCACTTCAGAGCCCATCACTTCTGCTCACCCAGGGGAGCAAGCCTTTGTCCCAGGAGCAGACAACTTGATCCTGGGGCCTTGTTGCTTAGTTTAGGGTTGGCTTGGCCTTCCTGGGACAGGGACAACAATTTGCTTCTAGCATATTCCTTAGGCAGCCCAAGTGTATACTTAGAGAGCTAGCAAAGAGAGAGATGATAAATAATAATAATAATAATAATAATATGATAGAAGTAGTTTAATTCTTAACAATATGCTCCAAAGACTCCTCATCAAAAGAAATCATAACACAGCAGCACCTGGGTGGCTCAGTCTGTTAAGCATCTGACTCTTGATTTCGACTTGGGTCATGATCTCAGGGTCGTGAGATTGAATCCTGCATCAGGGTGTGAGCTCAGCAAAGAGTTTACTTGTCCCTCTCATTCCCCTTGCTTTCACACCCTCTCTTAAATAAATAAATAAATAAAATCTTTTTTTTTTTTAATTGAAACATTGTCAGAATTTCTTGCAACTATTTTACAGTTTAAAACACTTTGCATTTTGAATGAGTAGAGGTGTGAAAGAGCGGGGGGGGGGGGTGTCTCCAGGATAATTTTAGTGCTTAAACCTACCAAAGGTCTTAATGCAGCCCCAGGAACAACTCTACAGCGTGGGCCCCAACAGGCTCAGCAGCCTTTCGGATGCAGACGAGGACAGTGGTCCCAAGCTACTTGTTCTCACACAGAGCTGAGATAGAGACTTCCACGGGCGCACGTGTGCACCTGTCAATCAGTAAACCTTGTCTCCTGATACCTTCCTGGGACCTATTTCATCTCCCATCCTACCATCTTTCTTCAGGGCTCTGGTCTAGGAGAACCCTGAGGTTGCCTGCAGTTCTAGCATTCAGTGATTCAGGAAATGGATAGTGGAAGGAATCAAATCCTGCACTCCATGGGGATCCTCTCAAGCTTATACCCAAGTGCCAGAGGACAAGGCAGACCTGCACATTCCCTCTAATTTTCTCTGGCCCTGGACTGTGCGTGGGGACAGGCAAGAAGCAGGGTTGAAAGCATAAATATTTTGTAAATGTTCAAGACATGCTGCAGCCGCACAGTTGGGTGCCCGATTTCATCCTTCTAAGCTGCTTTTAGAGCCACCTAAAGTGCCTACATTATTTAGGGCCCCTGCAGGGAGCCTGCTGAAGGCAGAGTGATTAGTGATTGATCCAATTAGAGGAGAGACTCAATCAATGAAGAAGGGTCTGGTGAGCCCCTAGCATGGCGAGAGTAATGATGAAAATGTTGGAGTAGGAAAGGCAAGGGAAGGGACGGGATCCAGGAAAGAAATCCTAGATGCAGGCATGGGAGAAACATCCCTCTTTTCTGCATCACCCAGGAGTTGTCAGTGTGTGCCCTATGGCTCAGCACAGAACCAGCACAAGTTAGATACCCAGAGAATGTTTATGAATTGACTGAGCAGGTTAAATGGAATTCTAACGACACCAAGGAATGAATCCATCATGGTTTGCTAAGGAAATGCCGGTGGTCTCTTAAAGAAAAGGAAACTCTCAGAGCTGGATCCCTTTGCTGAGTTCATAGGAAGACTTTTCCTGAGTGACCAACAAACGTGGAAGTCTCAAAGAAATAGAACTTGGATCTTTTCTTTTCCACCAGAATCGTGAGATCACTGTTTCATAATGGCAAGCCAGGTTGAGGGAAGGACGGGACCCCAATATTACTGGTGAGATTCATGTTTGGTCCCAAGCTCCTGTACCCAGATACTTCTGGGAAAGCCCATTAGCCCTCAGGCCCTCATGCCAGGTGACCACATCACCTGGACAAACTTCCAAATTTCAAGAGGAGAGGTAGACGACCTTGGGAGAAGCCTTGGAAAATCAAAATCAACTCCTTTTATAAACTCATGTGTGTGTGTGTGTGTGTGTGTGTGTGTGATTAGAAGTCTTCAGAAGGACACATTCCTTCTAGACTCAAACGTTTTTATCTATGACGAAGATAAGCTAGATGTGTAACCATGCCAAAATAATCACTTTATTCAATGATCCAAAAAGTCAAAGTTTTTGCCTATATGGACACCTGTGATGTTGTCTGAGCAGAATCGGTCACTCCATGCCCCACTGTACTCATTTCCAGCCTCAGAAGTAATGCTTACCCCTTTTTCCTACAAGGTCGCAATTCTAGGTTTCTTCTCCCATCTCCCCTTAGTGAGTATCTTGGAAGAAGTGACCATGTCTCACTCATCTTTGCATTGTGAGCTCCAAATACAGATTTGACAGGTACAGGGAAGTCAACTAGTTTTTGTAAAACTGAGTGTCAGAAAATAAGGAGAGAAATGGATGGATGGATGGATGGATGGATGGATAAGTAAGTGAGCACGTGAATAAAGGAACAAGTAACTGAGTGAACCAATGGGTTGAAACAGCGGACTTGAGCATGTCATCATTTCAAAGCTGGAAAACATGTCTATTCAAGCCCCTAGGGGAAATGGAAGAAGAGTGGGGAGAGAGAAGATATATTTATTTCATTGTTTGCATAGGTGCTCCCTCCTGCATAGGTGCTCCCTCCCCAGGATGGCTGCATTGCCAGTGTGTGAACCAACTATAAGAACCACATGCCTGGGTAGCCCGTGTCCACTCTGGAAGGGTCTCATGAAGGACAGCACATGAAAGTGTCCGGGGTTGGGGCACCTGGGTGGCTCAGTGGGTTAAGCCTCTGCCTTCGGGTCATGATCCCAGGGTCCTGGGATCGAGCCTCACATCGGGTTCTCTGCTCAGCAGGGAGCCTGCCTCCCCCTTTCTCTCTGTCTGCCTCTCTGCTTACTTTTGATCCCTCTCTCTGTCAAATAAATAAATAAAATCTTAAAAAAAAAAAAAGAGGGGCAGACTTACTGCCAATATTTAACCAAAGAACTTAAAACCTCAATACGAATGCAAAGTATTGAGGTGGCAGTCTTAATGGGAATCAGTGAATGGATGTGGTTTAAAAAAAAAAAAAGAAAGAAAGAAAAAAGAAAGTGTCTGGGGTCTGTTCTGTCGGCAGAACCAGAACCTAAAACCTGCTTGTCTTGTTTCACAGGCTGACGGAAGAGCAAACACTGACCATCACAAGAGCACTTGTCTTCACCACCCATTACCTCTCTATAGAATTTCTTGCCTTTTTAAGGTACCCATCTACAATTGTCGGAACTGTTTTGTTGTTATTTCCTCCTGTTTTGCAATGAAGATATTATTAGTGCCAGTGCATCCGGATAGAAATTTTTTTAAAGATCGGGTCAAATCAATAGATTGGCAACTCAGGTGCCTGGTTAGTTCAGTCTGTTAAGTGCCGGCCTTCGGCTCAGGTCATGATCCCAGCGTCCTGGGATCGAGTCCCACATTATGCTCCCTGCTCAGCGGGGAGCCTGCTTCTCCCTCTGCCTGCCGCTGCCCCTGTTTGTGCTCCCCTCACACAAACAAATAAAATCTTTTTAAAAATCTTCTTTAAAAAAAAATAGATTGGCAACTCAGCCCAACCAAGTCCAGCAAATGACAGCCACTTCTCCAAGATTCGGAGGCATTGTTGGAATACTATCCAAGATCAATATTTGAGGAGGAGCGTAGGACAATGTCCTTGAGGCATTTTTTCCTTCATCCAATATCTTTCGGGCCTATTATTTCATTTAACCTCAGAATATACCTATGAGTTACTTAGGGTTCTCATCAGTAAAGTTTGATTGATTTGCCTCGGGCAAAAGACAAACCAGAAAGTTGTCTACAGAACGGGCTTACAACCATTTACAAAGCATGAATCATGACTTTAGAGATACGTTAAAACAACACAGGTCTTTGGAAGCCACCTGTTTTCCCATCATTGTCTTCAGTGTCATCTAAGTCCCAGGAAAGTAAAATGACTTACCCAAAGTCATGCAGCCAGCAAAGGTCAAAGCCTCTTCGAATTCTAGACAGCCATTCTCTGTACCTAATGTTAAAATGACTACTGAACAAAGTCGGCAGATAGCAAGCCATTTGTCAGGAGCAAGAGCTCAAGATGGGAGTATGGCTAAGGGAACTTCTGCTATGTTCAGTGGGTCATGGTGCAGACTCCTGGGGCCACATGGAACCATATCCACTGTGTATCCCGTCACCTTGCTTCCACAAGTCCTCCCTATTCAACCCTTTCAAAAGCCTATTTCCTGTTTCACACTAGACTTTATTTTTATAAGGAAGTGGGTTTTTTAGTTTTAGTTCTTAAATAGCTTTCTTGGAAATGTTTTTTGCATATCACCAAAGTCACCCGTTGCAAATACACAATTCCGTGATTCTTAATAACTTTACTGAGAGAGGCGACCATCACCACGAATCACTTGTAGGACATTCTCATCCCCCAATAAGGTCCCTTACTTCCCTTTAAAGTTAATTCCCATTCCAGCTCCTTAGAAAGGACTGACTCTCTTTAACTGAGCCATGAAAAGAGAAGAAAAAAAAAGAAAGCAAAACAGAAACAGTTAAATTTTTTATATTGAGAGAGTTTGACCTGCCACATTCTCTCACTCCAAAGAACAATTTGTACCCACAAAGACAATTTTCTCACCACGCTGGTTTATCTCCCAGAGAGTGGGATCTGCTGAGATTGGGTTTTCTGAGGTAGTAAAGCCCACTGAAGCTCTGAGATGTGAATGACTCTCGACACTTACTGTCTTCCCAGAACTGGGTGGGCAAAATGGCTAATTCTGGGTCATCCCCTCCCACACCTCTTTCTCTAGTTCATCTCTGTTTGTGTGGCTGAGGCGTTAAGACCTACAGACATGAGTGATTGTTCCAAACCCCTTTCCCACTCAAAGAGCTGTTCCCCTTCCCCCATTTGACTGGCTCAGGGCTTCACCATCTGCTTTTTTCCCCCCAGGAGTGGGAACAGGGTCTGTGAGAAGTGAGCTTCCCATTGGCTCTTGTCCGGATGACAGGCTATTTCTTTTGGTCACCTTGACTTGCTGTCCCACGCTTCTCCCATATAGTATTTTCATAATGACACAGCCCAGCAACAACCCGCAGACCCAACCATAAGGAAATGGCCAAACACACCATTGAATATGTATTTCTAGACAACTATTAAAAAGACGGTGTAAGGGAGTCTCTCATGATGCAGGAAATCCCGGTGACAGCGTATCAAGGGGACATGAGGATTCCAAAATTCGACACACAGCATGAGGCACATCTAGGACTGATGCCTTTAAAGGGGTGAATCTGACCATGCCAATATCAAATATATCTGGACAAAACCCACCAAAATAGTAACGGTGGTTACTTACCTTTGCAGGGTGAGAGTAATTTACATGGAGGTCTCTTTTACTGAATTTTTCAATCCTCCCGCAATAAACGCATATCACTGTCATAATGAGGGACAGAACCACCAGTGTTTGGATAAGGAGGAAGAAGGGCAGCTTCCTGGGCCCCAGCAGCGTCTGCCTCCCACTTGCTGCGGCCAGGTGCATTGTCAGCAACCACTCTTCCTCACATCACTGTTATTACAGCGCTAATCACAGTGCACTAACTCCTTCCTCTGCGCTAATCACCCGCCACACCTGGGAGGCTGAGCTCGGTTGAGGAGACGAGGAATCCCGGGTAGACAGACAGTTTGGATCGAGTTCAGAGACGAGTTAGCCAAATGATCAAGGGAACAGGGAGGATTGTTGCTGGCGAGGAGATGAAAGGATCTCCATTTTTATGGTTGGGCTGAGCAGAGACTGGAGGGGTGGGAGGAGGAGAGAGGGGCTTGAAAATAGACCCAAAACATATGAAAATCACGAGCAATAAAGAGGGAGGCGGGAGCCCCAGCGGGGCCTGGTCCACACTGGTAATCGGATGCTATGGGGACCGCAGAGTCAGAGCATGAACATCAAGGGGTCTCCCGTTGGCACCGCCCATCCAGCTTCAGGGCGCGTCCCCAGGGGAGGAAGAGCTTCACTAGGCACTAAGTAAAACATGATGTTGGACTGTCCGGGGAAACCCTCTGGCTCTACCGAGCAATGTGAGCCCTGGGTTCCACATTCCTCAAGGTGAGGAGAGGCCCTTCTGGTTGCAAGCCCAGATGCAAACAGCGTCCATCAATCACGGGCCAGGCTCTCCTGCGGCAAAGCTCATTGCAGCCCCTGCCTGGCCCTGCCGCTTGGGCCAAGGAGCCTCCACTGTTCTCTCTCTCACACCCCCTCTTTCAGAAGGGTTTCCTCAGAGGCTCCTGTTGCCCAGTTTTGTATTAAGTGCAGCTGAGAAGTGTAGCTAAACAAAAGATTTGATCTTTGCCCTTAACGGGCTTACACAATAATCATGAGGTCAAAAGGATGACCTCGTGGAGGTGTTGCTGGCAATGCTCTGGCACCTCCTAAAAATACTCAGGGGCCCAGAGCCTGGGGAGTATGCTGGGAGCAGGGCAACCCCAGCCAAGCTGAGCCGGGTCCACCAAACCCAGCAAATCAAGCTGAACAAATTAAAGTGTCACTCCAATTTCCAGGCTTACAGCCAATGTCCATTACCATCCCCCCTCCTCCCAAAAAAGAGAACCTGAATACAAACTTCGGGAGCTTTTGAGCAAGAGATTCATTCTATCGGATCTTTCTCTCAAGAAGATAGGTGTATGGGGGGCACCTGGGTGGCCCAGTCGGTTGGACGGCTGCCTTTGGCTCAGGTCATGATGCAAGAGTCCTGGATCAAGCCCTGTGTCAAGATCCCTGCTCAGCAGGGAGTCAGCTTCTCCATCTCCCTCTCTGCCCCACCTCTCCCCTCCCCCGCTTGTTCTCTCTCTCAAATTGTTCTCTCTCTCTCTTTCAAATAAATCAATAAAATCTTTAAAAAAAAAAAAAAGAAGAAGAAGAAGAAGGTAAGTGTATGAAAGGGAAGGTTGAATTCCATTCCAGTATAAGCAATGGGAGGGAAGGTTGGTCTGTCAGGATGTCACCACAAGGTGGAGGGACAGCAAAATCCTGCATGAAGCTATGGCAGAAAGTTCAGGGAAAGCAACAGATGGCAAATTCCACTCCAGCATCAAAGCCACACAAGTTGGTGATGGCTCTGATGCCCAGGTCTCTAAAATTACTGACTGATTGGTATTGATTCTAATTAGTGCCTAGGAAATCAGAAAGCAAGAGCCCGCATTTCAGGGAAGGTGGAGGTTTCAAGTCTAGGTTGTAGAGTTTGAGTAAGCCACATATTTGCCCCAGCGGACAATTGGAAATGTCATTCTTTCTGGAGCCCAAGAGAAGGGTTGCATCAAAAAATGGAGAGCGATGAGTCAATCCACACAGCAGTGGTGGGAGGCAGTGGTATCCCTCAGGGAGACAATATATTGAGAACAAAGGGGTGCTGAGAAGAACATCTTGGAGAGGGTCTGCTTTTCATGGAATATATTTAGCATCTGCCGTGTTTTCAGAGGAAGAATTGACAATAGAATATCCAGGGGTGTTCATGAGATAGGCTGTAAAGAGAAGTCATACAATTAATTCATGTTCCTTCAGTATAATTCCAAGTTCTCCCTCCATGTAGTAGGAACCATGCACTCCCAGGGAAAGAGAAATGGACATAAAATGGACCCTGACATCTCGATGCTCATGGGCAAATACAAGAAACTCATACATGAGAAGATGGTTGCAGTTCTGTGACATGAGAGAGGATGTAGAACCACAGAAAGAGCACCAGGGGACAACAGGGAGAGATATCAGAAAAGGTCTGACGCAGCTAGAAGCCAAGAGATGCCAAAGATGGACGGCCAACACCAGAAGCCAAGAGATGGCAAGGGAAGAGTCTACTCAAAGAGTCGCAGAGGGAGCACATGCCTGCTGACACCTTGATTTAGGACTTCTGGCTTCCAAAATGGTGAGAAAATAAATTTCTGTTGTTTTAAGCCACCTGGTTAATGGCACTTTGTTGCAAGAGCCCCAGGAAACTAATATACTCGGGCACGAGAATCCAGTTTCTGGCTGCAGGTTCCAACACACCATGAGAGCCTGTAACAGGAATTGTACGAGTGGAGTAGCAAGGAAGTATCATAGTCTTGCCCCATCTGTCAGGTGTCTGCTGTGCACAGTGGGCCCCGTTAGAGTAGGGGTGAGCAGATTGGAGTTCCTTTGTCACATCCCAGTCTGCTGAGGCTATGGCTACAGAGCCACTCCCACCTCTATACTCCTCTGTCCTGTGCTTCTCCCAGCAGCCTGGGGCTGCTTTATTTCTAAATACAGACAGGGAGGAAGAATATAAAATATCAAGAGCATCAAAAGAATATCAAGAACATCTAAACTTACCTTGCTCAGGAACATCTCCCCATAAGAATGGACAAAATAGGTGGTAGATACTATGTTCTTCCATTGTAACTCTATTGTCTGAGCTCCTTTTTTTTTTTTTTTTTTTAAGAGAGACTGAGTGTGTGCAAGTGGTAGGAGGGGAGAGGCAGAGGGAGAGAGAGAATCCAAAGAAGGCTCCACACCCAGTGAGGAGCCCGATTCAGGGTTTGACCTCATGACGCTGAGATCATGACCTGAGCCAAAATTAAGAGTCTGATGCTCAGCTAACTGAGTCACCCAGGCACCCCTCTATAGCCCAACATTTTAAGAAGAATTTATTCATCTAAAGCCAAAATCTGGGGCACCTGGTGGCTCAGTTGGTTAAGCAACTACCTTCAGTTCAGGTCATGATCCCAGAGTCCTCGGATCAAGCCCCGCATCAGGCTCCCAGCTCAGCGGGGATCCTGCTTCTACCTCTCCCACTCTCCTGCTTGTGTCCTCTCTCTCTCTCTCTCTGTCTCTCTCTCTCTCTGTCAAATAAGTGAATAAATTCTTTAAAAATATATGTAAATAAATAAAGCCAAAATCTGCCCCCAAGTACCTCTCACCCATTGATCTTTCTCCTTCTGAAAAGACACTGAACAAATTAATAAAATGATTTACAAATATCTGGAGATAGTGACCATGTATAACCCCTTGGAGGACAAATGCTCTAAGACTGTCACATATCCTAATGTATAATATCTTATCACAAAAGACTGGTGATTCTGCTCTATTCTGGACATATATAGAGTACTTGGTCCAGTCCTGGGAATTAGTTATTTTTGAAGCAGAATGATACCAAAAAAAGCTTTCCCTTGGAAAGTATATTGGTTATGTTTTATTCAAGGAGGTCCCATCAGAAAATAAATTCAGAACTCTACATGGAAGCTCCTTTCAGTCATCTTCAGAGGAAGACAGCTGTCTGATAATGCAATAGGATGCCTTCCAGGGGTAGTACCCTGTCCTCCCAGATCCCAAATATCCCATCTACAGGACTCTGTGGCCCTTTGGGCAATGGGGGCAGGCTCGCAGTTCCCCTTGGACCTGTTCACCTTTGCTCACCAGCCCTGTTTGTGGACACAGAAGTCTAGTGGTAGGAAGAGAGATCTAGGGTGCAGAGAAGAGTAGCTAAATTTTGGAGCCCACGTGGCATGGTATCTTGTACATCTCATCTGTGTGGTGGGAGGGGGCCAAAAGGCTTGGGGCAGAAGACTAGTCAGATCTATCTTCAGGAGACCAGCTCAGTCATAGACATTCAAGGCAAAACTTCTTATTGGCTGCTGTGCCTTCAAGAAAGGGGTTTTCTCCTTTTGAATAGAGGATGAACATACAGAAAAGGTGGAAGAAAAGGAAAGCAGGCCTCCTTTCTCAGGTCAAAGAACTTTGCTCATAATCCAGAAAAACTCACCAGGAAACCTCACTGCCACCTGGAATCCAGTTGTTGTTTGAATCAAGAGTATGGCCTTGTCTCTTGGACATCTATGTCCTGGGACCCTCTTGGAAGGGTGGCTATGGCAGAAGGAGACTCAGGTTTCAAGACCTCAGGTCCTCAAAGATGTCACCATTGCCCACCAGCCACGAAAATAACTTCAAGACTCTTAAGATATTACATATACTAGGCAAAGTGTATAGTGAACCAACGAGAAAGAGGAACTTAAGAAGGAAATCCTCATAAGTGGAGTTGAAATCTGTGAGGCTTACTACTCGAAACTTTCTGATTGGAGGTGTCCCGGGCTGTGTTGTTCATTTGTTGATTGATTCATTCACTCATTCACTCAGTAGACAAATTTTTACTAGGCACTTACTAAGCCAGGCATTCTAAAAGCTGGGGGAAAAGCAGTGAACAGGATAAATTAAAATCTTATAGTCTAGTAGGGGAAACATAAACAAGATAAATATAGATAAATATAATACATTTAATATATGTAACATAAGGAAACATAAATAAGATAAATAGATAAATATAACATATTTAATATATGTAACATAAAAAAGATAGATAAATATATTTAATATATATAAACAAGCTAAATAGATAAATATAATATATTTAATATATGTAACATAATGTTAATACAATGTTATTATATAATTATAATATTAATTATATATATTATAATAACATAATGTTAATGTATGTAACATAATGACCTTAGAGAAAAAACAAACAAGCAAAACACAAAAGGGAACGAAGCAGTGAGCACTTGACATGAGGTAGGTCCAAGCACTAGGCTGTGGCCCTGAAGGCAAGGTAGACCTTATAGCAAAAGGGATTGGAGGATATTGGAGGTCATCAAGAGGACATGACCACTGGCTGACCTGCAAGCTGGACCCCCAGGTTATCAGAGGCTCCTCACGTCCAAACCTGTCCTTGGAATGTATGTTCTGTCCACTATTCCCTTTGCTGGAGCCCTTTACAAGGATGTAGCCTTGAGAGAGCAATGTCTTGTTGAGACCTGGGTGGTTTACATGACTGAACCCTGTTAAGGTCCCTGTACACATTTTTAAGGTTCAGGTGGGCAGGTGTGATCTATTCATCTTGAGGCCACCAAAGACAAGCCTCATATAGAAGTCCCCTTGCCAATTAAACATGCCACCTGCCAATTGATGTGACCTGCCTCTTCCTTCCATTTCTCCGTGCTCTCTGGGTACAGGGGCCAGTTTTGTAACCAACAGAAAGAACAAAAGACTAAGTAAAGGAGTTGGAAGAAAATAAGCATCAAACAATAAATAAGTAAGAATAAGAAAAATATATATATTTTTTAAATCCCAGAGTTGATTCCTTAAAATTCAGGAGCAAATTTCTTCAAGAGACTAATAAAATGGGCAAACTCTCAGCAAAAATCAAGGAAACAAATCTTGCTACCAGAATTAAGAAAAGTATATACCCCAGGCACAAAGAAAATTGAAAATGTTTTTACGAACTAGCTGTTGAAACTTGATGCTCATTATTTTGAAGCCTGAATAAAATAAATGGTTATCTGTAAAAATACAAATTATTGAAATTCACTAACCAAGTAAAAAAGCTGAAGAAGAAATTGAAAACACTGTCAAAAAACTTCTCTAAATAAAGATCAGGCCAAGAAAACATATTGGTAGTTAATAGTATTACAATTCAATTAACAGTATTGTCTCTAGTTTAGGAATTTTATTGTATAAAAATAACTGAATCAAAACTGAAATATATGAGAGAAAAGAGTTGCTAATTACTATATAAAATTGAATTAATAATTAACAAATTAAACTTTTTTCATTTTCTTTTTTCATCATGCGAAGTGGACTCTTTAATCTGTATCACCTCTTTCTCCCACAATCCCACCTACCTCCCCTCTTTTGTTTCTTAAATTCCACATATGAAATCATGTGGTTTTTGTCCTTCTCTGACTGACTTATTTTGCTTAACATGATCCTGTCTAGCTCCATCCATGGCATTGCAAATGACAAAATTTCATTCTTTTTTATGGCTGAGTAATATTCCATTGTATGTACACCCCATCTTCCTTATCCATTCATCTATCCATGGACACTTGGGCTGCTTCCATAATTTGGCTATTGTAAATAATGCTGCTATAAAATCAGGACACATGTATCCCTTTGAATTTGTGTTTCATATTTTGGGGGTAGATACTCAGTAATACAATTCCTGAATCATAGGGTAGCTCTATTTTAATTTTTTGAGGAACCGCCATATTGTTTTCCACAGTGGCTGCACCAGTTTGCATTCCCAGCAGCAGTGCAAAGAGTTCCTTTTTCCCCACATCCTTGCCAACACCTTTTGTTTAGCCATTCTGACAGGTGTGAGGTGATATCTCATTGTAGTTTGGACTTGCATTTCCCCGATAAGTGATGCTGAGCAGCTAACAAATTAAATCTTTAAAACATATCTTACTATTGAGGAATAGGCAAAGAACATGGATGTAAGTGGCACCATTATATGAATATATTCAAGCTCGTTTATAATCAAATAAAAGCAATGAGCTATTACCTTGTACCTATCAATTAGAATTCAAGTAAAATATCAGAATTGGTACAAGAAAACATTTCTTTTTTTGAAAAAAGATTTTATTTATTTGGGGAGAGAGAGAAAGAGCATGAGCAGGAGAAGGAGCAGAGGCAGAAACAGATTGCCTGCTGAGTAGGGAGCCCAATGCGGGGCTCGAGCCCAGGACCTTTCGATCAGGAGCTGAGCCGAAGCCAGACGTTTAACCAACTGAGCCACCCAGGCACCCCCAAGAAAATATTTCTACCTTGCTCTAGATGTGCAAAATGGCTTAGATTTTCTGGAGGGCCACTAAATAATCCATACCCCAAAGCCCTCCAATTTTGTATTTCCTCTGACCCAGTGATTTCTCTTCCAGAAATGCACCATAAGGAGAGACAATGGCTAGGCAAGAAGATTTAGATCCAAGGATGTTTGTTATACAATGATGCATTGCTTATAGCAGCAAATATATGTATATATATTTTATGGTAGCAAATATATATATATATAAAATATGGATATAATATATAATGAAGTAATAATATATAATATGTTATATAATATAATGCATTATATTATAATGTATTATATTTAAATAGGGCTCATATAATATATAAATACATACTAATAAATAAAATATATAGATATAATAGGGATTACAATATAACCTTATAACTGAGTCAGCAGAAATAAAATCTTGTTTAGAAAATATTTCTATCTTGAAAAAGGTAAATTACAAAGCAGCATGTCCAGCATGATTTCAGTTTTTAGTTTTTGCAAATTAGAAAAATAGAATATGAGAGAATAGAGACAAATAGAAAATATTAGTTATGAACAATTTATTAATTACATTTCTCCATGAGGTGAGATTTGGACAGTTTCCAACTTTCTTCTTTTTGTTTTCATTTTATTTTTAAAAATTTCCCCCCAGAAAGAAATATGTTACTTTTGTAGTTTAAAGAATAAGAATTGTTTCTTTTTTCCAAAAAAAAAAAAAGTACCGCCTAGTGTATGTTACAGGAAATAGCTGGTTTTCAGCACCTAAAATTTAAAGTTTTCCAGGGTAGTATTCTGTTCAACAAAATAAAGGGAATTTTCTTCCTTTTTATGCATGGAGGTTAACACGAAGGAACTCCCTCAACTTTCCTTTGATTTAAGGGCTCTATTTCCTTATTCTGCCACCTTCCCTGTGGTTTTGTTGTTGTTGTTGTTATTTGTTTGTTTGTTTTTTATAGGAGAGCTGGGAACTATTTAAAAAGTGTCAAATAAAATGCAAGATTTTCAGTTGTCTTGTTTTCCTGGGTCGTCGGGAGCTTTGCAGTCAAACCAAAATCCAACCTACCATCAGATGGTTCCATTAAACAAAACAAAGTTCTACCAAGTACCAAGTGGTGCCAAGCAGTGAAAACTAAATAAATTTGGGATTTCTCCCACGCTGCAGAGTTCAAAATGTTACCTGGGTAATTATCACTCCAAAATCTCCCTGCAGCTGAAGCTTAGAGGAAACTAGGGATCTGTGTCTAAGGGCGATGCTCGCTTTCTGTCCTGTAGGAAATATCTAGGGGAAAGCAAAAACAGAGGGAATTAAAAAAAAAAAAAAAAAAAAAGACAGTGTTGGAAAATCTGAACTGGGAGAAAAATGATTATGATGACTTGACCCCCAAAAAGAGAAGGTACATCTGAATGTCACTGTTTCCAAATATTCAAAAAAAAAATGATGAAAAATAAGAGTAAATGGGATTTTGAAAGAGTAAGATAGAAGAAAATCTCCTGGCAGCTTAATTAAGATTTGCAGAATGGTAGGGTAGGATTCTTATTTTACTTATTTGAGAGAGACAGAGAGAGAGCAGGAGCAGTGGAGCAGGGCAGAGGCAGAGGGAGAGGCAGGCTCCCTGCTGAGCAGGGAGCCCAACACAGGCTCAAACCCAGGACCTCAGAATCATGACCTGAGCTGAAGGCAGACACTTAACCAACTGAGCCATCCAGGCATCCCCTAGGGTAGGCTTTTGAGGGATGTATTAGCATTTCTTTCTTTTGAGAGCTTGAAGTGTAAAACAGAAAAATATCTGCTGGGAATCATTCCTGAAGGTGGGAAGGGTAAATAAGGACACTTAGGATTAATGACAAATGGCCCCCAGTACCCACCTGTGATATCCAATGTCCATCTCAATATATCCTCAATGGGTTTACTTGCATTACATGTCTGGAGATTTGACTGCAAAAAGGCAGGTGCATACGTGGGGGTCCTGAAGAACCAGGAGGCCACAAAAACATTGAACCATTTTGCAAATGTCTTGGGGTTGGTGAGAAGTCTTCAATGAT
Organism: Mellivora capensis; assembly: GCA_004024625.1. Lineage (NCBI taxonomy): Eukaryota > Metazoa > Chordata > Mammalia > Carnivora > Mustelidae > Mellivora > Mellivora capensis. The sequence goes on from PISX010000660.1 coordinate 166,965, forward strand.
CTCTCAAGTGTTTTCAGATCTGCTAAAATCCAACTGTGGTTTGCCCCTGAGAACTTGTATGTCTCGATGTTTTATGCGTGTTTATTTAAGAAAAACATAGGTTTGGGGTTTCTGGGTCCATTTTCACTTAGCTTGTTAGATGGTTTGTAAGTCTGTTCAATGTCCAAGATGCCTTGTGAGACACAAAGGAAGTTGCCTCTCAACTGAGGAGTTGCATTGGGTCTGCAATGAAACAGAAGCCAAACAGCAAAAAAGCTTGAGGTCAGCTCTCTCTTCACCACACAAGAACCTCGAGCCTGAAGACAACAAACTGGCCAATGGTTCCTAAGCTGCATTTGAAGTTTTTGTTTGTTTGGGTTTTTTTTGAGAGTGCAGAGTGAGCGAGCAGGGGGAGGGGCAGAGGAGGAGGGAGAGAGAGAACCCCAAGCAGACTCCATGGTGGGTGTGGAGCCTGACACAGGGCTCGATCTCACAACCCTGAGATCATGAACTGAGCTGAAACCAACAGCTGGATATTCAACCAACTGAGCCACCCAGGTGTCCCTAAGCTGCATTTGTATCTAGTGCTTCCTTCTCACATCTGGCCTGAACCAGAAATTTGTCTGAACATGGAGCATGTGTTAGAATGAGAAAGGATGTCGAATAAATGGTCTTGCTGGATGACACTTTGCTAGGAAATATGCAGAAGTCAAAAGTTCAGAACATGAGTCTGGAGAAGAGCCCTCATCTGTTGGCTTTCCGGTATGTCATTTTTATCCAACGCTAAGTTAAATGGCCTAAATGTTTAACTCTGAAAAATGTCGGTCATTCACCATTCATGCCTCTGCTTTGTGCACTCACAACGTGCATTCACGTTGCTGCTATATGCCCTGCACTGTGCTGGTTAGAAAGTTTATAAAACACAGATAATAAATGGTCCATGCAACCCTCATAAGCAGAGTTTATGGGTGTGAAGCAATTAACATTGAAGTAATTAGGAATTGGATGGCAAAGATTGCAAGAGTGATAGGAATTCGCGAGAGAGAAGGATGTGGTTAAAGTCTGGTTAAACATAAGATGTCCCGAGATTGCTTTAAGTACAATATATATAAGAAGGAAAATCAAGAGGGAGAGAAAAACGAAGATAGACAGAGGTATCTAAGCAGGAAGAACATTAATTACAGGTTCATGGTGGAAGGCAGTATGGGGAATGGCCTCTGGTCAGGGTGAAGACAGTACCAGTTGGGGTGGAGTGGAGGGTTCCTATATTTGGGAGCACTGGAAAATAAAATTAGAGAAACTTATTGGAGGAAGGACTTTGTCCTTGATGCAGAAAGCCCTAGAACGCAATGTTGATTTTGAAGCATCAGTGTAGAAAAAACAGGTTTGAAGCAAAATTAATATGGACTAATTAGATCCACCCTAGAGTGGAGGGGAGATCAAACTTACCGGGAGTCATATGGCTTTAAAATCTTAGGTCCCGATAGGAAAGAGAGGAAAAGCAATGTATCTGGGAAGGCCACCAACAAAGATCTACTATGACATCACCTGACTATGGTCTTCGCCTTGTCCTGGTGCACTGTTACCCCTAGAGGCACAGGGGCAGGAAAGAGGTAGGACCAGAAGCCCCTCTAGCCTAGAGGGCTCTGCCTAGCACAGCAGCCAGCCAGTCTCAGGAGTCTCAGGAAGAGAGCTGCCCCAACAGAAGCCCTTTCTTACACCCTTGTGGGCAGAGGAAGTTTGCATCCATTGGCCTCCAGAAATGGTCAGAAGTGTATATGTAATCTTGCTTTTCATTGATTCAAGGGAAGAGGTATTAAGATCGCCAGAAGCCCTGATAATTCACTCATTGTGGGAAGGGGGCAAAGAAAACTGCCCCTAACATTGAAGACCTTGGGAAAATGTTAGAATAAGTTTCTCCATCTTGCCACAAAGACTTATGTTGGTATTGCTCAACCCTTTAAGAAAGGTCCTGACAGCACATAGCAGATTCTCCCTAAAACTCCGGCCCCATACCACCAGACCTCTTTCTCAGGCTGCAACCAATACCCCAGAACTCATTCTGTGTGCCCCCAGTAGATTCCTTTCACCTTAGTTCATTACCAAATACTGTGCCTCACTAAAACTCATCTACCACGTTCCTGCCCATTACCATAGCCTTTCGAGCTCTTCCTGCGCCATATCCCATCAGCGTGGCACTGGCGCTTTCTGGAGAACTTTATGCCACCTGTCAGTTTAAAGATTTCATGGTGCCTTGTTTGTCTGGATCATTAATTTGGGGGGAAGAAGAAAAGTTAAACAAGACCAGTGTCCACACCAGTCTCTGGGGAGAATCCCTGTTTTAACAGCCGCTGGGCATCAAAGCCAATCTTTGGTGACTTATAGCTGTTCTCTCTCTGGTGCTGTATTCAGATCCTTTCGATGCCTTTGCACCTGGAGGTGTTACAAATGCTCCTTTTGTTTCTAGATGCAACAGTCCCAGGGCAGCCAATATGAAACAGGACAGGTGTTTGCCTCATAAAACAAATCAAAGGCCTCACGGGACTTGGTGGACTCCCCACTACCATTCTTTTTTCCTGATTTTTTTTCAAATGCTTCATCTCCACCCAGGGGGACAGCTGGCTGAACGAGACCAAAGAGAGCCGTCAGCTGGATGCTTATTTTATGATGATTCAACAGCTCAGCAATAAAAAAAAAATAAAAATTAAAAAAAAAAACCTATCCTAACCACTTCTTTCCAAATGCACTCCAGCCTGTGAGAAGTTTGCACTGTTTTCATATGAGCATATAGATCCCAAGGCAGGCTTTTCCTGAGAATGCCCCAACAGCAATTAAAGACTAAATAGGGTTGACAGATGCTGGTAATGCGCAAGCCAGCCATGGAAACACTCATCTAACCAGATGTGTGGGCGGAATGAGAGCAATGTCAGCATCTGTAAGATTGAATAGACTAAGATCTAAATCTGGGGTGGGGGTGGGCAGGAAGTGGGAAGTGGGCAAGATGGGAGGATGCTGAGTCCCGCCAGGCTCCAGCTGGATCGCCCGGCTTTTGCCAACATCCAGGAAGAGTGGGAGAGGGCGCCGGGTTTAGAACACCAGCCTCTTATCTGCAGTGTCCTTCCAGACACTTCGGTCCCTGTGGAGGAGGAGGTGTAACGCCCAAGTATGCACCATTGTTTCTTGTAACCGATGGCCTTAAGTTCACATCCTGCAGAAATCTATGGTACCACAAGACCCAAACATATTCGTCTGTTTTCTTTTTGCTAATATCGATGGGACTGCCAATAAGAAAAGGATTCATCCTTCTTAATGACAAAGAGATGCAAAATAATAATACAGCACGTTTCGGTTGCTAAGTAGACTACCTTTTTTTTTTTTTTTTTAATGGTATCCTTTGGCAATACATAGCAAGAGTTTTAAAAATATGCCTTTTCGGGCCACCTGGTGGCTCAGTCCTTAAGCATCTGCCTTTGGCTTGGGTGGAGATCCCAGAGTCCTGGGATTGAGCCCTGCATCCGGCTTCCTGCTCCGTGGGAAAGCTGCTTCTCTCTCTCCCACTCCTCCTGCTTCTGTTCCCGCTCTTGCTGTCTCTCTCTCTCTCTGTCAAATAAATAAATAACTAATCTTTAAAAAAGATAAAGAAATAAAATATGCCCTTTGACCTAAGGATTCCAATCCCAAAAGTAATCAAAGATGCCAGTCACAGTAACATGACTCTGGTACACAGAAAAAAAAAAAAAAATTAAATTCTCAAGAAGGGGAATAATTAAGTATCTAGGGTACCTCCCTATATTAGAACATTATGCAGCCAGTATATATTCCATTTTTATATGGCTATACTAGTAATTAAGTAATAGTAAATTAATAAAGTAGAACACACATACATAAAATGGGTACACAATAAAAAGTCCAGTGTGTTATGTATATGTATGCTTTTCAGAATCAAAAAGGATTTTTTTCTGTAAGAAGTTCTTCATTTTCCTAAATTTCTGAAATAAATATTTCTTGAAAGAGAAAACAAACATATGATTTTAAAAGCTTATCTTCCTTCTTTTCTTTTTTTCTTTTAAGATTTTATTAATTTGACAGAGAGAGATAGCAGAGAGAGGAAACACAAGCAGGGGGAGCAGCAGGCAGAGGCAGAAGGCAGAGGGAGAAGCAGACGATCCTGGGACCCTGCAACCATGACCTGAGCTGAAGGTAGCCCCTTAACAACTGAGCCACCCAGGTATCCCTCCTTACTTTCTTTAAATAACAAAGGTGCACTAAGCGGGTCTCTTAAGCCTCCTTGAAACTATCCCATCCACCAAACAAACCTGAAAATGCTCCATCCTGAGGTTTTTCTCTTCAGGAATACAGGCTGAGGGTTGGGGGGTGGGGGTGTTGGGATAAAATCGCTGCCCAGCGGCCCAGGATCCTGACCCTCCTGCCCTCACATCAGGGACCACCTGAGTAACAGCTGTATATCTAAGCTAGAAAAATATGCCCTGGTCTGTTTGGTTGTACTGGCTTTGGGAGGAAGGACTTTAAGCACTTCTAGTCTGCTGCCCTGGGTCTCAGCTTCATGTCCTCTGGACCCCCTAGCAAACCTCTGCACTCCACACCTGATCACTGGACTTCTGCTTCATTCTCCGAGATCACTGCCCATCCCATATCCCATCTATGCCTTTATTTGCTGAACCGGTGCTTGCATTTCTGCCTCTCCCAAACCATGTGTCCAGCCTTCTTCTTCCCAACCTGTGGATCATGACCCACTTATGGTACTGACACCATGCTACCAGTCCTTGGCCCAAATCTAAAAGGAACTCTGCACCCTCCTTCTTGGGAATCTTCATGGCTGTCCTCTGCTGCTTTAGTCACCAGAGCTGATGAAATATTCACTCTTCCTCTACATGGTCACCCACCCCTTGGCCTGCTGGACTTCCTCTGGCCACCTACACAGTAGAATCAGAAACTCTCGGACCAGCCTGGTCTCAGCCCTTGCCTGTCTGCATAGGGCACAGCAGGCAAGCAGGAAAGACCTGGGGCATTTTCTTAAGACATAAGACCCTTTCCCATTCTACCCAAGTCAACTCCAGAATCCATTCTAATTGCACTTACGTTTTTTAATAAATGGGCATCCTTAATTAATTCATAATTATAGTTCAGCTTATTGGACACCTAGTCAAATCTCTACATCAGATTTTCCTGAAATAAGTCACCACAGTTTCCCTAGATATATTTCATAAGGAACAAGCAGAGTTCAGATCAATTATGTCTCTGTCTTTGGAGGAAAAGATAAGAGGATAAACTCTTCTAATATGGCGTTGAAGTACACTGAAATGCTATCCAACAGTGGGATAGACCCTGTTCTGTTTGGGGAGTTGTTACCAGAGGTATCCAGGCAGAGGCAAGGTGGACCCTTGGGGATGGGCTGGGGGGATTCAGGCAACAGAATACAGAGTTGGATGGGGAGTCCAATGAGACTTTCCCTGAGGTTCTACCATTCCCCAGTCAGGACTCAACTTTCATGTAGGTTTTAGCTTATGATTCTCCTCTAGAACCTCTATCAATAACATTCAACAATATTTCTTGAATACCTACTATGGACCAGCACCATGGTGAGGAAGTAGGGATACAAGAGATGATCATTGAAAGCTACCACTAAATCTAACCTTCCCCCACCCAAAATATCTACTGACAGGTGAAATTCCTGTCAATGGGGTCAAACAGGGAAATCGTTTCTTTTCCTTCTTTATAATGTTAGCCTCAAAAGTTGGTTTAATGGAATCTAGGGATGATGGAATGAGGGAAAGCTGATGGTACACTGGAAACTTGGTTTTAGCCCATCCTTATAGTGTGCCAGACCTTGGGCTGGAGGCTTTACCTGTGTCATCCCTATTGTCCTCTATTCCCAAGGGTTATGGGTCTGAAGATGAGTGGGATGGCATTAACATTAACACCTTGTGTCCCTGGTCCTGGGATATTCCTGCTGATGAGAATTCTAGTCCTTTACAAATACTCCTCTAACTCGAGAATTTCTGAGAGCTTCCAATAGCAATGTTCCCTGGTCTCATGGCCCAGGCCTAGTTAACATTACACTGTCTCCTAAGGCTGCAATCTCCTCTCTACCCTTGGGTGGTTCCTGCTATCCTAACTGCCCCCATAAGACTGGTCTCTACCAGTCCACCCAGCCCACCACCACCCTGCAAGGGGTGTCTGGACCTGCTACCAGACATTGCCATCATTCTCCAGTACTACAGTACTCACAGGTGGGACTGTGTTACAGGACTCTAAAAACCAAGGAGACTGCTTCTACCCTATACCTAGACAGGGAACCCATAGTAGAGATGCTTGTCCCACAAAATATTTTATGTCTCTTGCTTCATACACATAGTGCTTTATCTCCATGGGATGTGGACATGCCACCAAAGTACCTGCCTTGGGATAGTTTTCAACCATGGTGTGCTAGTAAACCAGTTGTCAAAATTTTAAAAAATAAAATAAAGTAAAGCCCTGATTTGTAGTGTTTGCTGATTTCTGTAGTATAAATTTCTACCGTGGCCCATTTCAAGCTACCAATCTGATGTCTCTAAACACAGGGTTGGGCTCTATTGTGCACAGTAGACTTGTGGGAGCAGATGTGAGCCAACTCTAGCACACCCTTAGGACCACAATGCACCAGCCACTGCCTTCAGCAACAGGGCTGCCTATGAGGAGTCTCATCCCCTGTGTGAATGCCTTGTTCCCTGATGGAGAATTCTCTTAGGTCTCGCTATGGATCCCACAGCTTACTGTCTACTGCCTCCCACTCTCACGCCCTGCAAACATACTGAACATGACTTCATATCCTGAATGTCAGTGGTGGACAAGTTTAGGTCTAAATTTAAGTCTCATCCCATGCCCACCTCACCCTTGTGTCCCTCAACCTCCATTTAGTAAGCTAAACAAGCAGGCTTTTATTATCCAGAAACAATCAATTTAGAAAAATAGTCTTCCCTACTCAACTCACACAGTGAGACCAGTTCCTCTTCATTCCATGGAGGAAACATGGGCAGTTACCATGAGTTGCCCGGTCACTTTTTTTTTTTAATATTTTATTTATTTGACAGAGATTACAAGTAGGCAGAGAGGCAGGCAGGGGGGTGGGGGCAGGCTTCCCGCTGAGCAGAGAGCCCAATGCAGGGCTTGATCCCAGGACCCTGAGATCATGACCTGAGCCAAAGGCAGAGGCTTAACCCACTGAGTCACTCAGGTGCCCCTGGTCACTTTAAGAATACAGAAAAAAATTTCCTGTGATTGCAAAAGAAGAGACCTCATTTTGGTCTTTAAAATCTCCAGTTTGCTGTAATAACTAAACTTCTGAACTCTATTTAAAGATAAATCTTCTCCCACTCTCTAGTCTGACTGAACTCATTACAGGATTTAAGGACAGAAGGAGAGGGTTTGGTGGGCTTTTTCTCCATTCCCCTAATTGCCTTGTCCCACTAGGCTGTCCACCTCTCCAAGCTCAAAGCAGAGGTGGAAGAAGAGATAATGACGCTTTCTTGACTGGCACCAGGTAATCTGCTGTTACTTTCTTCCGGCCACTGCAAGTGTTTGAAACAGACTCTTTGTCTCCTGATGTTCTTTGTGGATTCATTGGACACAACCCCAGATAGCCTATAGATTCCTTGGTGCAGGTAAATGCATGTCCTTTAACTGGATATGTCCAGTTATGTCCAGCCCCCTTCTTCTGAGAACCACCATCCTCTCCAAATGCCACCCTTGGGCAGAGCCCAGGATTCAGCCAGCAGAAGCCCTATTTCATGCTATTTGCTTGCTCACAACACCTACAAAACATGTGACAGTATTGCCATTTTAGCAAAAGAGGCAACTGGAGCTCACAAGAACACCCATTTTTTGAGCACCTACTATGTGCCAAGAACTAGGTCAAGATATTTACAGGCATCAGTTAATTTATCTTACTCAATGGCTGACATATGGGATGAAGGCAACTGTTATACCCATTTTGAAAATGAAGAAATGCAAGCCTGGGGACTCTAAGTAATTTGCCCAGGGTCAATCAAAGGCTCTGACACCTGACAACAAGGCTCTTATTCTAGTCCTCTTGATTTCCTGGTTTGGCAGAAAGGGAAGCAAATGATCTCTGCTCACTGAAGACAAAAGAGACATTGGCCAAAGACAACGTGGCCCTTCAAAATATTTTGATTTATTCTGAGCTGGTTTATACCAGGAGAAGCAAGTCAACAAAAACTAAATCCTCAGGGATCTGGTAAACATATATCCCAACCAAAATTATTGTCCCTTCAGATTGTTATGGGATTTTTCAGTTAACCATTTTGGCAGGCTTTTTAGAACAATGCCCATCTTAATGCAAAATATGCTGGGCAAACCAAATTTTAATTCTCCTCAAATCGATATAGCAATGGCGTGGCAATATCTGTCTTCAAAGATGTTCAGATTCAAATCCTCCCTCCACATATCATCAGAACTTGAGGAATCCGGGTTACTCTGAGCTCCATGAAAGGAAGAAGTGTATCTCCCTCACCTTGTATAACACGTATGATTGGTACGTGCTTAATTCACACATGTTGAATGTATATGGAAACACCCCGCCCCAACACTTAGAGTAATTTCTCTGTTCTCCTCTCTGCCACTTCTGAGACAGAAGACATCAAAGTCAAGCTTGTGACCGCAAAAAGCCAAAGTCTCCTTAGCCTTTTCCTTAGACTAGTAGCACTTATAATTTTTGGTGTTTGGAGGGTTTCTTTGGTTTTTGTTTTTTAAATCCTCATGACACACTGGAAAAAAAAAAAGTTCTTATGAGAAATGGCTAAAACGGGCTCAGAGACGCTTGGTAAATGGTTAGGGTCACACAGGAAAATGTACCTGACAGTCCTGGGTTCAAATCCTGGGCCTCAGCCTGGTGTCCTTAAGACTGTTAAGACTGGCCATCGCTATGGCACCAGAAAAAAAGCCTTGCTCCCCCAGGTCAGGCAGTGACAACAGGAGGTCTTTCCCTCTAACGGGAATCCGCAGCCGTGTTCTCCTTTGCGGTGTTCTCCTTTGCCATCCGTCAGAGAGCATCCCCATGGGATGCGCACTTCATCCTGCCTTCATGTAGGCTCCAGTCACTGCGCGTGCGTCAAGTGGAATCGGGAACAGGCACCGGAGAAGCCTTCTTCTGACCCGCATCCCACGCTCCGACTTAAGGCACTGACCTTGTGACACACGACTCACAAAACCCAGTCTCAAGGAGGCCAAAGGAGCTGAGGTTCACCTTGTCCAAGAACCATAACCCTCCCCTAACCTCAGGTCTTCATGGAGGGAAGCAATGAAGGGATCTTTTTAGGGGTTTTATGACCACATTCTGCCATGAGACCTACACACAGTGTGTTAATCGTATAATGAATTTGTATCAAATAGACATATTTATACAACAAAAACATAACCTGAGCCCGGGGAGACAAGATGGTGAAATGTAATGTGTTGTAAGGTGATGTGGATCCTGGAACAGGAAAAAAGGACATCAGGTAAAAACCTAGGCTATCTGAATAAAATATGGAGTTTAGTTAATAATACCATTAATTATTGTTTGATTGATTCATTAATTCTTGCGGGCAAGTGTACTATGCTAATACTAAGAGCAGGGGAACCTGGAAATGGTGTGTATGGAATGCTCTATACATCCTTGCAATTTTTCTGTAAATCTAAAAATATGCCAAGAAATAATGTGTCTCTGCCTCTCCTCTCCCCTTCCTCGCCCTTCCCCACCTCCCCCTGGCAACCTGGTGTCGTCCCTCAGCTGTGTTTCCTTCAAAATGTGCTCTGTGTGTATCAGTAGAAAAGAGATTTTTGAATGTCCTCAGATGGCAAGTTTTCCTTCCTATTTGAACCCCACTTATTGCTGAGACATGGATTCCTTAATATTTTCTACAACACAAGTAAACACTCCCACCCTAGGAGTACCGGGGTCCTGTCTCCCTCCGTTCCCTTGTGGGCCTGTCTCAAAGGGGGCTTCCTTCAACACCAAATGCAGAAAAGCATCTGTCCTCATTAATCTCCTTACCTGCTCTGTTCCCTCCACCCCAGAGAGCACCACCTCAAGGATAAATGTGTGTTTACTTATGTATTCTCTATCTCTCACCACTAAACGCGAACTTCAGACATGTAGACATATTTCCTTTTTATTTGCTACTGTCTCCTAGGAAAGCAATTCAACTGCCTTAGAATCACCTGGAAAGCTTTGAAAACCCCACATACCCCGGCCACACTCCAGGTTGGTTAAAGCAGAACCTCTAAGGACAGAACCCAGGCATGAGTGATTTTTGAAGCTTCTCCAGGATGATGGTTAATTGTATTGTCACTTGGCCGGGCTAGGATGCCCCGTTGTTTGGTCGAACACCAGTGTAGATGATGCTCTCAAGGTATTTTTGATAGATTTTGAGTAAAGTGAAGTCTTGTGTGTGGACCTCATCCAATCAACTGAAGCCTTAAGAGAAAGGACTGAGATCCTCCAACCCTCTTCCTCAAGAAGAGGGAATTTTGCTTCCAGATTGCCTGTCTTGGGGCTCACGATTGTAATGTCAATTCTTCCCCAGATCCCCAGCCTGCCCTCCATATGTGAGACTCCCAACTCCCAGCATCACATGAGCCAATTCCTTAAGATAAATCTCTCTGGGGGCACCTGGCTGGCTTAGTCAGTTAGATGTCTGCCTTTGGTCATGACCTCAGGGTCTTGGGATCGAGCCCCACGTCGGCTCCCTGCTCAGTGGGGAACCTGCTTCTCCTTCTCCCTTTGTCCCTCCCCTCATGATTGCTCTCACTCTCAAATAAATAAATAAAATCTCAAAAAAAAAAAAAGATAAGTCTCTCTGTGTGTATCTGTACATCTTGTCGGTTCTGTACCTCAGGAGAACCCTCACTAATACACCCAAAGATTCCACATCTGAGAACTTGTGACCTAGAAGTATATCTAGGGCTCGGCAGACGTGCAGTAAATATTCAGATGAAGGAGTATCTGTTGGATGAGTTTCTCCTACGAGGTGTAAATTGCATTGAATTCTGGAAAGTCCGTTTTCTGTGGCACCCAGATCTAAAGCACCAGAGGGAGCCTAGGGGATAGGATGGAGTTGGTTACCAGAGTTAAGAGGCTTTGGGCATAGCCTGAGCTCAGCCATTGTCAGTCAGTACGGCTGAAATACAAGGGGTCTCATCTCTCAGGCAGGAAGCAAACATCAAGTCAGAGATCCAAAAAGGAATCATGTCTTTGAAATACAGTGTAAACAGGATTGTGTTTCTTTCCATTTTAAGAAACAAATGTGAAATAGATGGAGAGAGAGGCGGACTATCATTTTTCAAAAGTTTGTTTCTAGAAGTTAAATCTTGGGTGGATTAAGCATGAAGGATGAGGAACATTCTCAAATTGGAAGCATCCCATTTGGGAGAGCCTCCCAGGCCTCTCTGCCAGGAGCTTTTCCAAACACCCACAGAAATGACCAAAGGAAAAGCTGAATCAGCTCAGAACGACAGAAGAGGGTATCCATCGGTTTGAATCTTTAAGGAAATTCTCTGAGAAATAGGGCAGTAGATACCAGATTGCAAGAGGGCTTACAAATCCCCAATTTGCCTTCTATGGAGGAAAAAAACCCTCTGGGGCAGCCAGCTGATGCTCAGAACCACACCCCCAAGGAGGACCTTGAAGCCAAAAGAGAGGAAGGAAGTGTGGTCTGGGAGCTTCTTCTGGGAATGCTTTCTGCACCTGGGTCTTCCCAGGGCTGGATTTTGAGGCACATACTCAGCATGGAAGGAGAGAAAAACAAAATGCATATGCTGTGGGCTGTTGAGACAAGGGAGACTCGGAGGGCTGGCTGCATCTCTAGCCACACCCCACAGAAGATGCCTGCAGCAAGCCAGCTTCCAGCCCTCTCTGATCCTCCGAGCACAGCAATTTTGAACTGGGACCCTAACACTCTGATAAAATCCATCTCCACTGCTCAAAATGGAGACACAGAGTTACCCACACCCTGCTCCCAAGCCACAAGTTGCTGGCAGAATGAAAAAAAAAACAAAAATCAGTGCTTGGATGGAAGTACAAGCAAGCTGAGGCATGAGAGCATATGCTCCCCCATAAAACAGACGGACCTCTAGAAACCAGAGAAAAATCGCCACAAACTTCTAGGATTCTTAGAATAGGGGAATAAGTGATGATCATGCACAGCACACAGGGAGACCCCTGCCAGGTTAATAATAAGAGCTGATAATTTGATAAATTTCAAGTGTCCACTCCTAGACAGTCTCACATTTTGGGGAAAAAATGGGACTTGCTTCCTTGAGGAGTGGGGAATGCGGGGACAATGCTACTGTCTGGAAAAAAATAAAAAAGGACAGGATGAGGGGCACCTGGGTGGCTCAGTTGGTTAAGCATTTGACTTTGGCTCAGGTCATGATCTCAGGGTCCAGGGACTGAGTCCCATGTTGGGCTCCGCGCTCCGCGGGGAGCCTGTTTCTCCCCCTTCCCCCGAAACTTCTCCCTGTTCCTGCTCTCGCACTCTCTCTCTCTCTTTCAAATAAATAAATAAAATATTTTTTAAAAGGAAGAAAGAAAGAAAGAAAGAAAGAAGAAAGAAAGAAAGAAAGAAAGAAAGAAAGAAAGAAAGAAAGAAAGAAAGAGAAAATGTGCCTGTAACAGCAGCTTCCTTTTGTTTAAACATGACATGGCACTTCCCAAAGTCCATCTTAAAAATCCATCTTCAAACACAGAGCCAGAATGTTTCCCCTTTTGTTGTTGTTGTTGTTGTTGTTGTTTGTTTTTTGTTTTCTTCTGCGCTTACTCACTGCTGGGCTTCCTTAGAATCTAACATGAACTCTATCAGATTTCAAAGAGATTTCAGTCTGAAAATTTGTTTTTTGCCTGTTATCTCACCTGTTATTAATTGATGAGGTTTTTGTTTGTTTGTTTGTTTGACAAAAAAAGAAAAGAGCCAAGAAAAAAGCAAATCACATGTCCTCCTAAGCTCAGAAATCTGGAAGAGGAGAATAATTTGAGAAAAAGCTACCTTAAAATCATATATTATATGAAACAAATTATTGAATAGAAATCTTTACACACCCCTAGAAACTTACGGATATGCAGCAAAAGGCAGCGCCTCTCCATTCTAAAATTGGGGACAGGGGAAATTAGAAACAATTGAGTTAGCAGATTACTAATACTAATGTTTAGACAATGGTAGGGAATCCACAAATGCCTTGGGGAATTTACTAGCGCCTAAAATCCTGCATTCTGTTTTGTTTAAATGAAGGCTTTCCTTTTTTTTTTTTTCCTTAATGTGCACAACATTACCAGGAAGGAGAGACAGCACCAGACCATAATGGTTTAATACACTGTGTAGAGGAAAAAGGCCTAAAGAAAAAGCAGATGGCAACCCCTTTTGCAGGAGCCATATAATTTCATGGTGCATTTTCTCTTCATGGCTTCACTGAAATTCAAGCCCAGGGGCCAATTCTTTCTGGCAGTGGGGATGGGCTCAGGGGGCAGGGAGGAAGCAGCAAGGATGGGGAAATCTTAACAAAAGGTGGGAGAGTCAGATCTCCCCTTCCTGGTGAATGTCCACTGTTTCCTTGATCAGTGGCTTTTGCCAAACCAAAGCCCATGATGATCACGCCAGCCCTGTCTCTGCTGGCCAACAATCCAACTTCCCCTCCATGTCACTTCATGCAAATCCCTGGTGGATTGGTTGGCCTCACCTTTTGAGTGAGGTCATACAAGTCAAAGGTCAGTGGCCAATGTACAGATGGATGCCCCTTTAGGTCAGCACCTGGTCATTTAGGAAAACAAAGGCTGTGTATGGTTAGATCCCCCAGAAGAGTAAATGAGCGGGTAGCCACCCTACAAGATATGGTAAGTAACACATGGAAAATAAGTGAACTGAAGCCCTTCAACAGTGGTTCTTGAAGTGTGGTCCCTAGACCAGCGATGCCCACACCAACTGGAAACTCATTACAAAGACAAATCCTCAGACTCTGTCCCAGACATAAGTGAATCAGGAACTCTGGGATGGCCCCAACAACCTTTTTCAAAGCCCTGCAGGGGACTCAGATACACATTCAAGTTTGAGAATTAATAGTTTAGAATGATCCCCAAATGTCTTCGAGCTCAGTGCAGCAGCAATGAAGGTGAAGGCAAATTTTATCCACTTCAGAAGACCACAGACTAAGGTCCATTGATAGAGGAACAGATAAACAAAATGTGGTCTGTACATACAACTGGCTATAAATCAGCGTTAAAAGGGAAGGTAATAGTGATGCATGTGATAACATGGGTGAATCTTGACAATGTTATGCTGAGTGAAATATGCCAGACACAAAAGGAAGTAACTCAGACTAGTCAAATTCATAGAGACAGAAAGTAGGTAGACGGTAGCCTTACCAGGGTAGGGGCAAATGGAGAGTTAGTATCAAACAGGCACAAAGGTTTGGTTTGGGTTGATTACAGTGTTCTGGAGATGAATGGCAATGATGGTCACACAACTGTGTGAATGTAAGTAATACTACTGAATTATACACTCAAAATGGTTTAAGTGGTACCGTTCACGTTATGTATAACACATTAAAAAAAGAAAAATAGAAGAAGAAAACAACTATGGACCAGGGGCGCCTGGTCAGTCAGTTAAGCCTCTGCCTTCAGCTCAGGTCATGATCTCAGGGTCCTGGGATCAAGCCCTGCATCGGGCTCCCTGCTCAGCGGGGAACCTGCGTCTCCCTCTCCTGATCCTCCCCCTGTTTGTGCTTGAACACTCTCTCTCTCAAATCAATTAATCAATAAAAACAACAGCTCTGGGCCAGGATGGACACAGCAATGTAGCCGAGATGCCTCCTCCCAATCTGTACTCGGTGGAGACAATATACAGACATGATGCCAGAGGGATCTATAAGAAGGGGTAGGCTGTGTTGGTCAGAAGAAGGGGCAGTGAGTGACTAAGTAACTCAAGGCAGCCACACCACACCCAGAAAGAAAGCATTTGTCACCACCAGCACAACTCTCCCTGAGTGTCTCCACGGGGCTACTAAGGAGGATAGGCAGGCATGCCAGCCGGAGAAGAGTTTATACTCATCCGTCACCACAAACTCACCACAACTTCGACATTCCTGGTTGTACATCTTCCTTAGCTGGTAGAAGCTTTCTGCCAACACCTCACCAATGACTAGAGACCACATTTCACAGCATGCAGACTCTGCTTTTTCCACCTGAACATTAGAATATGCACGCCTACAGCCTAGAAGTCACCACTCATGTCCCTTCTCAAGTAAAGATGAACACACAGAAAAATCATCACACTCCAGAAGGCATGTGATAGCTCAAAATAAAGAGGGCAATTCAAGGGTTCAGTACAAACTCCACTTCTTCTGTGACACTGATTTATGCCATAAAAATTTTTTTTAATTATTTTTACATTTTCAGTGGAATTTGAGAGAATGTTGCATTGACCATGTGAGTCATCTGGTCATCAAAAAATGGAAGAGCTGTAATAGGAAAAACAATCTTGCCATTATTTCTTAATAGATTTAAAGACCCAGAAAAAAAGATAAAAGATTTTTTAAAAAAGGAAAAAAGCAAAGTAAACCCACATGTACTCACCACCCAACTTAAGAATAGAATGGGACCCGAAACACACACCTCTCCTACAGGTCCCTCCCCAGGCACCTCTGTCCTTCTCTCTCCAGGTCGAAGCACCTGGTTACAATCTTAAATTGTGATCATCCAATTTTTAAACATTGAGGTGACAGGAAATAGATCATATAATCTAGAAGCTCAAGAAATAGTTGCAAAAAAAAAAAAGGACAATGATTTGTTGCAGTGTTTTCATATTTTATAGAGGCTTAACTCATTTTCAAAAATGTTAAAAGATGGTTCTTGAACAAGTAAAATTTGCTTCAGAGAACAGATTTCTTTTGTTAGTAACCCTATAAAATTTCATAGTAATAGGTCTAATGGTCCAAAATGTTCATTGATTGTGGAAATGCCCATAAAAAAAAATCACCAAATTTAAAGTCCACTTCTTATTTAAAAAATCTATCATAAATCACCAGTCAGAACATTCTTTTTTTGTGTGAAATATGGGTTATAGTAACATCATTTGACAGAATTCTAAAGCACCAGTCAGTGCAATAAATGCACAAAAAAATAGTTATAAGAAATCTAATCTTATTTGTGGATGGTAAACACTCAGAAAATCAAGGAGAATACACTAAAATTATTTGAAACTAAAAAGAATTCAATAAGATGGGCACTGGTAAAAGCAACATATAAAATTTAATAATTTTTGGGATGCCTGGGTGGCTCAGTTGGTTAAGTGGCTGCCTTTGGCTCAGGTCATGATCCCAGGGTCCTGGGATTGAGTCCCGCATCAGGTTCCTTGCTCAGCAGGGAGCCTGCTTCTCCCTCTGCCTCTGCCTGCCAGTGCTCACTCTCTCTCTCTCTGACAAATAAATAAATAAGTAAAATCTTTAAAAATTTTAATTATTTTACCACATATCAACAATGGCTAATTAGAAAATACAGGTTTTATGCTAAGTAAAATAAATCAGAGAAAGATAAATACCATGATTTCACTCACATGCAGAACTTAAGAAACAACAGAGATTAACATAAGGGAAGGGAAAGAAAGAGGGCGGGGGAGGGAGGGAAACAATCCCATAAGAGATTCTTAACTATAGAGAATGAACTGAGGGTGGATGGAGGTAGGGGTGCAGAAGGAGGACTAAATGAGTGATAGGTATTGAAGAGGGCACTTGCGATGAGCACTCAGTGTTGTATGTAAGTGATGAACCACTAAATTCTATACCTGAAATCAATTTTACCCTATATGTTAACTAATGAGAATTTAAGTAAAAACTAGAAATATGGATGAATGAATCAATGAATGAATAAATAAGTAAATTCTCCTTGAATATAAAAAAGGGGGTGGAATGAGGGAAATACATGGGTCCGTTATGTTAGCCTTTTTGCTTGGATTTTTAGAATATTTCAAAATTGTGCATAGACAGACAGATGGAGGTATAATTTGAAGACTCATTTGGAAGAAGCAGCTTGTCTTATTGCCAGCACCTGTCAACTTGAACAGGAATATAAACTCACGGAAAGAAAATGCTGTGTTTGAATGTTGGTGATGTTGCATGGAGTTGGGGACCGAAAAATGAGGAGTTGGGGCTTGAGTTTCTACCTTCCTCAAGATAGGTGGTACACCTCCTAGAACCTTCCCAGATTGAGAGGGGTCACCTACCCTGCTTTCTGCCTGAAGTTAAGAAACACCTGAGTCCATGGGAGAGTGATCGAATTCAGCATGTGGAAGATGTTCTTGAATTTAATCTCAGATGACATCTAATCATTCCTACTTAATTATTCCCATTTATTTAACTAAATGGAAGGAATAGACTTATATCACAAGCTGAAGTTAAGGATTTGGGTTATGGCTTAAAGATGTGGGGGTATGCCGCATCCTGAACTATTTTATAAAATTTGAGCTTCACGTGTTAACCTAGATCCCATTTTTTTAAAAGGACTTTATTTATTTATTTGACAGACAGAGATCACAAGTAGACAGAGAGCAGGCAGAGAGAGAGGGAGAAGCGGCTCCTGGCTGAGCAGAGACCCCAATGTTGGGCTCAATCCCAGGACCCTGAGATCTTAATCTGAGCCAAAGGCAGAGGCTTTAACCCACTGAGCCACCCAGGCACCCCTGGACCCCATTTTTAAGTAGAGAGATGCCTGCTATGTCCTAGAGGGTTTATAATGATCATGTCTCCTCCGGGACTTCTCCAGTCACTTACATTTCCTTGTTTCTAAAGTTATTGTCTATTTCTCTGAAATGATCACTTCCAGAAATTAGAAGGCACTTCTTAGACCTTCGAATTTTAATTGTCTTTCCTGGGCATTCAAGTCTTCTTATTTCCATTTTGGGGATGTTTGAGACCATTCATGTTTTCCAACCTTTGAAATTTTCCAAGTCTTCCAGTTTTAGAAGTCCCAAGGTGAAAATATTTCAGCCCTGAGGTCTAACCCATTGTGTAACTGTATGAGTTAGGGTTCTCCAGAGAATTGGGACCAATAGGATATGTATAGAGATATACACAAGAGATTCGTTATAGAATTTAGTTCATACAGTTACGGAAACTGGGAAGTCATGCTGTCTGTAAGCTGGAGAACCGAGAAAGCTGGTGGTATATGTAATTCAGTGAGAGTCTGAAGGTTTGACAACCAAAGGACTGCTGTTTTGTTTCCTGGGGCCCAAATGTCTGATGTCCAAGGTCAGGAAAAAATGGACATCCCAGCTCAGGAGAGGGAATTCATCCCTTTTTTCCCCCTCTTTGGTACCTTCAGGATTGGATGATGCCACCCAAGCACAGTGGTGGGGATTAATCTTCCTTACTCAAATGTTAATCTCTTCCCCCAGAAACACCTTCACAGATATGTCCAGAAATAATACTCTACCACCTATCTGGGTATCCCTTAGCCCACTCAAGCTAACAGATTAAATTAACCATCACAGTAACCATTATACTATATCCTGTGGTAAAACCTAGAATGCATTAAATTTTTACATGAGCTATGAAACACATTTTAAGTGCAGTAATTATATATTTTTGTTGTTTGAAACACATTATTTTCTGTAAACTTTATTGGAAAATAATGCATCACACACCTCATATAATCTGTTCTCTTAAACATCTTAAACTGTCAAGGTTCCCACAGACCTAATTTGTATCAGTTAACCACAATTATAGTCTGCACTGTGATCTTGGATAAGGTGCGGAGATAAAGGGAGTGTGTAAGCTGGCCCCTGTGTCATTTCAGGTCTGTACCATATATCTTTGATATCTGGGCCTACACAGATTTTATCCATGCTAAAGTATGGAATCAATTACTTCCCAGGGAACCCTGGCTGCTACATGCTGAGTATCAGCATTAATGCTCAACACCAGGTCCCTCTGTGTGTCTATGATTATCCCACATGAAGACGGGGGATAGACACTCCTCCTAGATTTCTTTTATGATTGAGAAAAAAAAATTAATCCTCTTCTAAAAGGTAAATTCATATTGATGTTTGTTATAGCTGATTTTACTAAATTCTAATTTAGTCTTGTTCCAAAATATTTTTACTACCCGTTTTCAGCAATCAGTTTCTCAACAGCCATTTTATATATCAAGTTCAATATACCATGCATTTAAATTGTACATCACTTAAATTTTAGGAACTCCATTTTCTAAGAAATACTTGGAGAAGCTTAAATTTGTAACCCTCTCACCTAGACTAAAATTGTGCCCATACTTTCCATAATCCTTTTATGTCTCATTTATCACTGTTCCATAGCATACACTGTTGACAGAAAAAGACAACAAAATAATGCCAAAGAAAGAGGAGGAAAGGATTTAATAAAGATAAAAGGAGAAATTAATAAAAAAGAAAACAAAAGCAGAACAGCTGCTCAATAAAACCAAAGTCTGGTTCTTTGAAAAGAGCAACAAAATAGATAAACCTTTAGGAAGTTGAATCAAGGATAAAAGAATAGACTATTTATAATAAAGAAGGAGATATATCTGAAAACAGATGGACTTTGGAGAAATTTTAAATGATAGTTCTGGTTGATAGTGAAGGACACAGACTCTGGAGTCCAAATGCTTAAGTTCACATGCTGGCTCTGGTTTTTTGCTGTATATGGCTAAAAGTCACTTAACCTCTCTTTGCCCATTTGTTTTTATGAGAAAAGGGCAGATATTTATAATACCTACTTCTTAGAACTGTAACAAGAACCAAATGAGTTAATTCATGTAAAGCTCTTAAAGCTGTGTCTAAAATATAGTGAGTGCCCAAATTGTTCCTTTCCTTGGTAATTAGCACCTCCATTCTTCCAGTCTCCTGGTGACTAAAAAATTCTAAAAGTTATCCAGCATACAATTTCTCACCCCTCCACCACTATTATCCTACTTCAAGTTATCTGTCAGCTAGATTATGGATTATGTAATCAATAATCAGTAACTTCCTATCTGATTATCACTTAGTCTCCTGTATTCTATTTTCCATGTAGCAGTCAAAATGAACCTTTTTTTTTTTTTAAGATTTTATTTATTTATTTGACAGAGATCACAAGTAAGCAGAGAGGCAGGCAGAGAGAGAGAGGAGGAAGCAGGCTCCCCACTGAGCAGAGAACCCGATGCGGGGCTCGATCCCAGGACCCCGAGATCATGACCTGAGCCGAAGGCAGAGGCCTTAACCCACTGAGCCACCCAGGCACCCCCAAAATGAACCTTTTGAAAAGTAAGTCAGATAATGTCAATCCTCATTTCAAATGGTTCCTTCTTTCTCAAAGTTCTTAGCCAAAGTTTTTACAACAGCATCCAGAGCCTTATCTGATTTTGCTTTAAGCTATCCTTTGACCTCACCTTCTACTACTTTGAGGTCTTTATTCACTCCACTCCAAATATTTTTTTTTTAATCCTAGCTATTCCCTGAAATGCCAGCCTGAGACTTTCCTGAGGGCCCTTATACATGATACACCATCTTCCTGGAATGCTGTTCTCCCATGTAAATGTATGGCTGCCTCTCATCTTCTTCAGATCACATCTTCAAAGTCACTTTCCCAACAATATAAAGTAAATTTTCATTCATGATAAAATCTCTTAGCAAACTAGAAATAGAAGAGAACTTCCTCAACCTGATAAAAGGCATCTACAAAAGCTTACAGCTAACATCATACTTAGCAGTGAAAGAGTGAATGTTTCCCCATAAAATTGGGGATAAGGCAAAGATGTGCATGTTCACCACTCACCATTCAACTGCCAACTAAAAGCCCTGGTCAGTAAAACAAAGCAAGAAAAAGAAATAAATGCATACAAATTGGGGGGAAAAAGAATTATGTTGTATTTATTTGCAGACAACATGATTATTGATGTAGAAAATCCAAGGAATCTTTAATAGAAAAAAGTCTCTTTAAACTAATGAGTTTATTGATTTTAAAGGATAGAAGTAAATACACAAAAATCAATCAAATTATTATTTACTAGCATTGAACAATTGGAAAATGAAATTTAAAATAATACATTTACAATAGCTTCTCCAAAAATGACATAAACGGTTGTAAATTTAACAAAACATGTGCAAGATCCATATATTGAATACTGAAAAAGACAAAGGAAGAACGAACTAACTATATGGAGAAACATACCATGTTCATGGATTGAAAGATTCAGTAAAGTAATGACATGCATTCTCCCCAAATTGATCAAGAGATTTATTATAGCCCCCTCCAAATCTCAGCAGGATTATTTGTAGATATAAA
This sequence comes from Mellivora capensis, assembly GCA_004024625.1. NCBI lineage: Eukaryota > Metazoa > Chordata > Mammalia > Carnivora > Mustelidae > Mellivora > Mellivora capensis. The sequence goes on from PISX010000660.1 coordinate 188,262, forward strand.
GAAGCTGATGATAAAAATTTATATGGGAAGACAAAGGAAATAGATAGCCAAACAAACTTGAAAAAGAACAACAAAGTTGGCTGAGTGACAATAATTGATTTTAAGATTTAAGTCGTATTGGTAAAGAATCAGACACATAGATCAATGGGACAGAAGAGAAATCTCACAAATAGACCCACACAAATACTGTCAATTCATTTTTGCCAATGATGGAAAGGCCATTCAATGGAGAAAGGATAGCCTTTTTCAGCACTTGATGTTAGAACAATTGGATATACATATGGCGGAACAAAGAACAGCCATCTAAGCCTCACCTGACATAGAAATTAATTCTGAGTGAATCATAGCTCTGAATGTAAAATGCAAAACTATAAAACTATAAAACTCTAAGAGTAAAAGTATGAGAGAAAACTTTCTGACCTGGAGGGGGCAAAGAGTCTTTCAATATGATACTGAGCGCATAATCCATAAAAGAAAAAATGAGATATTGAATATCATCAAAAGTTACAACTTTTGTCCTGGAACGTGTGTTGTTAAAAGGATTAAAGAACGAATTATAGAGAGGGAGAAATATTGGCAAAGTACAGAATAAACAAAGGACTTACACCCAAAACACATAAGGAACGCTTATGACTTACTAATAAGAAAACAAACCACTTAATTAAAAAATAGACAAAAGATATTTCATCAGAAGGGATATACAGGAGGCAATTAAGGGGATGAAAAGATGTTCAACACAATTAGTCATCATAGAAATGCAAATTGAATCTACAACGATGCCTCCTCATATCTACCTGATTCACTAAAACTGAAACGTTGACAACACCAAGGGCTGGTGAGGACGGGGAACAACTAGAATTCTCATACACTGCTGGTGGGAATGCAAAATGGAACAGCCAATCTAGAAAAGTAGGTTGGCAGTTTCTTGGGAGTTAACCATATAATTTCCATATGACCCAACAGCCTTACTTTAGGTCTTTACTATAAACCCAGAGAAATGAAAACAGGTTCACACAAAAACCTGTATGGATGTTTTTAGGCTCTTGGTTCATAATTGCTAAAGAATTACTGGAAACAACCAAATTGTTCTTCAATCAATGAATAGGCAAAAACTGTAGTATGTTCACCTGTAGAATACTATTCATCAATAAAGAGGAACAGATGATTGATAAACTCAACAGTTTAGATGACTCTCAAAGGAATCAAGCTGAGTTAAAGAAGCCAATCTTAAAGATCACATCCTGTGGGATCCCATTCATGTGAAGGAATCAGTTTTTTAGAGGGAGGGGACTATCATTACAAAGGGATAGCCCAAGAGAGTATTTGGGGACGACATTGTTCTGTACCTTGATTGTGGAGGAGCTTCGACAAATTGCATATGAAAAAATGTCAAATTCATGTGACTTCAAAAGTAAAATTTAAAAAGAAGTGTAGTATGGGGACCAGACCCAATAGTCGTTGCAAACACTCAAAAAATAGAAAATGTCCTAGTTATATAAGTTTTGTAGAAAGTCAGGAGGGAGAGTTCAAAAGATTTCCAACTCATTCAATGTTGTGAACCTAACCTTTAAAAATATCCCAGAAAAATCATAGGAAAACAAGAGAGTAATGAGCGCATGTCATTTTTTTTTTTAAAGATTTTATTTATTTGACAGACAGAGATCACAAATAGGAAGAGAGGAAGGCAGAGAGGGAGGAGGAAGCAGGCTCCCCGCTGAGCAGAGAGCCCGATGCGGGCTCGATCCCAGGACCCTGGGATCATGACCTGAGCCGAAGACAGAGGCTTTAACCCACTGAACCACCCAGGCACCCCGTGCATGTCATTTTTAAACAGAGATACAAAATATATCATTAAATTATCCTAATAAACCTAATAAATCAGTGAAGTATTTAAAATATAAGGCATCATGGGCAGCTGACTGGCTCACTTGGTTAAGTGGCTGGCTGCCTTCGGCTCAGATCACTATCCCAGGATCCTAGGATCTAGTCCTGCACTGGGCTCCTTGCTCAGCAGGGAGTCTGCTTCTCCCTCCACCCCTCCCTCTCCCCCTGCTCTCTCTCCATCTCTCTCTCTCATGAACACATGCAAAAGTAAATAGATTTTTTTAAAAAAATAAAATATAATGCATCATAAATAATTTGAGTTTATTCCAGAAATGCAACAATGTTATAATAGAAAAATGTTATTCACAATACATATGAACAGAGGAATAGAATCAACACAGTAATTTCAAAAGATGCCAAACATACTTAATAGAACTTTAAAGGGGAACTTGTCAGAAACCCACATTAACCATGGACTATAACTATCCTTGATAGAATTCCACATTCTACTGTAGGTACTAACAGTGAAATTAGGTTCTAAATATGTGTAATTAGGGATGCTTACCAGACAAAGCCAACTTAAACATCAAAGAGACACAGCTAAAAAAAGCAGATTATGAGAGATCAACAGTAGCAGGGACCAGCTAGATGTCCCTTCCCTGTGCACAAAGCTGGAAAACATTTGTTAAGTGGGTCTATGTCTGAGGCAATGGTATGGGAGGAAAGGGATATAAGCATCTTCTAAGCTTTGTCAATAAACTTATCCTTTCAACACTCCACCTTCTCTTTCACCTTGTCCATCTGTAGCCAGATGCTGAGGCGCCAGTAGAGGACTCCAAGGACCTAGGGCATGACAGGGATATAAGAGAGAGGGGCCTAGATCCCTGAATGACTCCATGCAGCAGAGATCCCACCCCTGCCCCCATAGACCGACTTATGGTGATCTGGACATGAGAGCACAATGAACCTTTATTTTAAGGAACCGCTGAGATTTTAGAGTTGTACATGATAGCAGTTGGTCTGTCTTGGCTAACACATCAATGAAATCACTTGATATAAAATCAACAAACAAATATTCGTGGCTTTCCTATATACTAGCAAAAACCATTAGAAAAAAATATGATGGTGGTGCCTGGGTGGCCCAGTTGGTTAAGTGTCTGCCTTCAGCTCAGATCACGATCTCAACGTTCTGGGATCAAGCCCCACGTCAGGGAGTCTTATTCTCCTTCTCCGTGTGTCCCTCCCCCTCCACTCGTGCTTTCTCTCAAATAAATAAGATTTTTATTTTTTTTTATTTTTTTTTTAATTTTTAATTTATTTGACAGACAGAGATCACCAGTAGGCAGAGAGGCAGGCAGAGAGAGAGAGGAGGAAGCAGGCTCCCTGCTGAGCAGAGAGCCCGATGCAGGGCTTGATCCCAGGACCCTGAGATCATGACCTGAGCTGAAGGCAGAGGCTTAACCCACTGAGCCACCCAGGCGCCCCTAAATAAGATTCTTAAAAATAAGAATATCACAGTTACAAGACCCTCTGAACACACACACACACACACACACACACACACACCCCAAAACTCTTGTGTACTTGGGACTAACTTAAGAAAAAGTGTGAGTAATCTATATGAAGACAACTATAAATTTTGGTGAAAGACATGAGGTAAGACATGAATATATAGAGGGATCTACCATGGACCCAGGTGGGGATATTTGGTATTGCTACCTGCTTTGTAGAATTGTCGATGGCCCAATTCATGCTATCAGTGTGATGTCACTGATTACTGAGTTGAGAAGAAATATGTGTCATTGGCTCTTGAAAGTTGATACAATGGTTCCCAACACACCATTGAACCTGCCCCACCAGATACCTGAGCATGACGTAAAGCAATTTAAGCCCTGTGATTCCAGTGGAGGTTTAAACAAATAGATCAATGGAACAAACTGAAATCAAACCATGCAAATAGAAAAATTTAGTTTGTAGTTGATTTAGAAATCAAATCAAGACATAGACAGGCTGATTGGTAATGGAGTTGAGACAAACATATCCTGATTAAGAGAAAAATAAATATAGGGTCTTATTCCATAGCATACATAAAGAAAAAGGATAAAAGAATATGTTTATAATTTTGAAAGAGAAAAATTTTTCTAAAAATAAAACATATAGAAAAAAAGATCAAAAAGTCTATTCCCATTAAAATTTAAAACATGTACCACAAGACACAAAAGTTAAAAGATACAAAATACATGGAAATGTTTATGACATTTAAAACATATAAAAGATTAATATCTATATAGAGAAGCTCTGAAAAGAGAGACAGAATGAAAACAATAAGCCCTATGGAAAAAATGGGCAAAGAATAAGAATAAAAAAGTAGCCAAGGGGAAACAAAGCCAAGAAACATGTAATCAAGAAATGAAAATAGAAACATAAAACTGCTAAAAAATTTTTACTAATCAACTTGCTAAAATATAAGTACATTAATAAAATCTCAGGTTGGTGATATGTTTTAGTGATTTTTTTTATTCCATTGGTAACCATTGAAATCATACAAACTTTTTCAGGGTTGGAAGATGTAACTGAAACTTAATTATAAGTATTAATCTAAGAAAACATCAGAGGCATGGAGAGGTAAGTGTGCAGGTTTTTATCTCAGTATTGTTCATTATTTTAAAAATGGAGAAAATATATTTATCTGAAGGTGAATATTTTATACGTTATTAAATATTTTACTGGCCTCAAAAAAAATAAAGTAGGTCCACATTTTTGCATGCAGAAAGATTGCTGAGAAACAACATGTAGAATAATTTATAATCATTCTTTTTTTTAATGTTTTATTTTATTTTATTTTTAAGATTTTATTTATTTATTTATTTATTTGTCAGAGAGAGAGAGCGAGTGAGCACAGGCAGACAGAGTGGCAGGCAGAGGCAGAGGGAGAAGCAGGCTCCCTGCCGAGCAAGGAGCCCGATGTGGGACTCGATCCCAGGACGCTGGGATCATGACCTGAGCCAAAGGCAGCTGCTTAACCAACTGAGCCACCCAGGCGTCCCTTATAATCATTCTAATTATATAAAAGTAATGAGGCAAAACCATGTATTTCTAACTATATTTTTATGTGAATGCAAGTGAATAGGAAAAGTGAGGAAAGTTCCTCACCAGACTAAGAATGAGAGGGAATGAGATTGGATAGGTCAAAAGAAAGTTTTGAAATCTCTTTATTTAAAAATTCCTTTTTCTTTTTTTCTTTTTAGGGGGTAGGGGCAGAGGAAGAGAAAGAATCTCAAGCAGACTCCAGAGCCCCCTGTGCGACTCAATCTGACTACCCTGAGATTGTGATTTGAGCCCAAATCGAGAGTCAGACGCTTAACCAACTGAGCCACCCAGGTGCCCCTGTTCAAAAATTCTTGTAACAAGAAGGTATCTGTGAATTATTGATGTAGTAAACAAAGAGCCAAATCAGAAGGAAAATGGAACAATGAAAGAAGGAGCAAGTCAACTGTGTAATATGAGCCTTCCATAAAGCCCCAGCTGTATCGGAAACTGCATTCAACCTTCTGCTGTTCATAGAACAGCAGGTTCTATGTCTGAACCTGGATCCAGGTCAGTGTCTGAACCTGGATTAGGACACAGAAAAGGAGTGTGACCTGGTGATGGAGAGCAGGCTATTCCCACTGGGTTCTCTGTGTCCTCAGCTCCTTCATAAACTGATGGGATTGACCCTATAGTTTGGGTTCTCAAGACATGCATCTACTGCGGTGGGAGTGTGGGGAGGGGAGGCACTGAGGGTCCCAAGGGCTCTACTAGCCGGGCACATGGTCGAGCAGCTACAGCTTTTTTGCTCCCTAAATGTGCCTTCAAATACCTCCACCATTTTCAGGAGTCCTGGCAGGACACTCTGGACTGGGCATGGTGTGGGGGCCACACCGCACCCTTCAGGTGCTAAAGACACAACCAAAATCACCCTCCGAGGTGTTTTTGGACACTTTCCCGAATATACTGCAAACGCTGCCCCAGAGAAAACTTGTCTGCTGAGAGTATCAAACTTGCCAGAGTCTGCAGAAGGCTCTGCAGATACACCAAAATCAAAATCTAAAATCAGAAGGCACAGCCAACCATTTTATTCTTTTACTCAAATGATGTGGGAATGTATCTTTCTGGAAGTTTCACTAGTAGCTATCTATTCAGATCACTGTCCTTGTCGCTTATCAAAATATTTCATCAGAATTTCCCAGAGTAAATTTCCTAGGGGAAGTTTCCTAGGGTAAATTTAAATAACACTTATCTGAACGTCATTGTAAACTAAATTATGCAGCACACCCTGTATAACATTCCAGGTTAAAAAAAGATACATTTGCTAAGTACCGAATTCATCCTTTGTCCTGCCTTTAAAAGCTTTCCTTTAGCTGGGTCTGCTTTTCAAGATCACTTCCCAAATAGCATAGCACCAAAGACTTCCTCCTTAAAACATAATTTACAGCTTCTGCAAAATCATGCCATATTTATTTAAATTCCTTAACTCTGTTATTTAATTTATTCTGGTATGTGTTTGGACTTAACTTGCTCACTTTCCTAAGCTCTTAGGGTCTAGCAAGAATGTATTCTTTATAGCAGAGTAGGAGGCCCATGGTAGTGACTAAACAGCATTTTGATATCATTCCAAACACACGATCTGGCTGAGAGGTTTTTGTTTTTTTTTAATTTTAACTTTTTGCTCTTTGAGTGACCAAAAAGCTGTCTTAGGAGTAATGGGACAAGGGGAGGAGTAGTGATCTCTTTAAGAAGTAAGCAAAGAGGGGCGCCTGGGTGGCTCAGTCAGTTAAGCAGTGGCTTTCCGCTTAGATGGTGATCCCAGGGTCCTGGGATTGAGCCCCGCATCAGGCTCCTTGCCATGCAGGAAGCCTGGTTCTCCCTCTGCCTGCCCCTCCCCCTGCTTGTGCTTGCTCTCTGTCTCTCTCTCCCTCTCTCTCTCTGACAAATAAATTAAAAATAAAAAAATCTTAAAAAAGAAGAAGAAGAAGAAGAAGAAGAAGAAGAAGAAGAAGAAGAAGAAGAAGAAGAACCAAGCAGAAGCCCCAAACAGAAGGAGAAGAAGGAAGAGAAGAAAGGGGGAGAAAGGCTGGGGGGGGAGGGTAGGAGGAGGGAAAGAAAAGCTTAGCTCTTGTCCTTCATTCTGGTTGGTGTTCAGCCAAGAATCAAACAAAAGGTGGTATGTCCTAATCAATTAAATATCAGGGTGGATATTCTCTATTGCATCATTGAGTCTGTGATTCATGGTGCCAGAAAGTTACTCAATCAAGCTTGCTCTGCCTTTCTCTTTCTTCTCTTCCTCCTCTACCTTTGACTAAACAATTTTAAACAGTGTGGTGGGCATCATGTTCAATTCCACTCCTCCATTTTCTAACATCCATGGCAATTCAGGAAAGAATTCCAGCTTCAGGAATGAGATGACTATTGATTAATCAAAGCCAAATGATTTCATCAGATTGTTTGAGGAACCTGGAGGAAACCTATCAGTGTATGGCATTCCCCTAGCAGCAGGTATCGGTCCAGAGTGTGCTCGTAAAAATTACATGGAAGGAAAGAATTTTATTTCATGCCTGGAAGAGAGGCTCTTTTTTTCCCTCTACCACTGGATCCTACAACTGTGAGGGGAACTACCCTAGCAGAAGCCCACATCATGGATGGCCAAAGAAAGGAACCATGAGAACCCATGTCCTTGGTGACAATGTCAAACTGCTGGGTTCACCAACCCTAGATTCTGCACCTTATTGTTAGACTTCCAGTTACATGGCCATAAATTTCTTAGCATTTAGGCCAATTTGTGTGCCATCTTCTGTTTCTATTAAAAGTACCCTAACTCATGAAACCAACATCAGTGGACTTATTGAGTCAAAATGGTCTAGTGTCAATTGCCTAAATAGTTTGGGCAACATGGAGAGACAAAGCTGGGTACATAGTTGCAGTATTTAGGTTCTGAATCTAGGAAACATTATTTTGTACATGGGTTGAATAAGTATGTCTTTTCTCTAGCCACAGGACAACTCTAGGTTCTATGATCTCCTTGGAGCATTAGAGGGAAAATCCAACTGTTGAGCTGTACACTCAAGTTCATCACTAACCGAGCATCACGTCTCATTGGTGGAGCTGTGATTTCCTTACTTTTATCCACAGTAAAAAATAGCAATTAGCTAGAATGTAGGCTAATGAAATGAGCAAGGATGTCTTCCTGTGGAAGGTGACCGTTCCTTTATTACTGGTCAGTTCCACTGGAAGCACCTCCTTTCAAAATGTCGGCTTCTCTCTTATTAGTGCATGAGTATGAAAGCATAGCTCAGGCCATGCCCTCCTTTGCTAATTTGCATTTCTGCTAAGTCAGCAGCAATTTAGAGTTGAAGTGTAGTTTATTACAAGAGATTTACAGGTAAACAGCTAAGTCACAGGGCTTAACCTACCCCACCCCTGGCGTTTCATTCCCACCCCGCTTGCTTCCAGCTCAACCACCTGAATCTCTGTCCTTCAGCTGAACCAGAAGCACCAGCTCCTCCCAGTACTTGAAAACGCCTTCTTGGGAGGCTGCTTTCAGTTTATGGCTTAGCCTCAGATCTGAGCTCATGAACAAAAATCACAAGACACACAAAAAAACAGTCCTTAAGGAGAGTGAGCAGATGAGAAACCAATCAATAAACCCAAGGAATGAGAAACAATCCAAACAGAATATTAATTAAACTTGTTAAAATTGTTGAAGGAAGTAGAAAGAAGTGAATTTTATAGGCAATAATTTTTAAAAAAGATCATTTGAAAAAGAGTTTTTAAAGAACCAAACCTTGCAAGCCTGCAAACAAACAAGCAAAAAAAGATAACTAATATAATGTAAAGCTCAGAATTTTGCCTAATGGAATATAAGGTATGTGAAGGCAGAATTTTTTTGTCTGCCTTGTCTAGGGTTTAAGCCTTAGTGCTTGAAATAGTACCTGCATTTATACGTAGATACAAATGTAATTGATAAATACTTTAAAATATAGTGAATAAATAAATCGGTAGGCTAAATAATAGAATTGGGAAAGATTAGTAAATTGGAAGAGAACACTAAAAAAAAATCACACAAAACTTGTGAAGAGGTAAGACATAGGAAAGAAGAATGGAAGGATCCGAATGATGGAAGGACAGAAAGACAAAAGGATGGAAGGATGGACAGAAGGAAATTTAAGAGACCTGCACAAGGGAAAGAAGGGAAACCACTTAATAGGGATTCCAAAAAAAAAAACCCAAAATTCTGAATTGAGCAGAGGCAATATTTAAAGGGATGTTCTTCGGTAAGTTTCCAGTGTTTACAATGCATAACAAACTCCTTAAAAAATTAATAAGAACTAAACTAGCAAAGAGAAAAATGGGGGAAAGCTATTAAGAGACAACACAATAAAAAAAGACCCAGAGGGTTGGTTAACATATGGGAAGATGCTCGGGCCCATTACTAACCAGGAAAACTCAATTGAAAACAGTAATTAGATAGCATGTCTTTCCCATCAGATTGGAAATAATTAAATAATCTGATAACATCAAGTGTGGGAAAATGGCAACTTTTTATGCATTGCAGGGATGGAGAAGTATGACTTGGAACAATTAATTTTGACATTAATTAGCCCAACTAAAGATGCTCACCCTACTACACAACAAATTTGTTTCTAGTTCCTACCCTAGAGAAATTTTCTCTATGTGCCTCCAAGGTCACATTTACAACAGAATTGATTGGTACATTGTGCAGATTTGTGAATGTGCAAACGGGCAAACTGCCTTGGGTGAGGGAAATCGACAGTTAAATTCTATCGTGAGACTGTTATAGTAGCAAGTAAAATAAATGCACTAGACCTGTGTGTGTCAATGGAGATAATTTCAAAGACATGTGAGTAGAAAAAAATGCGTGTAGGCTAGATACATTAGGACACAAAACAATACTCTACATTATTCACAGAGACAGGGCATGTGTAGTAAATATATAACAATGTGCATGAGAATAATACACATCTACTTCAGGACAGTGGTTTTGTCAGGAGTAATAGGCAGGGCAGGGATGCAGGGAGAGGGAGGGGGAGAATGGGAAGTGAGATTTTAGATGTGTTATTATATAGACTTCCAAAATATAAGAAGCAAAAATGTCAAAATGTTAACTCAAAGTCAATGTTACCGGTTGTGCTTTTCTGCATCTTTAACATATTTAATAATTCAAAGTTACTTTTAAAAGAAACTGAGAGCAAAAGATATGGCAATCTGAAATAATAATTAGAATAATTATATCCAGATAATAATGTTTTTGAGTCTGCAAATATGGAGCATTTAGAACGTACAGATCCTCGCTGAAATGTTACAGATCATGTTGGAAAATTTAAAGGACTATGGACAGTTAAAAAAAAAAGTGATTACTGCCATTAATTATTTGCTGTGAAATGAAACACAAGTAAAATAGTAGATAAAAATCATATGAAAGAAGGGAGGATGGAAATCAGGAAAAAAATAACAACAAGTTTATTTCTTAATGTGTTCAGGGGAAGGATCAATATATTAGCTTTAGAATTTGTTAACAAAACATAAGTTCGGTATATGTGGTAGAAGACATAGGTGATAGCTAAAAACATATGAATAGAAGAGATGATTTCAAAATCAATACAAAAAAAGAAAAAAGAGGGAACTCTGAAAGGCTTTATTAATTCAACTGAAGGCAAAGAGTAAACAGACACAAACTAAACAAAGACAAAATACAAATATAAGTCACCCACATAAGTGTGAGTACGTCTAACTCACACTCTCGAGAATCTGAAATTTGATACAGAAAAAAAACTATTGTGCTATTTATATGAGACCTCGCACCACGCTATACTTGCAGTTCTAAAGCAAAAGAACAGAAGGTCATACCATGGAAAGAGAAATGAAATAAAGCAAACAAGTCAACGGCAACCAAAAAAAACCCCACCAACAATTACAATAAGACAGAAAGGAGCAAAAGAGTAGGAAATTGGCACAGCATTATTAACTTCACATAAAACAGAAAGCAAACTAAAAACACTAAGAAGTATAGGGGAAAAAACGTAAGTCATGTTCAATGCCAAATGCTGGTAACAGTCGCTATTATTATTTGTACATGTGTCTCCAGAACTGAAATTCTAGCAAACATGTTTTTATTGCTTGTCTTAGCCCTTTATTGACATGTTAGCATGTCATCATTCCTGGAAGTTCTTCAACCCTGTAGCATTTTCTCTTGTCTACCATATGGAGGGTCTGTTGTTTACTTATTATTTGGGGTTTTTTTTTAAGATCTTTTCTAAATTTTGGGGGTGGTATAATAACATCGTAGTGAACACACCCTTGGGTAAATCTGTACGTAGTTTTCTGTGCAGTTTTCCATGCCTCTAGCAGACAAAGAGTAGAAGGAACTAAACATACGTGGGTGGAAATTATTTCTGTTTTGGCGTCTTCAGGTTCACCCTTGTGTGATGCACAAGTTTGACCTGGTGAGGTAGAGGGACAAACCTGATTAAAGATATTCCCCTTCACTGTTGTAATGCCCAGAAGGAGCAAGAGGAACCATGGCGGCCCTTCCTCCCAACAACTGGTGGGGAGTTGCTTTGGTCCAGCCATCAAGTCAAGGTCTCTGCAGATACAGAGATGGAAAGACAGAAGCCTGGTGCTCCTGGAGCCCAGACATGTCTAAGAAGACAGGAAGAACAACATGACAACTGCTGCAAGGGAAGGGTCAGATCACTACAAGGTGGCTGTTCAGGCTTCTGGTTTACCTTTTACTTAAATCAGGGGCAGACTTCTAACATAATTGAGTTATTGATAGTACTGATTAATACATATAAAGCACTGAGTGTTAGAAGTACTCTCTGCATATTTGCATTCTCTAGAAGCATAATCGTCCAAATAAAGCATAATCTTCTAAATAAACTGCAATAATCATATTACAGTTTCTCAAAGAACAACCTGTGCCTCATTCTGCCCTCCCAGTTTAATCCACCTGCATCCTGAGAGCAGCATGACCCGAAGACGTCCACAGTTCACCCTGGACCTGTGTGACCAGCCCCGTGTAATGGATGCCTCAGCAATGTCCCACTGCAAGTGAAATTTATGAATGTTTTGCCTGTCCTCGTGCCCCTCCCTTTCCTGAGAATAGAGACTGCCACCCAGTGACATGCAGGGACATCCCAGGACACATTGGATGCTTTGCTAACAAGCAAGATAGTTCCAGAAAATGCGAAGACCAGACCAAGATTTAGAGCAAAGGTATAGACTTTTATCACCACAATGGATTTTTACTGCAATTGCCTTGCCAGCAAACAAGGCAGATGATGGGAGGACAGGGGAAGCAAGCAGTGCCAACAATGGCTTCACCATAAACACCCCCAAACTCTGGTCCATGCACTTGGATACCAGCCTTCCAGAAATGTGGGCAGCTCCCATCACATGTTGGAGAAGACATTTACACACAGCAAGGAGAGTTCTTGACTCACTGAAGCAGTGATGAAAATTGGTGCGCAACTGTTAGGGACTCTCAGGAAAATAATAATATTCCTGTAATGTTCTGTAATCTAAAAGCCAGTCAATGATCCTCCAGGCACTTCTGAAGCATCAACTACCATCGGCTTTCAAAGGAAAGGCACATGTCGGACAGTACTGGGAGATCAGGTGTGTCGGGTGAATGTAGGTGTTAGGGAATTTTGGAAAACCATTGTAGCTGAATAAACAATGATCAAACAACAGTCTGTATTGGGGCTGAATTGATTAGCTTTCCAGGCAAGCCTTGTGGAAACAATCCAGAGCAAGTTCAGCAGATCTCCCCAAAGGTGCATGGGGTGGGGCAGGATATAACAAAGGAGGATTCTGCAAAGTCCTTTCTGGCTGATGACTGAGAGTTGAAAAGTCTCCCTTGGGACCGATAGTTTCTACAGTTTGACATCCCTGGGGCATCTATTACATATGGTCCAGAGTGAACTGTGGAAGGCTCAGGCAGTCTTGGGTCTTGCTGCACACAATCCCCTATGCACGCTGCCCTGGGACTGGGCAGAGATTCCTTTTAGCACCCACAGGCAATGGGGAGCTACTGAAGCCTCTTGAGAAGGGAAGTCAAGAGAGTATTTTAGAAATATGGCTAAGTTCACAGCCCATTGTTGCCCAGCAGGTACCTTCTATTTGTCATAAAGATATCACCATATCATACCGACGTTAGTTTCAGGAATGACTTGGGTTTACTTGAGCCTGTTTCCATCCCTTGGTTATGTTTCTGTGCCCTAATTACTTATGGATCTGGGACTACCTCTGAAAACAGATCCTGTTCACTATACATCATATTCTAGAATTCTAACGTGGTAAGTAGAAGAATCGAGTACACGCCTAGCATCCACCAGTTCTCTTCCCTGCAAGGGGAAGGGCAAGGTTGTGGGCTGCTCCTCCAGTAAGGGACCCTCTAGGCTGGGGCAAGTTCAGCCCAGTGCCTGGAGGAAATGGGAGCAGAGGATATCCGAGCCAGGAGGCTGAGGCAGGGCTGAAGCTCCAGAGCATGGGGGAGGATGAGTTTAAGGTGTCATGGAACGATGCAAGCCAAAGTACAAGGTCATTCTTGGTGAGCAGGTATGGGGCTGGGTGTCCATGGCTAACAGCTGGCTTTACAAAGCCCCAGAGGGCTCCAGATTCATGGGAAAGACCGGGTGGGCTGAATCATGACTTCCATACCGACTCTTCTCTAGACCAGACCGACCACTTCTTCAAAGAAGTGTTTTTTACTCATCTCACATCCCCCAAGCATCTGGCACATTGAGTCACAAACTTGGATCCCCCGTGCCTATCAGTTACATTTTATTAAAAGGCCTCTTTCTGCCACAGTTAGAAACCACAGGAGCTTCAAGGTCAAGGCTGTATTCACAGTGTCAAAATCTACAGTTGGCGCTTTCTCCCTTCCCGTCACCCACGCCTCAAATCCTGGCCTCATGCTTACCTGCCTGCTCTCTTCCTCCACTCAACCTCCTCCTCCGGGGATGTCTGTTCCCTGAAGATCCTGCTTCCTTTCAAAGGAGCCGTGTCCCCTTCCCGGTTGCAAATCTAAACCATACCAGAACACAAATTTATAAACACATCTCAGCCAAGCTGAACAAAGGCTTTCCATCAGAGATAAAAATGGCAATGTGGTTTTTCCACATCTGTCCTGGCTTGGGTCCAGCTCTGCTCCCATGGGCATGGAAAGGTCTGGCTGGATCTGGGTCCAAAGAGATACACCTCCCCACCCAAGGGAGCAGGCTCCGGCGGGTCTGTAACCCAGCCTCCCCTCCCGCACCCTAGGGCTGCAACCTCTGAGGCGCTGTCTGATTGGAAACTTTGAAGTCATGTGCTCTTTGTGCTTGCACACTGCCCATGTCATTTGGGGCATCTTACTACTTAATTTTACCACCTCTATTAAGGTATAATTTGCAAACAATAAAATATGCCAATGTTAAGTATACAGCGCTGTGAGTCTTGACAAATGTATGCCTGTGTTCCTACCACCATGATCAAGATACAGAACGCGTCCATGACCTTGAGGGGCTCCTCGTGTCCCTGTGCAGCCCATCCCCACCTGAGCTCTATCCCCGAGCGTTCACCGTGTCTGCCTTTTCCAGAGCTTCCTGCAAATGACATCCTACCGTGTGCAGTCTTGTATGTCTCACTTCTTTAACCCATCCTTATTCATCTGTGTCCTTGCTTATAATGGTAGATGGTTCTTTTTTTTAAATCCTAAGTCATTTTTCAGGACATGGATATATACCCAAATATTTACCTGTTAATTGTCCTCTGTGTCATTTCCAATTTGGAGCTGTTATGGAATAAAGCTGCTATGAACCTTTATGGGCAAGCTTTAGTGTACGCGTGTTTACAATCCCTGGGTAAATATCTAACTGGAATTGTTCGGTCATATGCTAAGTCTACATTTAACTTTATAAGACTTGATAGGTTAGCAAAGTTGGCCATCCCCTTTTGCATTCCCACCAGTAATGTGTGAGTGTTCATTTGCTCCATACAATCGTCAACAGTTGGTATGGTCAGTCTTTTTATTCCCTTTTAGCTAGTGTCTTTGTGGGTTTATGTTGTGTTTCCGTGGTGCTTAATGCTGTTGAGCATCTTTTTTTTTTAAGATTTTGTTTATTAATTTGACAGAGAGAGAGAGCACGCACACGAGCAGAGGGGAGGAGCAGAGGGAGAGGGAGAAGCAGGCTCCCCTCTGAGCAGGGAGCCGATGAGGGGCTTGATCCCAGGACCCAGGATCAGGACCTGAGCTGAAGGCAGATGTCCAACCGACTAAGCCACCCAGGCGCCCCTCTTTGTATGCTTTTATTGACCATTCATATAATTTGTGAAGTGTCTATTTAAATCTTTGAGAAAAGTCACTTTTAAAATCCCATGGAGATCATGGGAAGACTCTGGATCGGGAGCCAGAGGTCTAGGGCTTGAAACTTAGCCCTATAAACAGCTGTGGGACTTTGGGACTCAAGGTTATGGGTGTCTTTCATTTACAATTAGGAAAAATGACTAAATTCGCCTTAAAGTTTTTTTCTCTGCTCCAGAGACTATGGTCACAATCTTTTTTTTTTTTTTTTTTTTTCATTTTTAAAACAGGTACATCCCTTGGGTTCAAAGAAACACACTGTCACACAATGTGTATCTGGAAAGGGACATTGGAGATCATGCAGCCCATATGTGACTTCATGATTTCAAAGTTTCCAATCAAAAATAAACTCAGTGTCACATGTCCAACAATTACAATGAAGCAATGGCATGGATACAACGAATCCCAGGTCTCCTGGCTCTGGTAACTACCTCTCACTTCCAAGACAATCCCTGGGAGTAAGACCTGGGCAACATGGTTGTATTTTGTTTTGTTTTGTTTTGTTTCTTACCCAAACTAGCGCATGTCTATTTGCACCTTTGGCATTCGTGCCAGCAATCGAAGACAGTTAACGAAGGGTCTGGAGGGGTCCCGAGACCAGGCATCCGTCTAAGGAAGTTTCCGCACCCTGGTTTTGCAGGTGCATTCCCATTAAAATGCAAACCCAGCGCCCCCAGCCCAGGCAGCCTGCCTGTTTGCAGAGCTATGACTGCTATAAACATTTCCACGCAAATTACATTTACACTCCAGTCCATAGACTGAGTTCTGTAAACTGACAAGTACTTAGGGGTCAGAGTATATTCCTCCACAATTACAGCACGCCATTCCCAGGAGTGTTAATGTTTATAGAAGGCTAGTTAACCTTGCACAGGATCTGGGATCACGGGGCTGTGTGTGCCGTTCCACTGCAGAGCTGGAGTGCATTTCCATGCCAGCAACTTCCAGTGCCACGGTGGGGCAGAGTGGACAGTCGAGGCTTGTTCTCAGGGCTAGGGCAAGGCCCTGGCTTGCGTGGCCTCCGATCCCTTGATTGCTAGACCAAGGCCTGGAGCTTCACTTTCCCTGAACAACCCCAACTTAATGGACTGTGATGATTGGTCTTACACTGTAACTCTGTTCTGTTACTTGAGCAAACCATGTAGTTACACATTTGTTTGTAACTTTCCAAGACCCCCAGGAAAGAAGGGGCCATTGTAAACCTTTGAAACAGAACCCAGACATGCTGAGCGCCTTGGAGATTGTTTCAAGTAACAAGTAACTGCTTTTCATCATGTACTCAAGGGGCTCCAAGAGGGGCAAGGCCTGGTGCTTTTGTTCCCAAAGTTTACAATCTGTAGTTTTTGGTAGACAAGGCAGGCATACATGAAAAAAGTCAATAAAACCCAAGAGGGAATGTGCTTCATCTTGGCTGGAGCGTGTGGATGTCAGTCCAGGAGAGATTCAGAAGTGGGCGAGACAGCTGTAGTGTGGCCAAATGGAGGAAAACTTCAGGAACACGATGGGAACAGAAATAGCCCTTGGCGAATGCTGCGGTTGGGGTAGAGAGTGGATTGAGGCATGGAAATGGGTGGAATGTTCCAGTTCGACCAGAGCGACTGGTCTGAGTGAGGGAGAGCAGAGCAGTGAAGAAAAAGCCAGCAGATGCCGGGCACCAAAGAGAAACAAACATATAGGTAACCAACGTCTTCTTAACTCTCTCACAGTAGAAGTTCTAAGTCCTAACGATGGCCCTACCTTGTTTGCCCCCAGCTCCCGTGACTTCCTGGATGTCAACAGTTACTCTTTTCTCCTTTGCTCACTCCCTTCCAGCTACACCAACTCTCTTACTCCTGCCACCCTGGGGCAACTTCCTACGAGGGCTCTTTGCATTTTCTCTTCCCTCTGCCAGAAATGCTCTTCCCACTGGTATCCACCTGATTCTTGATCTCACCACCTGTGTCCCCTTAAATGTCCCCGTTGGTGACACTTCCCTGGGAACTCCATTTAAAATGGCAACAGCCCCTACCTTTGGCTCTTTCTATCTTCCTTCCTTATTTTCCAGAGACGTTTCATCGTCAAGCTTCTTGTGCATACCTTTACTTTATGTATTGTCTCCCTTCCCACATTAGAATGAAAACTCATGAGGGCAGGGGCGCCTGGGTGGCTCAGTAGGTTAAGTGTCTGCCTGCAGCTCAGGTCATCATTTCAGGGTCCAGGGATCAAGCTCCACGCTGGGCTCTCTATGCAGCAGGACTTCTCCCTCTGCTTCTGCCCCTCCCCTTGCTCATGCTCTCTCTCTTTCTCAAATAAATAAATAAATAAAATATTTTTTAAAAGAAAATAAAACTCATGAGGGCACAGGATTGTGTCAATTTTATTGATACATGCCCAGCACCAACTGGGATGCCCAGATACTCTGTAAATATTTGCCCAGGGAACAAATGAACAGGTGACTTTTAAAAGCACTGATCTGCTAAAGGAGTTGCATGGAAGGGGCTAGAAAAAGATGATTTCAGTGGCTTCCCTTATTAGACAGGTTAGGGCAGGCATTCATTAGCATGACTTCATTGCAAGCAATGGAAATTAAATCTATCTTAGGCTAAAAGCAATTTGTATAAAAGAGACAGGAGCTCCCAGAATTGATGAGAGGCCAGAAGACCAGGCCAGGATGTGGAGAAGAAGACAGCCCTGGAGGCCAGGGTTCAGAGAGCATGACATGCATGGGAACAGGGTAGTTAGGAGGTTGCTGCCTAGTGGAAGGGAATGCCCACTGTTTTCAGTCTGCTTACTCTTCTACTCAAGAATTAAATGCCATGGAAGGAACATCCATCTGACCTAGCTGGGGTCACATGTCTGCCCTCACCCCGCATAGTGAAGACCTATTGTGTGTTGGTGGTATAGTACTATCTCTTCCTAATATCATCACCAGTCTCTTCCTGGGTAAATTCTTCCTCCCCTAGACACCATTTGGGGGGATTGTAATCAAGAGTTTCTCTCTCCTCTGCCAAACATTTGAGCCTGCTTTCCTTTTTTATGTTTTCACCCAGAAGGTATAACATGGGCAACCAAAGATATTTCACTATAGTGATCTTTTAAGAGTTTAATGCAATACAAGTAACGTTGAGGTTCCTAAGACATTACTGTAGAGAAAACACTTCTGTGTAGATCGTCTCGTTTGAACCACAACATTTCTGTGACGTGGGTAGGCAGGCGTTACTATCTTCATTGTATAGATGTGCAAATCGAAGCTTGGAGATTTTAAGCAAATTATTCAAGTTCATAATGCCAGGACTCTTTTAATGTTAAATTCTGTTGTAACGGTGGCCCACGTTGATGACTCCTTGTGGTCTTCAACACTCCAATGCACATTACCTGTCAACACAAAACTCATTTTCACATTAACCCTATGGAGTGAGTGCTAATATTCTAGTGAGTAGCTAAGGAGACTTGAGGTCAGTCCACGTAACTTGCCCAAGGTGACCTATTTATAAAACTTTTTTTTAAGATTATTTCTTTATTTATTTGAGAGAGAGGAGAGCACAGAGGGAGAAGCAGACTTCCTGCTGAACAGAAAGTCTGACGCGGGGCTCGATTCCACGACCCTGAGATCATGACAGGAGCCAAGGCAGATGCTTAACAGACTGTGCCCCCAGACGCGCCAAGGTGACATATTTATAGAGTGCTAGAGCCAGACTCCTGTCCCTGAGTCTGTGCACTGAACGCTAAGCTATACTGCCTCTCAGGTTTTGTTAAATACATGTCAATGGCTATATGAGACATCAACAGTATGGATGTTCAGCCAAACTTCCAGGAAAAGGCATGCATCTGTGGCTCAAATTAAAGATTCTAAAGATGCACCGTGCCTGTTCCATAGTGGTCATTCAGCAAATATAAGTTGAATAAATGAGTGAACGAATGCAGGTCTACCCTCAAGACACTTTGCAGTAAGAGGCTTTGTCTTTCAAGTAGTGCTGCAGAATTGAGGACCCGAGAGGGAGGTTTCATTAGAGTAAGAATTGGGACATTTGATGTTATACCTTGTGCCCATATGCTGGGCACAAAAGGGAGGCAGCTCCTTTCCCTTGCTTTCCCTCACTATGCTGTGTCCAGAGATACAACGTGCTTAGGAAAGGAAGTAAAGATATCTTCTTTCTCTGATATCCTGCATCTGGTCCTGCTCTGGTCTTGATCATGGTTGTCAAGTAGGGAAAAGCCTTCTGATTTGGAAAATAATCTAGTAGCACCTTCCATCCCAATGGCTATATCAATGTGCCAACTTTAGAAGCCTCTACTGATGAGTTTTCCTATCTGTGAGTGCCCTTTGCTGATGAATATTGAAGTCAGGAAGAAACAAATTCATTTTAATTTTTTTAAGCACTTGGATTTTTATCCTTCCTAGCATCATGTTAAATTGGCCATGAAACCAGGGATGGTACCACTGAATTATAAGAGGGCCGAAGCAGGGGCGCCTGGGTGGCTCAGTGGGTTAAAGCCTCTGCCTTCGGCTCGGGTCATGATCCCACCGTCCTGGGATCGAGCCCCACATCGGGCTCTCTGCTCAGCAGGGAGCCTTCTTCCTCCTCTCCCACCCCACCTGCCTCTCTGCCTACTTATCTCTGTCTGTCAAATAAATAAATAAAATCTTTAAAAAAAAAAAAAAAAGAGGGCCGAAGCATAAGTAAAAGTCTAGGAAGCAGTCAAGGTGAGAAGTATATGTATTTGTTCACGTGGAAGGCTTGCTAGCTCTGTGTGCCAGGCACGACACTAGACTCCAAGAATGCAGAGGTGAACAAGACATGATCCTTACCTCTTGGTCCTGCTGCTGTTGCCTCTGTTTGAAAAGGGTCACGTTGGTCCATATAGAAACCATACCTTTTGGGGAACATTGCCAACAAAGTGAACTTGACTCAGAACTACTTGATCAGAAAGTCAGAAATTCAATTGGGAGACTACAGTGAGTGTATATCCATGAGAAGCTGAGGGTCTGGTAGAGTGGTCCTCGTGGAAATGAGAAGCGAGGACAATCTGAAAGATGCTGAGTGAGGGCCAGGTGTTTTCCATCACCCCAAATCCTTTAATAGGTATCTACTATGATGTAGCGCTATCAGATGTAGAGGCGGAGACCTGACTGGAGTGGAGTAGGGGAGCAAATTATCATTTGGATTACTACATGCCTTTAAAAGGCCGCAAATGGACTCAATGCTCCCTGCATGGGTGATATTACAAGCTGTGGCTGTAAAAAGTTACATCTCAAATAGTGGTTCTATTTCAAACAGGTATAACTGCAGGCAACTGGATTGATTGGGAAGGGAAGCTGCCATGCGGGAAGTTACCAGCCCTATTCTGTCCTAATCATTCTCGAAAAAAACTCAGACAATGGGTATTTCGACAGCTCCTTGAAAGACAGAATCAAGTCCTTTAGCTCCATTCAGATTAGGTAGCAAACATCACTTAAAATGCAAATCTATAGCTCCAATGTGGTTTGCATCTTAGACCAGCTCCCCTGTACTCACGTGGATAGAAATCAGCTTAAGCAGATATTTTCTTCATGCTGAAGGGATGGGATGAAGAACGGAGGGACACAAAGAAAGCAATGTAGGGGAGATGCACCATGACCCAGGAGAGGTCAGACGACACTAACTCTAATTCAAGATTTCCATGAATTTTTTTAGATTTACTTTTCATGAGGAAAACCATTGACTACAAATCCGAGTCATTGAGATTTTCATATGGAAATGCACAGTTTGATTCTGAGAGTTACTTCTGCATTTTCAAGTTGGTACAGAGAATAAGCATCGATGGGGACACAAGATTTGGATGTTCATGTTCAAGAACAGTTTTACTCCAAGGATGGCCCTGAGTTTATTCCTGGAAAAACACATGAATTAAACTTAAAGAAAGAACCCCCGATAATAGTTCCAGATTTTATGAGTAAACCCTTCCATTCCTCAGGCCTGCAGTTTCACACCTCCATGGGCTCTCCAAACATCAACAAAAACTCCAAGGATTTGATAGAAAATGGTGTTAAGTCTCATGTTGTTTCAGGAATTTCCCAATATGCACTAAATTAACTTTGGGGCCATATGAGGCTGAGTGGTAGGAAATCGCTCCATTGGACACAGATGGCAGACCTAATGTTCCCAACAGCTGTTGTGCACACATGAAATCAGATTGGGATTAACACTTACCTTCAACGTGGTCACACCCGGATGGGATGGCTTCTCTGTAATGTACACCAAGCTTAGCTTATGTCTCCAAAACCACATGACCTCACGGGCCTTGAGAACATTTGATCCAGGAAATCTGAACCTGGGCAGAAATCATAAAGCATCAGGTACATGTTAAGCAGGAATTTATCTGCTTTTTGTCTGAAGTGGCCTCACATCCATCCAGCTTTTGTCTGCCTTGGAGTGAAATATTTATAGGCAAGCTGCTTTCTAAGGCAGAGTTATAGACCTATTCAGGTTTGGTGTGAAATGTCTCTGCCCGTTGACCACCTGCTGAAACCTACATTCCAAGCTCAACCAGAACTAAGCTCTTTTGTATCACTGTGAGTTTTAGCGCTGATACCAGGATGGTAACCCAAGTAGAATTTATAATGAAATCTAGCTGGTCTGTCAATATAACTTGTTGTTGGCAAACATAGTAAAACTTACCAGGTTTGTGATCATGTTAAGACCCCCAAAGACCTCTTTTGTCTTGCCTTGAGAAGAGGAGTACTTCACTTAGTAGGGCTGCAGTTGTACAACTTCTGAAATTGTCCCGGACGCTATTTTCAGAATTGTGGCTCAATCATTCAAATATACTTAAAACTATCCTTGGAGGGTAGATCTGGTATTCAGAAATGACCAAGGGTCATTCAGAGCTAAATCTGATGATTTAGGGAAGGAAGCAAGTTGAGTGATATCCATATATGTCAAAATGAAGTGTGACTTTTAATTAGTAAGCTGGATTTTATTGTATGGCTTATACATATGGTCTTAAGGCAATTCCAAAAACCTTTCCTTTTAATAATGCCTATATTGTAGCAACTTGAATGTTTAAACTCTGCAAAGTTTACCTAAAAAACTGTTTTATTAACCTCCTATTACAGTTCTCACATGACCCTAATGAGAGCAAACGTATGGTAGGATATCAGAAACTCTTCCCTTGGGGGTTAATCACAAAGAACTAAGCAACTCAGAATTCCAGACACTTAACTCTGATAATCTTTGCTTTTAAGATTATTAGAGTTCCACATTTCCTTACTTTTCTGTCTTAGGAAAGATCTAATCAACAACTTTAAATTTCCTTCTATTATTTCCTTTCATTATCCCATGTATATGGTTTATATTTTGCAACAAAGACCAGAAGACCAGTAGCTGAAACCCAGCTGAGGTTTGTTTCTCTCTCATCCCATTCAAGTTTAAGCAGTCTAAGGGTGATAGGGGGGGAGAATCCAGAATTTGGGAGGCAACAGATCCTTCTGTCCTTTTGTTCTTCTTTCCTTCACAGATGGCTTCCATCTTGTTATCCAAGATGGCTGTTCCAGCACCAGCCAATGTACCCACATGCCAGCCAATGGATTAGGAAGGAAGAGAGATCACTTTTCTTTCAAGGATACAGACTTAAAGGCGGCTGTATACACTACTTTATCACTTTTGTTTAGATTCCCCTGGCCAGAATTAATTTGAAAACAAGGCTGGGAAAAAAGAGATTAACTCCCAACCATGTATCCAGTTAAAACTTGTGATTTTAGGGGCGCCTGGGTGGCTCAGTGGGTTAAAGCCTCTGCCTTTGGCTCAGGTCATGATCTCAGGGTCCTGGGATCGAGCCCCACATCGGGCTCTCTGCTCTGCAGGAAGCCTGCTTCCTCCTCTCTCTCTGCCTGCTTCTCTGCCCACTTGTGATCTCTGTCTGTCAAATAAGTGAATAAAATATTTTTTAAAAAACTTGTGATTTTGTTCTCCAAGTGAAAAAGAAAGAATGGATAGTGGGGAAAACAAGCAGTCCCTGATACACAAAATCTGTCAGAGTTTTATTGAATGTGGCCGATGGTTTTAGCTGTGCCTTGAAGAATGAGGGGAGTGGAAACGTCCAGTTGGAAATGAGCAAAGCAGCCAAAGACTAGCAGTGAGATGACAAGAGTGCAGTGGGGAAGCATCTGGTGGAGGTGAGATGTGAGAAAGCCGGTCAGGATGGATTTGTGAGATGGCTATTTTCCTCAGGAAATCCCCAAACTGGTTCCCCTGACCTTTTGCTGTCTGTCCAGAGGGGCACGGTGTATTGGTATTGAGATATTAAAGGAAAAACAATGCCAGTAAATGAGAGAATGCAGGGACAGTGAGGCTTAAGCTCATCCTCTCATTTACACCAGAATATTCCCAGTTCTGAAATAGCAACCCTTCACTCGTCAGAGCAGAAGTTCATTCTGACATGTCTGCTTTTTAACAAATGGTAACAGACCAGAAAGCGATCATGGTTAAGGGAGAAAATAATTTAAGAGCATGTGGGATTACTAGAAAACAAGTTGGAAGGAATCATTAAACTCCCTGTAGTACTTCCTTGGCAAGTGCTTGAGAGCTAGCACTCTAATTATCCCACAAAGTGGAAAGAGCATTTAATAAACTTAAGATCAAGAAATTCCACAGCATCTGGCCCCGTCACCACATTATGTGGATTGATGTCTTGACTCAGGAAATACCACTTGGCTGTCAGGCAGGATTTTTCTCCTCTGGCATCAGTTTCCAAATACTTCTGAGAATATCCCTCTCATCACTGGGATCCTCCAAGTAGCTGTACACAGAAGCCCGGAATAGTGGGCTGACAATTGTTCTCAGCGTGTATGTGTTCATCATCAATGTTGCATGTGGTTTAGAGTCCTTCTTACAAAAAGACCCTTACATGAGAGATGGAAATCATGAGAGATGGTTCTCAATTATACACCTTAGCAAACATCAAATACCAACTCAAACATCAAGTCAAGTTGGTGGAGAGATACATAAAGAGATGCACTTGCTTTTGAACCATGCAGAAAAGTCAACTAATGTGAAGATTTTCTAGAAGGCTGTGATTAAAAACTCAATCTTGCAGAAAGCCAACCAAATGGTAGTCAGATGGTGGCAGAGCATCCAATATAATCCAAGTCCTAGCCCAAGTCCTGCTTAAGGAGAAGGAGATGAAGGAGGAGGTGGAGAAGGAGATGAAGGAGGAGGAGATGGAAAAGGAAATGAGGAAGGAGGAGGACAAAGAAGACACTTTTAACAGTGTTGGAGAAGACAGGTTGCCACCAGGGGATCTGTGGATCAGAAACATTGAGGAATTCCTAAAACATACAAAGCAGTTAGATTCAGAACATATATAAAAAAACAAACAAGCAAAGTTGGAAATCACAGCTCAGAGAATATGCAAAAGAAGGAGGCTTCTTTGGGGGAAAAGCAGTTCTGAAGGACGGAAGCTAGAGCCCATGGTCACAAGAAGCAGGAGAACCTGCACAATCAGGGTGCTTGGTGTCACGGTGACATGTGGAGCGACTTATTCTCTGTTCCTCTCCTGTGGTGATCAGAAGGTAGCATGATAAGGGACAGAGAAACAAAAACAAAACAAAACAAAAAAACCCAAATTGCAATTGCCTCAGAAGACCCAAGGAAGCCCTAGACCCTAAAGACAAGCCACCAGCACCCCTTCCAACAACATAGGAGATGGATGGCTAAAGGATGTGAGATTTCTTCCTGGGGTGGTGGAAAAGGTTCTGAAATTGATTGTGGTCACACAGCTCTAAAAGCCATTGAATTGATTGTTTTCAATAGTGTATGGTATACAAATTAGATCCCAATAAAGCTGTTTTCAAAAAAAAGAAAAAGAAACAAAGGAAAAAAGAAAAAAGTCCTGAATGAACCAGTAACAGAAGAATGCACCCTAATCTAATAAAGGGTAACCATCAGAAAAACACACACACAAAAAAATCTAATGAAGTTTCCATAAAGATCAGATTAAAATTAGAATGTCAGTTCCCACCACCACCCAAGACTGAACTCAGTGTACAGTCATATCCATGCATAAAGAGGAGAAACAGAAATCTCAATATTGAAGGAGAGAGGGGAGGAAAAAACACTCTCAGTATGTTCAGATGATAATATTATCTATTTTGCAAATTTAGGGGAATCTCACAAAAGCTCTTAGATCAGGGGCAGTTGAGCGTCTAACTCTTGATTTCGTCTCAGGTCATGATCTCTGGATTGTGAGATCGAGCCCTGCATTGGGCTCTATGCGAGCATGGAGTCTGCTTGAGAGTCTTTCTCTCTCCCTCTGCCTCTGCCCCTCCCTACATCCCACTCTAAAAAAGCGGGGGAGGGGTGAAGCCCAAAAGCTATTAGACCAATAAAAGTATTCTGCAGAGCAGATGGATATGGTATCAACAGATAACAATTTTTTTAATATATTAACTTGCTAGAAAACAGTTTGGACAAAAACATTTCATCAGCCATAACTATGGGAAACCTAAAGCCCCTAAAAGTTAATACATAAGACCCGTATACATAAAACTGTAAAGTAACACCAAAGAACATAAAAGAACTAAACAAATAGAAGGATACATCATTCATTGCACAAGACAATTTTATATTGTGAAGATTTGAGTTCTGCCCCAATTAATATACAAACTCAAATAAATTTTATCTAAATCACTGCAGAACTTTATGGACTGTAGCTAATTCTAAAGTTCATGAGGAAGAGAAAACATGCAAAAATAGCCAAGAACAATGTTGATGAAGGAGAACAAGGTAGGAGACATGACCTATGCTATATTAGCTTCATAGAACATGGATTTGCTATTTTGTTTGAATGCTTAGCTCTTGTTTGGATCCTTTAGAAAGCAAAGGTGTTCATGTATTACTTTTAATGCATATTGCCACTTAGCTTATTCCCCAAAATATTTGCCTGGAATTATGGTTCATATCAATATCCTTTGACATCACTTAGCTTCTGAGCTACATTTTACAGGTGATGCATTACTAACAATTTGGGTTAGGGGAATAAAGAAAAAGAAAGAGCACCAGATCACAAGGGACACAAGCAACAGTCAAAATGAACCAAGAAACTCTTAAGAAAGCCAGTAAGTGTGTGACTTTTTCCACAGCCCATTACCTTCACTGAAATCCGGAGAAGTCGTCTCTGATGACTGGTTGTGATGGTCTATCTTATCACCATCGTGCATGATGGCCAATCTCATTTGCATCACTGTTATGCCAGGATCGAGGTTGTACCTACATAAAACTTCACACTTTGGGGGCACCTGGGTGGCTCAGTTGGGTAAGCGTCCAACTCTTGATTTTGACTCAGGTCATGATCTCAAAGTCATGATCTTGGGGTCATGAGATGGATCCCCATGTCAGGCTCTGAGCTGAGTGTGGAGCCTGCTTAAGATTCTCTCTCTCCTCCCTCTGTCCCTCCCCTTTCACTCTCTCTCTCTAAAAAAATGACAGTAGATAAAATAAAATAAAATAAAATAAAATTTGGGGCATACTTCTAGCCAAAAATCTTTTCTCATTCCCCTGCCTCATTACCCCAGATGCCAGTAGGTGCTGGATGTTTAGGTGACTTTCACTAAGCAGGCTAAACCCTTCCACTTTATCTGAAACAGATGCATAAAACGAAGCTAAGAAGAAAACAGATTTCGTGGTTTATGAAAAGATTACCTTTTGTATACACATTCGTAAGAAACTAAGTATAAATAAGCAATAAATGGAAGAGGTACGTGTTCCCGAGGCATTCTGTTCAGACCTCCATTATCAGGCTTGTCCGTGATTATTTTAATTATCTGTTTACATGGACCAGCCTCATGTGGGTGAAATCACTAACAGTCCATAAATATTTATCAGAGAGATGAAAACAAAAATTCAAGGGAGATGAGCACCATGACGAAACAACCAACTATTAGTTGATCACCACATTTGCCCTTGGTTTGAGCCTATTATTTGAAGATGGATTGTCCGTCTAAAATCATCTGTGGTCAGTGGGGAGCCCTCAACACTAACAGTGGGGTGCCCTGCCCAAGCTACCATTCCGCCATTTGGTAAAATCCAGAAGGTTCGTTAACTCTGGACGTCTTCATTTCCTTCAGCTTACGTGGGGATTGCTTCACACAGGGGCACAATCATCCCACACTCGGTGGCACTATCCCAGCACACTCTGCCCTAACGGGGAGGTCATCTTTCTCGTTGTTTTCCGTCAGTGCCCCAGTCAAAATATGCATGGTAATATGCTGACTGTTTGTTAACCTAGCTACAGTTTCATTACCTTAACTAGGGCTGCAGGTATCCCATTACTGTTAAGATTGACCTGTGGCCCCCAGTGATCCTTACTACCAAACTGTGGTCTTCTTCTCCTGGGCTGATTCATTCAGATTTCCCCCTCAGCAGCTTCGTGGCCGGCCCTGGTGAACCACCACTGGCCTCCTGGATACTCACAGAGCTTCTTCAACCAACACTGAGTGGACAGATTTCTTTAGAAGCAAACTCCTGCTTCCCAGATTAAAATTGTTTCCAGTTTCCCATTAAAATACCTTCCAAAGGAGGCGAAAGACAGGAAACTCGCAGTGCTATAGACCAAAATTGACAAGCCACAGAATGTAAGTCTCCAAGAGGAGTCTCTACCCCTGAAGCTGCACATAGAAAGTTCTATGTACAGGACACTCCTTTCCTAGTATCCCTCTTCCCCACCTGCTTTTTGTTTATTATTATTTTACAAATGACTTAGTTCCATTCAGATGGATGGACCCTGAGTTGTCGTTGGCCACTCTTAGAGGACTCCTAGGTGTCAGCAAACTCTTTCAGCCTTAAGAACCCTCAATGAGGCAAAATAATTCCTCACAGGCCTAAGGCACACACAGGAAAAAGAAAAGAAAGAGTAAAGTGTGAGGAACAGAAAAGTAGACCTCATTTCCTTACTCAACTGTCACCAATGGACCCTTCACATACTCACAGAAGTTCCAAAGCCTTTGCGTGGTATAAAAAGGTGCTTTGGTGAACCTAAGTGTGCATTCTTGGTGGGTATATTCCTCTGAGTCAAATTGCTGAGTCATAGAGTGCACACTGGATTAGCTTTAGTCGGTACTATGAAACATTTTACGAGGCAGCTGTAGCAAGTTACACACCAACCAGAGGGTTGCTCTACATTCTACCAACACTTGGTATTGTCAGGCCTTTTAATTTTACCAACACTGGAGGGTGTGGTGTAATAGTAACACATGATGGTTTTAATTTGCATTTCCCTTTTGATTAATGAAGATGAGCGCCTTTTATATAATTAGTGGCCATTTGGATATTTTCTTTAATGAATTATCTGGTCAAGATTTTTTTCCATTTTTCTCTTGGATTTTCTCATCTTTTCTTAGTGATTCATAGAACTTCTTTTTATTTTTCTGACTGAAGTCCTTTGTTGGGTGACAAAAAGTGAGAGAAGAGAGAGAGAAAAAGTGGGGGGGAAGAAAATTTCTTCTCACTCTGTGGGTGGCTTTTTCATCATTTTTATGATCCTTTTTTTTTTTTAAGTCCTTAATTTTTTTAAAATAGTTTCATCTATTTCTTTTTCCTTTAAGGCAACCACTTTTTGCATTCTGGTTGAAAAAGCCTTTTCCTACATCAAGGTCATGAAGGTGTTCTCTTGAGATCCTTTTTCCCTAAAAGCTTTATTGTTTTACCTTTCACATTTAAATCTGTAATCCATCTGGAACTGATTTTGTGTATGGTGTGAGTTAGGGGTCAAGATACTTTTCTTTTCCATATGGCTACCCAATTGACCCAGCACCATATTGTGAAAGACCACCTTTTCCCCACCATTATTTTTTAATTTTCATACTGCTGACTCATGTTGAATTTGTGGTCAAGCAAAGAATACAGGTGCTTTTCATATGGACTGCATTATCGGGTCTCTCCCATCCTGTGTATATTGCACAAGTGTTTTATATTTGTGTTTGTTTGTTTTACCTAAACAGGGAATTTGATATTTATTCCTGATAAATCTCCTCCTATCTTTTTCAACCTATTATTTCCACTGATCAGGAAATTTATAAAATTTCTTGTCACCATTTAATATACTTACTATTTCCAATAAGTTTAAGAAGTATACCTTTTTTTTTTTCCTCTCTCACCCAAACTACTTAAAATATTGAAGAGGCCAGCGGTGCCTGCCTGGTTCAGATGGTGGAGTACGCAACTCTTGATCTTGGGGTCATGAGTTCAAGCCCCAAGTTGGGTGTAGAGATTACTTTAAAAAATAAAATAAAAACTGAAAATATATATATATTGAAGAGGACCAGAGCTTATATTGTCCCTATGTCAGGTCACTCAGGAATGTCCTTAAGTAAGCAGTTCAGATGATCTATCAGTTATTGTGTATCATTCAACTGTGTTTACTTCTTGACTTGTCTTCCATCAACTTTAGGTCACCAATAGACTTCCCCAAAATCAATTCCTAAAATTCAAAATAACATCCTGTTAGCCTTCTGACAGCACAGAAAAATCTTCCTCACAATCCAGAAAACAAATCTTCTCTGTGAGCTTAAATCGTGCCAACTCCTTGAAAAACAAGAAAATCCAAGAAACTCCTAGCCAAGGACAATATACAGGATCCCTACTCCTAAACCACCACCACTAATGCATACATACCATAGTAACACTTGTCAAACAAGTACCCAGCATCCTCAACCCCCTCCTATGGCAAGTTGGTGTACGTAGGGGACATTTTAGGGGAACATTTACCACTTTGAGCCCGTGTACTCTGGGGGAAGTTGACTCCAACTCTATTCTCCAAGGGTAGAATACATGACTTAGACCAAAGCCAGTTGGCAAACTTTTTTTTCTATAAAAGTCCAGATAGTAAATATTTTAGGCTTTGCAGGCCATAAAGTCTCTGATGTAACTATTTAAATCTGCCATTATAGCTCAAAACAGACATAGACTACACATAAACAAAGAAGCGCAGCTGTGTCCAAAAACACCCTACTTGCAAAAATGGCATCATTTGCCAACCCCAGACCTAGACTAAGCTAGTTAGCACGTTTCATACCATTTGGCCACAGTGACTGGGTCAAGTCAGGCCAATTAAGACCCAGGAGCCTCCATTCTAGAACTTGGAGACATGGGGAAGCAGAGACTCCCTTCCCTTGGATTGGATACTGTGAACATGTTAGGCTCAAGCTGCTGGGGACACAACAAGGCACCTTGGAATGGAGCCTTCACAGAGGGAGTCGAGGGGAAGAACAGATTTTAAGTGCATCCTTCAAATTATGGCTCTAGAAACACTAAAGTTGTCATGTACCACACAAACATATATCTCCCTTTTTTGTTTTCCTTAATGTACTTTGGTTTGTTTTCTAGTCCTTGCAACTAGAAGGGACTTATTAGATACCCATATCAACCCCTAATCCAGATCTCCCACATTCTGCTTACCAATCAGGATCCTAGTAGTTTCAGTGCTTCAGTATGTGTCCCTATGTCCATCCTCATCAAATTCCAACTTTCTCTAACTGTTTACCCTGGTTACACCTTATCTATTCTATAAAGCCCAGGGGAACACACTGAGAAGAAGGGAATCTCCTTATCACCTATATTTTGTAAAGGTGTCCCAGCAAATGTATTTATAAGGCAGGAGGTTTTAATAAATATTATCAAAATGGTGATTTCTTTGGGGTGCTAATCAACAGGTTTATGCAAAATGGATTTTAGTGATAGGACCTTAGTGAAGGTAAGGTAGACATTTAAAGAAAAGGTCTCTCTCCAGAACAAATGTGGGTCCCATTGTTCATGGCCCACCAAACCACCATCTCTACCCTCTTTCTCTGTGGTCACACACCTGGTTTTGTTCAGGTCATGGTAATCTCTCTCTTTTCCCAGCTTCTCCTGCAATAAGGGGTGGGGGGTGAGGGGGTTCATGAAACACTTTCTGAACAATAGGTCCTGGGAAGTTTGGAATACGTGTTTCTGGGAAGGACTTCCCATGAAGACTAAGAAGACAGAGGTTTAGGAGAAGAAAACTTTTGCTTCTATCCCTTCCTTCTTACTTGGGATGCCAGTCTAAGGACAAAGGACTTGTGCCACTGCAGCCATCTTGTGACCATGAGAAAAAGAACAAGAGCACCACAGAGAGGCTAGCCCAGTATGCTGCCGTCACTGCTGTGCTCAGTCAGCCTTGCTGGTTCTTCTTACACAAGATGATTCCACGTGTTCCACCACTGGAACCACCATATCTGCAGATGTTCTGTCACTGACAACTCAAAGTATTACTGACACATCAGAAATTCAAGAATATGCTTAACCCTTCACTAAACAAGACTCTCCAAATTTGGGGGTGGGTCTTGAATAGACACAGAAAGAGTATTAGGAAATATGATCATTCCCTGGAGGCCTTTGAACCTTTACAAAAGGGTCAGATGCTGCTCCAACCCTCTAACCCTACTCCTACCTGGTTCGTTCATACCCCCTCCAATCATGCCTGCCATTTGGGGGGCCACCCACAAACTTTCCACATTTGCATTCAGCCAGCCCGAGAGATAGGTATGCCAATTAGGCAAGGTTAAGAGACGAGCAGCCCAGCTTACCCCTATGGGCCAAGGGCTGCATATTTCAAAGACAATGAAGGCTGTCATGTAATATACATGTAATAGGAATCGTGATTAAAGAATCATGAGAACCATGAATAAAATACAGTATACATGTACTTCCTAACATTCACATTTGTTTATAACCCTAAGCCAACCAAGGAAATGCATGGAGGGCAGATCTGGCCTCCAGACCCTCTGTTCTAGGTCATCACTAATTAAGGTGTTCATATAATGTAGATTCAAACTAGAACACTTAAGGGACAACAGAGGTAAACTGGGATTCCCCCCAGGCAAACCAATATATATATAGTAATAACTATATTCCTATGAGGAAGGCAAGGTCGGATTTCTTTTTCATGGAGTTCTATTGGGGGGCAGAGTGAAGAACTTAGCCAGTTCACATCCCTCTTCAAGGTGAAGAGAGCCCACAGAACCCAGCCTGACAACCACTTAATGCAACAGCAGGCTCAGAGAAATCATTAAGCTGGCCTGGTCTAAGAGGCACACCCAATGATTGTCAACTCAGCGCTTTTCTCACTCCACCACCAGGTCTCTCTGAGGCTTTTAGAGAGGCATTTCCAGGATGGCGGCTGCTTTTTCCGGAGCTCTGGTTGTTTTGAGGTCCTTAAGTGAACATGGCAGCAACATGCTGTGCAAACAAGCAGACTGTGGACTTGGAAGGTTTTCAAAGCCAGTCAGATGCACAGCAGCCCCCAGTCCCAACTTGAGGAGGGCTCCTTCTCAAGCACTGAGACTTTGCTCCACATCAGATGTCAAAAGGAGCCCTCAATATTAGAGCCATGCAAGCCCACACATGGTGAGTCCTGGCAGAGTCCAGAACATTCCGAGACTGCCTATCAGAATGTAAGGTGCACATCCCACCTGGAGCCACACCTCTACATGGGGTCCTCTGATGATTTTGGAGCTGGAAGAGCCCATCTGTTAAGACTATACCCCACTTCTTTCCATTACCAGGTCTCATCCCTTGAACTATTTCAGCCACAGCAAGCCTAGAGAATCCCATGCCGTAAAAGGAAATAAATGTGGGCATGGAGCATAGGGAACCAAGAAGCTGAGGCTCTTCATTATCAAGGAGAAAACTGAAACCCCTCTACCCCATGACATTCACAGCTGTCAGATCTTCAAAGTGATTGCATCTTTGGGAATGAAGAAAAAAATTTAAACTCCTCAGGAACAGAAACTGCGTTGTATCGTTCCATCACGAAATTCCTATCATCTATCACAGTGGTGGGTATACTGTAGGTGCTCAATAAATGTTTCTTGGATAGTCTAAAGGAAAACATTGGAAGTAAAAACTTGAAAGGATGGAACAACATACATTCCCCTCTTCCTCTCCCTTCTGCCGCCACATAAAGGAACCGCAAGTCCTATACTCAATTTACATCTTTAGCTGTGATCTTTTAAAATTGACTCAGCAAAACTGCCCTCAAAAGGAAGCCAATGGTCAGCCAGGCAAGGGGACAGAAAGCTGGGAGAGAAGGAAGCAGGGCTTCCCAGAAACATATTATACCAAGTTTTATAACAAAGGGGTCTGTGGCATGCATATTTGCATTTCAATGGAGCAGAAAACATCACTTCTCTGTGTTTTCCCAGACTCTCAGGAGCTCCTTCTCCTTGTAGCTTGATTAATCATTTCAAGCTTCATGTCTTTTACAATAATACTTTTCACTAGAGAAAGTGGTGGGAAAGGGTCGGTGCATAGGAATGGAAGGAAGAACACAGCAAAATAAGGACACAGCAGCATTTCAGAAAAAAGCCTCAGCACAAAGGGCTGCTGTCAGGTGTCCTGTAGTCTTACTATGGAGAAGGTGCCTGAGTGGAGTTCTGGGCAGCTGGCTGGACACCAAGCCCATAGCCAGCAGGGAACAAAGTCATATTTACCTTCCTGCTTCCCTGAAAAGAATGGCAATTGAGAGATTGTTTTTTCATTACTTAACATCACAGATGAATTTTTGAAATTTATGACAAATTCTATCTGGGGACAAAATAAGCCATGTGGATGCTAATATTTAACAAATGTCCAAAAAATCATTAATGGTCACAGCCCCTCTCCACAACCTTCACATTAGATGTTGAGAAGAATCCAATGGACAATGGGCAGGTCCCAAATGTCTCTAGTGGTAGGCAAGACATCTGTCCCTCTAACTTCATGCAACAACAGGCAAGCTTTTCCCCTCACTTTTTGTTTACATTGAGATGAAATTCACATAACAAAATTAACCATTTTAAAGTGAACGATTCAGGGGTGCCTGGGTGGCTCAGTGGGTTAAAGCCTCTGCCGTCGGCTCGGGTCGTGATCCCAGGGTCCTGGGATCGAGCCCCACATCAGGCTCTCTGCTCAGTGGGGGAGCCTGCTTCCTCCTCTCTCTCCCTGCCTGCCGCTCTGTCTACTTGTGGTATCTGTCTGTCAAGTAAATAAATAAAATCTTTAAAAAGTTTTAAAAAATAAAGTGAACGATTCAGGCACCTGGGTGACTTAGTTGGTTAAGTATCTGTCTTTGGCTCAGGTTATGATCCCAGGATGCTGGGACTGAGCCCCGCCTTGGGCTCTCTGCTCAGCGGGGAGCCTGCTTCTCCCTTTGCCCACTGCTCCCTCTGCTTGTGCTCTCTCTCTCTCTCTAACAGATAAATAAATAAAACCTTTTTTAAAAAATGGAGGGCACATATAGCATGGAGCACTGGGTATGGTGCATAAACAGTGAATTCTGAAACACTGAAAAGAAATTAAATAAATAAATAAAATAAAGTGAATGATTCAGTGGCATTTAGGGCATTCACGATGTTGTGGGATGATCACCTCTAATTCCAGAACATTTCATCACCCCAAAAGGAAACCAAGCTCATAAGGTATCAGTCCCCATAATCCCTACCCCATCCCCTGGCAACCTCTAATTTGTTCTCCACATCTATAGAGAGACCTAACCTAGATGTTTCACATAAATGAAATCATACCACAGTCGACCTTTGTGTTCAGCTTTTCTCATTTAGCATAATGTTGTTGAGGTTTATCCCTACTAGCATGGATCAGCACTTCACTCCTTTTATATGACTATTAATGATATTCCACTGGATGGACATGCCACATTCTGTTTATCTATTCATCCGATGATGGACACTTGGGTTATTTCTACTTTTTGGCCATTGTGAATAAAGCTGCTATGAACATCTGTATACAAGTTTTCATCTGAGCATCTGTTTTCAATTCTTTTGGGTATATACGCAGAAGTGGAATTGCTAGGTCATGTTATAATTCTCTATTTAACTTCCTGAGCAACCAATAGGTGAGATTTCCACACGTCAGTAAGGGAAATTGCCATGAACGGTCTTATGGAACACTTACTAGTGAAGGGAACTCGTGATTCAAAGAGGTCAGAGGTGCTTCCCTGCCCTCTGAGGCCCCTGATGTCACCAGAAAGGGAGGACAAGGAAACAGAATGGGAGATAATAGAAGCCTGGGTATTTTGAGTGTCCATGAAAAAATAAATTTCTCTAAAGATCTTCAGGAAGAGAAAAACCCTAGGGCTACACACCTACTAAAGTGTCTCGACTCCTCTAAAGTGAAGACAACTGCAGGGGAAACAACCTTGGGAACTTTGACTTTGGAGATGCCAATTTCACCAGGGGAAAGGGCCTGAACAGAGTTGTGGAGGCAGGTGGGTATGTGGACTGCAAACGTTTCCCTTTTGTTGGGAGGATGTGGGGATCTCCCGAGCAGTGAGACTGGAGTGATAGGTTGGAGCCTGACAGTGGAGGGCCTAAGAGCTGAGCAACAGTGTTTATGAAATGGGAAGCCACCAAAGACAAGGAAGCAAGAAAGGAGAGGCTTCCACTAGGTGGTGTTTTTGAAGAAGAAAATGAAACAAAAGAGCCTAATGAGAGCATTATTGCAAAAATCCAGGCATGATGTGATGAGGGCCTCCTGAAAGATATACCATAGGAATAGAAAGGAAGCAAGAGTCAGAACAAAAAGAGAAAGAATTCTCATAAAGCATCTACAAAACATGGTGATGGATCAGAAGAAGTCAGAGGAAGAAGAGGAGGGACAAGTTCAAGGTATCAAGCCTCAAACACTGGTATATGTAAAGGCTATGAGAGCGTTTGAAACCCCAAGATAATTTTACCATGATAGAGGTAGTGATTTTCAATTAACCAAGTGACTCTGTTTTTCCATTCAATTATTAAATTACTAGGGCACCTGGGTGGCTCAGTCAGTTAAGTGTCTGACTCTTAGGTTTGGCTCAGGTTGTAATCTCAAGGTCATTAGATCGAGCCCCATGTCAGGCTCCTTGCTCAGTGCCAAGTCTACTTGGGGTTCTATCTCCCTCTGCCCCTCCCACTCATGTTCTCTCTAAAAATGAATAAACAGGTTTTTTAAATTGTTAAATGATTTATTATTTAGTAATATGAAATAATTGTTATTGCATTAAATTATTAAATTATTAATTAAATTGTTGACTTATTAAATTATTGATTATTTTCCCAATGCCAGCAACAGTTTGAGCTGCAACTCAGAGAGCAAACAATACCAAACTCCACCTTCTGAATGAGAATAGGGCTTTATTTCCTTGTGCCCTAAGAGACTACTCTCATTAAAGTCCAGTGCTTTATCTGGATACCCATTAAAGTATCCCATCTCTTCCGAAACGAAAAAAACAAACAAAAAAAAAACTCCAGGAAAAACAACTTTGGGAACTTTTACCTCATAAATACCTGACACCATCAATTCTAACTAAAAACAAACAAAAATGCCTACAAACCTGCTAAGGATCCAGTGCAGATCCTAGAGGAACGTGTGTTGCTTCCATTCAGAACAATGTTTTGTGGAACCAGAGCAATGTGATCTGGTTAAGATCTTGTTCTAAACTCTGACTTTCAACAACCATGAAAGACGCTGAAAAATGAGAGCCTGCCCCAATAACTGTGCCTGAAACACCTTAGAATCAAGCCTGCAGAAGACAGAGGGCCAAAAGCAGACAGACAGATTAGCCTGCATAAAACTTTTAGTATCTTCACATTGCAAAACAACATTAACCATACCAGAGGGCAGGCACCAAGCTGAGAAGAATATTTGCAACAATACAAAATAGGCAAAAAAGCAACAGCATCCTTATATATCGTTAGAAAAAAGAAAGTACCAGACTCGAAAAAGAAATGGGCAAAAATATGAATAGGCAATTCACAGAAGGAAAAATACAAACGGCCAATGAGTATTGAAAGTGTTCCCCCTAGGGGTGCCTGGGTGGCTCAGTCAGTTAAGTGTTGGCCTTCAGCTCAGGTCCTGATCCCAAGGTCCTGGGATCGAGCCCCACATCAGGCTCCCTGCTCAGCAGGAAGTCTGCTTCTCCCCCTCGCTCTCCCTCTGCCTCTCCCCCCCTACTTGTGCTCTCTCTCTCTTCCTCAAAGGAATAAATAAAACTTAAAAAAAAAAAGGAATATGTCCCACCTATTTGTAACAAAAGTTCAAATAATATGATACCATTTTTGTCTGTTAACTTGGCAAGACTTTAGAACAATTAAGAAGAATAAAGATCTCTCTTTGGCCACCGTACTGATAAGCAGACATGTTTATATACTGCTGATGGATGTGTAAATCACTACAGCTTTTCTGTATTCATTTTGGTAAGATGTTTCAAGAGCCTTGAATAATGTGCCTACCCTTTATTCCTATTCTGCTTTGAGAGATTTATGCCAAGGAAAATACCATGGATGTTCTTCAAACACAATGTGAAAACAGCAAATGGGTTAAATGTTAAAAAAACAATGCTGATTCTAAAAACTATGGTGGATCCATATGACAGAACACTATGTAACCATTAAAAAGTGTGATCGTGTTGTTGCTTGTATATATAAGTATATAATACATATAATATGTATATAAGTATATAATATAAATAAATATACTATATATGAGTGTGTACACACACACACACACACATATATATAGCCATGCTGAGGCATACAATACAGTAATAGTTTTGTAATAGAAGTTGGAGAAAAGTAAATGCATTATGATCACATTTATACTAAAAATATAAATATTTATCGGGGCGCTTGGGTGGCTCAGTGGGTTAAAGCCTCTGCCTTCGGCTCAGGTCATGATCTCAGGGTCCTGGGATCGAGCCCTGCATCGGGCTCTCTGCTCGGCAGGGAGCCTGCTTCCTCCTCTCTCTCTGCCTGCTTTTCTGCCTACTTGTGATCTCTGCCTGTCAAATAAATAAATAAAATCTTTAAAATATATGTATATAAATATTTATGGATATATGTATACATCCTCATTGGGTTTATGGAAAGAAAAAGTGTCTGGAAGGCTGGATGTTAAAATGTGGATAATAATCTGTGGATGGAAGAGTTATGAATCAGTTTTTTCTAAAACTTCCTCAAGAAATATAAACTTGAGAAAAGCTAGATGTGACCTTAAGTCTGGTTCTGCAACATGTCTTCCACCATGGTTTTGGACCCAACAGGCCATGTCTGGTCTCAGACCAGCCATGCACTGTATAAGCAGTCCTCACTCTAGAATGTGTCCATTATCATTTCTTTCACAGACAAAATGTCTCTGGCCCACGGTGTGCCTCTCCCTCCCTGACTTCTCCTCTAAACAAATATTGACACTAAGGGAGGGTGGAGTTCCATACTAATGAGCTGTGCTCTTGGGAGGGCAGCTGTGGTGCAGACTGCAGCTTCAACATCTGTGTCGGAAACCGCTGCCCCGGGAAGTGAGAAAGACCTCACAGTAGCCAGAGCTCCTCAGGACAGAAGAATTCCGACAGAAACTGCAGCATTTAGCTTTGTGGGTTGGGAAGATTTAGCACAACAGCCCAATCCATTTGCACACCTGGGAATTCAATAAGTGACCACAAGAGTTTTGCAAAGCTCTGGAAATGAAGTCAACCCGTGCACTGGGGAAACCCCCAAAGCCACCAGGTGCTAGGAGATGTGCATGTAACCAGGAAAAGGACACATAAAGTAGCTGGAGAAGATGGGGAAAGGTCCCTTGATCTTAAGTGTGGACCATTTCCACAAT
Source organism: Mellivora capensis (assembly GCA_004024625.1). Classification (NCBI taxonomy): domain Eukaryota; kingdom Metazoa; phylum Chordata; class Mammalia; order Carnivora; family Mustelidae; genus Mellivora; species Mellivora capensis. The sequence goes on from PISX010000660.1 coordinate 227,091, forward strand.
CGGGCTCCGCTGTTTCACGCAAAGCATCTCCCCAAAAGCCTGGGGTGCCTCTGAGGGGCGTCACTCCACCATGAAGGAACTCACCCCCTTACAGTGCCTAAGAGTGAGCCAATAAAGCCTTTCCAATCCTGCCAGTAAGAACCCTGGGGGAAGTAGATGCTAGGATATGGGTTTCCCAGTCCATCTCACTAGCCTCTCAGTCATACCCTGTGGTGGGATAAGCTCCTGATAGCTGTCAGACCAGCCTAGAGACCCACTTCTTTTGGATTCACCTGTTTCCTTTTAGCTATCCTACACCCTTGTCTGTCCTTGAGGGGGGTGCCCAAGGATCTCTGAGGACCCCAAGAATCACATGTCCTGAGAATAAATCATAAAATTGGAACTTGATAATACCAGAGCCAGGAAGAATCCGAGGGAAGGTCTGACCCCCACAACCACAACAGCCCCCGCCCCGAATTTGTAGACCTGGGCTAGGGGAAGAACCTGGAGGTGGACAGGGAAGTGACTGCCTGTAGGTCACACCTTGTAGGGGCAGACCCAGTCCTAGAACTTACATCTCCTAGTTGCCAGCGGCTTCTCTCCATGGCCTGGCTCCTCGCTGTGTGGTTTGTGGCCCAAATGCATCAGCCTCACCCGCCAGCTGGTTAGAGAAGCCGAATCTTTCCTCAGCCTCACCACACTTTCTGAGTCAGAATCTGAATTTTAATAAAATTCTGAGTCATGTTACAGTCTGAAAAGTACTTCTCTGAGGCAGTGGCTCTTCAACTCCCTTGGAACGCCTGTTGAACCGTGCTCGCTGGGCCCCACCCTCAAAGCTTCTGATTCGTAAGTGGGGGGGGGGGGGTTCTGAGACTGCATTTTCAGCAATTCCCAGGTGATGCTGATAGAGTTGACCAGACTCTGAGAACCTCTAGATTCTCCACGGCATGCTATGGGCAGTCAACCCCATGAGGGACGGAGAGTGGCCTGCCCAACAGGCAACCCCTGGGTTCTCTCTGAGGTAAGCCATGTGATGGCCTGCAGCAGGGGGGCCCCATCTCCCATGAGAAGCCAGGAGCTATGAAAGTAAGAACAAACTCGGGTGCATCCTCTGACCACCCAAGGTTTAGGTTGGATCTGCTTTTAAAGCCTACCTCTAACACCAGGGGCAAGGGGTGCACCTTCCCCCAAAATCTCCACATGCATGATAAGGTCATCGCCAGAAAAATGTCTCAGATTTGAGTCAGGCTTTGGACTTTCCATTTATTGCTTCCTTTGATCCTTTCCGTGAGTGGGGAAAGTGAGGTCAGATATGATTGACCCCCTTTGCAAATGAGAAAAGCCACCAGGAGAGGGAGTGAAAAGGGCACTCGCCTAATTGCTCACAAAACTAGAATGAACAACCATTTCTCAATTCTTACTTCATTAATTTTCCCCTGCAGTAATTCATTGCCCTTTTGGGTTCTATCGGAGTGAGTATAACTAAGGTGTTTCTGATCATATTCCAGGTGGGGCAGGTACGTCACTATTCCAGATGAGCAGGAAAGAAACATTCCACTCATTTTATACATAAAACACACACACACACACACACACACACACACACATACATATACACAGAGCAATTAAATGACTTTCCCAACGCCAAAGTGCTAAAAACATATTGAACTCAGGATCAATGCTTGAAGGATCAAAGGCTTTCAAAGGAGATACCATCCCCAACAGGAGAAATCTGGTACTGATTGAACTCCACATTTTGCCTTTCATAAAGTTATAGGCAAGGCCAAAACTTTAAAAGCACTGTGCTCCAAAAGTGTAGTTTTAAGTCAATTTTTTAAGCATAAAGTGCCTACGAAGCATGTAGTATACAGTGGGCATTTGAAAATTAGCATGTTTCTTTGAAAATTATAATGATGTAAATGGCGGAGATCATTCCCAGACCAGTCCATAAAATTCAATATCACCCACAAGATACCTGAAATATCACTTATCTCTCTGACGGTGTCTTTGGAGGAAGATTGCAGTCGAACTTCTACTTCAAAGCATGAGACACGGAGTTTCTCACGTTTGCCTCACGCGGTGATAGAGATTTCCACTGAGACTGGGATTGCTCCATTACTCGTCTGTCTTCTCTTGAAGGCAAACAAGTAGGGACCATGCCTCTCTTGTTTATCATGGTACCCCGGGAGTGATGCTTGATACTTAAAGATATTTAATGAATGAATAAATAAATGCTATTCCTTGGGCCCGGATGCTCTTTGATGGACTAAGTCTGATTCCCAGTCATGAAGCCAAGCCTCCCTGGCTCTCCATCAAAGTCAGATGCCCACCCATGTCTTGTGCTTCCGTGACACCCTCTACTATCCCAGTCAAGCAGTGACCACACTGTATTTTAAATGCTTCTCATTTCCCTCAAGTATCTTCTTTCAAGACTATGCCCACATGCCCAGACCTTCAAATTAGCTTTTTTTTTTTTTTTTAGTCCCTCATGCTTAACACTAGACAGCTACAAGGCAAACCTCTAAGATCGAGACTAAAACAAACAACTAAAAACAACAGGCAGGAAATAAACTGCAGGAAGAAGACAGCCTCGGGAATACTGTATAACATCCTCAGAGAAGAATGTTGGAAAAGCATTATTTCAATGAGCTATGTATAAACAGGGAGACGGGATCCTATATTTAAATAAAGGAACATTCAAAGAATAAAAGAGAGGTCTTGATCACTGAAACATCATACCAGAAATTAGAAAGTCAACAGAAAGTTTGGAAGATAAAGTTGCAGATACTGCCTAGAGAAGAGAAAGAGGGAAAACAAGAAAGGAGAAAAGATAAGAAAACGAGCAGAGGAGTCCATGGGATCCAACACTGAAATAATTGGAGTTTCAGAAAGAGAAAGTGGAGAAAAGACAGTAGAGAGTCAACATCACCAACAATAAGATCAACAAACTCTTGCAGAACAAAGCTGAAAGAGGTAAGTTTCCAAATGGAAAAGGCAAATTGGAAGAAAATCAGGGTGAAGTTTCAGAACAGACATGACAAACACTACAAACTTCCAGAGAGAAAGAGATAAATTACTTTCAAAGGGTCAGGGTTGCTAATGGCATTTAACTTCTCAACAGCAACAATCAAAGAACACAGAAGAGCAGTGTTCTGAGGGGAGACGAGTTCCAGCTCAGAATAGTACATACAGCAAATTGACCATCCAAAACAGGTGTGATATAGAAATTTTTAGGCTTAAAATATTTCAAAACTTTACCTCCCATGCAATTTTCTAAGAGGATTTTCTCCATGAAAACAAGGATATTTGTATTGGAGAGCCAGGATACAGAAAGTAGGAAATATAACACAGGAGTGTAGGGATGGCAAGTTCCAGAATTGTGTGGAGGGAAGCTTCAGGGTAACAGCTGTGTACCTGCCACATCTAGATGGTAACTGGTCCAAAAGGAGCAGACTTAAGACAGGTACACTGAAGGCTAACATTACCATGCATTCTGCTGTTACCACCTGGACTTGAACACTTACTGGAGGATATATTTCACTGAAACAAAGGAGCTAAAACATGAGAGCTAAGGAACAGAGAATTCAACCCAGAAGAAATACAAAGAGAATTCCAATAGTTACAGAAAAGAAAAGACCCAGGATGATGGCTGTGTAGTTGAAACAGAAAAAAAGAGAGAGAGACAGAGACAGAGACAGAGAAATGTATTTTAGAAAAAAAATTTGAAACAGATAAATCCCCGATGTAATCAACCTTGTAAAAGTCTTTGCTGAGACCCTTTAGGAAGGGGTGAGTGTATGAAGCAGGGAGGTGGTCAGCAATAAATACAAAGAGAACCACGTAATTAAAAATAAATATGACTGTGAGTGATCGGGGGTGTACCAGCAGGGTAGACCTGGAATTTACAGCTTATAGGGAGGACTGTGTGGCCTGATCTTAAGCATACAATATGTAGAAAGGCATTCGAATGCCTCCAGGCCCCAGGTACAGAAACTTCTGGAGTACAGAAAGCTAAATTCAACAAAATAAACATCAAAGATGTTAAGACAGGAAAATTCACGAGTTGAAATTCTTCGATAAACTAGGACAGGGCTACAGTCTTCAATGACCCTTTTTAGAGTTTGTCCCTAACAAACCTCATACTGTAACAAAGTTGTATCTTGTTTCAGACAGATGGTTCCCCGCACCAGGGAGGCAGAAGCAGTAATCAAAGAAGAGATAACAAATAAGGGCTGAGGTCATCTCAAGGTCATAAGTCCAGGTCCCAACCATTGTGTACAAGGTGCCAGCCCAAAGCACACCAGAGACAAGAGGACATCTTCAGAATAAAGACAGGAGGATCATTGCTGTTGCCATGGGACTTCTCCACAGGTACCCTACTGCCAGATGCTGCCTCCCCAGTGCAGTGAGTGCTGCCTTGAGCAGCCACTAGGACCAGAGGTCTTGGACCAACACCAGCAGAGTAGATTTCTCTCTGTGCTTCTGGGTTCTGGGAACAACAGGCAGTGATGAGGTGTTTCCTAATTAACCGTTCCTTGAGTGCCACACACACAATTTTTGTGATTCCTTGGGACCACCTGTATAAGAATTTATTTAGTGTTGTTTTTTTTTTTAATCAGACTACATCTTGGGGCACCTGGGCTGAGCCGTCAGTGAAGCATCCAACTCTTGATTTTAGCTTAGGTCATGATCCCAAGGTGGTGAAATCAAGCCCCCTGTGGGGCTCTGTGCTCAGCAAGCAGTCTACTTGAAATTGGCTACCTCCCTCTGCCCCTCCCCCTTCTCACTCGCTCTCTCTTTCTAAAATAAATAAATAAACCTTTAAAATAAATAAGTAAATCAGACTACCTCTTTAATACTCTATTATATTAATTTAAGAAGGGAGATTTGCGGGACGCCTGGGTGGCTCAGTTGGTTAAGCGGCTGCCTTCGGCTCAGGTTATGATCCCAGCGTCCTGGGATCGAGTCCCACATCGAGCTTCTTGATCGGCAGGGAGCCTGCTTCTCCCTCTGCCTCTTCCTGCCACTCTGTCTTCCTGTGCTCGCTCGCTCTCTCTCTCTGACAAAATAAAATCTTAAAAAAAAAAAAAAAAAAAAAAGAAGGTAGATTTGCGACATGGCCATAAAGAGAGAACCGGTATCCCACTCAGTGGTAGTCAACCTCCAAAATGGCCTCTAATGATTCCTGACTCCTGATATCCATGTCTCCATGTGGTCCCCTCCCACCCAGAGGAGGGCTGATGCTACATAACCAGTAGGATCCTGAAAGAAAGATGAATTGTGACTTCTAAGGTTAGGTCATAGAAAAACATTTTATTTCTGCTTTGCTCTCCCTTGGATCACTCAGTCTATGAGAAGCCAGCTGATGTGTTGTGAGACATTCTAGCTAGCAGCCCCGTGGCAAAGAGCTGAGGTCTCCAGCCGACAGCCATGTGACTAAACCACTGAGTAAGAAAACCCTCACCCCACCTGACCCTGACCCTGGGCAAACCTTCAGATGACTTTAGACTTGGCTGACACGGTTGTGACTGCAACCTGGCAGGAGGCTCTGGGTCAGAAATGCCCAGGTAAAACACTCCTAAATTCCTAACCCACAGAAACTACATGAGATAGTAAATGTTAACTGTTGCCTCAGATCACTGAATCTTGGTATCTCTTACAATGTAGCTGTAAAGAACTAACAGATTTCCTATAAAAAGGGAATGACAACAAGCCAACACTATTAAATTCTACTTGTAGACTGTTTCTTGATGAAGGCTCTGAGCATAAGATGTGTTGTCTAATAGTTCAAGGGGGAGATTAGCAAGTATTTGGGTTGAAGACTAGCCCCCAAACACAGACTTTTTCCCCTTAAGATCTCCTTTGCTAAGCGAGTAAATCTTAGAAGTTCTCCTCGAAAGAAACAAAAGGTGCAACTCTCTATCATAATGGATGTTATTGGGCTCAATAACATCAACATCAAGGATCAACACAATGGCTTATTGTGTTGATCATTTCTCAATATAAACAAATATCCGATTTTTAAAAGACTGCTTTCTGCAGTGACTAGGAAAAGATACTAGGGGGTTCGCTTCTCAGAAAATTTTTCCCTAGAGTATATTTGCATTGAAAAAAAATGCCACAAGAATATTCATAATTAAACGAGACACACAAAACACATGCGGGTGTGTGTGTATGCACAGGTGCACGCGCACACACACACACACACACACACACAGTCGGTTTGAGCTATAGGAATGGGTTCTTTAGCTGAGAGTGTCTTGAGTGGCGGGACTGTCACTGATTCATCTTTGTGTTCTCATAGTTTGCGTCAGAGTTTTGAAATAAAGTTGGTACCATCAGAAAGAAAAGATTTGGAAGGGCTGTCAACCTATGTGGTTCAGTTGTGTAATCCAGCGTCCCTGTGCCATCTAAAATGGCTTCAGGAGCCAACAGTGGTGTTTCATGCTTGAGGAGAGGCAGGTGGTAGGTGGAAGGAAGGTCAGAGGACGGTGTCAGGCAGAGTAACTAGTTTTGACAATCCCTCGTGAGTGACTTGGCATTCAGGCACAGATGGGCTTCAATCTCCTCCTCTGTCAAAGGGAGACAGAACCAGACGCTGCCTGAGGTCCCTTCTCATTCTTGTAATCTTAATTCCAGGTCAGTCCCAAGACATAAATACTGGTACCATTCACCAGAACGTCAGAGGAGAGATAAGGCAACCCGCAGAAGGCAGTCTGCAAAACTGCTTTTTATACATAGCTCAAAACATTTTTCATGTGTTTTCATAAGTGTCAGATTGGTTCATTCAAGATTTGAAAAATAAATTTGGTCACATGCTCCAATTAAAAAAAATAAACAGCATTCCTGATTGATTCATCAAGAGCAGTTCTGATCATTGCTAAAAATAAAGCCTTTCGCCTGAGTCACTTCCAAGTCATAATAATTAAATACCAAAGAGCAGAAGCTTGAAAAGGGTGAGGTCTGATTTCATTCCAGATGTGCATTTTTCACTGAGTATCAAAGTCACAGAGTTTCTGCATGAGAGCCAATGAGGCTCTGTGCCAGTTGGAGCATTTTCTTTGACCTACAGAACGCTAACCTGCTGGACCTGAAATTCTGAGGAGCTGAGCTCATTTTCCAGAGCAGCCTAATGTTTTAATGACCCTAAATTGACTCAAGCCTACCTCTGAACATATGTGTGATCACAGTAACATTTCAGCCTAGTATTATTTTCATAATATGTCCATCTCGTTGCGTCTCACATCTTAGATGAAGGCAGTGAGGTATTTCCCATAGAGTAGCCTTGTCCTCTGTTAGTCAAACATCTCCCACTTAACATCCATTCCAGAGGTTAACAATACCACAAGGTCATTTCCCCCACAGGCTAGTTTCAGTGCAAAGGGGAGGAAAGACTCTCTCATGAGGCCCCCTGAGAAAACTGTATTTGAGGATTATGTGTTAATTTTAAAACAATTTCAAATTTCAGTGTGAGTGTCTTTCTGTGTCGAGATGGATGTGGACAACATTCAACTTGGCTACACCGGAGGTCAGAGCTTATAAAACTTGATTCAGTAAACGTGGATAATAATCAACATGAAGGGAAAACAAACAAAGGAGAAAAGAGGAGGGAAATACCAACAAAGATGAGTGGAAGAAGGAAGGAGTGAGAACAAGAGAGTAAAGGAAAGAAACAGAAATGATGGATTAGAACAATGGAGGAACAAGGGGGGAAATGAGAAGGAAAAGCCAATACTTGACTTGCCTTATCACTTCAGCTTCTCCCACTCTTCCCTTGAGCACACAATGACTTTCGCATGACAATATCTTTATGACACATGATTTTTGATAGCAATGGTGACACATACCTAAGATCACCCAGTTCTAGCCCAACCTGCACTTCATCGATGGGTCTGCCCAGGAACACATAGGTCAATGACAGAGCCATGTTTTATGTGTCCCCTCCCTCTGTCCACTCAACCCGACAGAAACTCAGCTCTTGTTGAATTATTGAAGAAGTCCCATGGTTCTTCAGACGATCACACGATTGTGTGATTTGTGTGATTGGTTGATTTCTCAAGGCAGTGCAGCGCCTTGAGAAATTAAAATAATAACAATAATAACATTAGTGAGTTTGTGAAAGGCAGATGAGACTTCACCAAGGATTTGTGTTTTCTTTTCCCACCCTGCTAAAGTAGCTGTGAACCGCTTGTAAACACCCTCCAAAGCCTGAGGAAGGCCAGGGAAAGTGAGAAAACCTTGCTTTGCTCATTTGTCTCAAGGGAACCCAAGGTGTCCCTCCATCGTTCCTTTAGAAAAATTTAGTGTTTGGGGTAAATTTAGCAGGATGGTGTATTGAATTATTCATTTGAATGTGTTTTCTCTCCATTTTTCTTCCCCTTCCATTTCTAAGTGGTAGCCAGTGTTGTATTTTGCACTTTCAAAAAGCAGAAAATCTAGCACTGGCAGTTCTCCCCTGTCTTTTATAAAGCCAAAAGTTGTTGACAAGATCATGCTAAGTGTCTGAAACGAGGGGAGGAGAAAGGCCAGCAAGATGGGAGGAAGAAGTGACTGGGTTTTCCCCTACAGAGAAAGAGGTGTGCAGCTTCCTCAAGGACCTAGACCAGAGTCTGTGTGGCCATCTACCCAGCAGACCAGAACTCAGAGGGGACACCTGGATGACACAGAAGGACTCTAGTCATAGGACCCAAAGGGGATGTGAAACAGGAACAGTGAGCATCTTAGTGGGACTGATGGTCCATGAGTCTAAGAGCATCACTATGCTTTGCTGTCACCTCAGACCAGGTATCCAGGGCCACTGGGTACAATCACAGGATTGGTGTCCTGCACATGGCCACAGGAGCAAGCAGTAACCAAAATCCATCCCGCACTCAGCCTGACAAGCTATACACCACAAGGCAGATATACCTCTCCTGGGTGGAGGGGATGCCAATTTCTAATATGCACAAAGGTGCCCTATGACTTAGCAGAAGCCTTGCTGATACCTTAGTCCTGTCCCAAGAGAAAAATATCTCAAATGACCATGAAGAAATTTCCTATCACTAGAGTTTAAAGGGCAGGCGTTGGTGGGGAAGGGGCTGGAGTCCAATGTATGTGGTTTAAAGAGAACAAAGAAATGGAATATATATTGTGGACAGAGACTCATATTCTCCCAAAGCAGGAGTCAGCCTTTCTCACCTCCAAAACAGAGAATGGTGATCACCTCCATGGCAGCCTCTCTCTGTCTCAAAAGCATGTCTCCCAGAGGGGGTATCCCTGATAGGCACACACAACCAAAGGAGACAAAGATGCCTCATGACTTTCCACTCCCAGAGAAGAAGAGCAATGGACCTCTATTAGATGGGACTCCAGCTAGGTAAACTGGGAACCCTCAGACCCACCACTGAATGCCAGCAGCTGGAATGAGAGGGAAGGCCACCACCCATGAAAGCTGTCCTTTGTCAGGGAGGCACCTCTCGCCACTGTCCCGAGGCACACATGGGCCGCTATTCATCCAGGGATCCAGAATGGATGTCATCCTGCCTTGATGGCAGCAAAGCCTCTAGTCTTTGACCCATGCAAATCTCAATTAGCCAAAATTATTCAACTGTGTCCGGGCTCTGTCTTCCTTCAAAACACCTAATTGTGTGAAAGCCACATTCCTTTGAGCCACGGCCCCCACCTCTGTGATCTGACCAACCCATCCCCCCACCGCTCCCAAGGGCAACTTTCGTTTGGTTCCTTCTCTTAATGAACTGTGCCCATCATTGAGGAAACCCTACTGAAACCTTATTACTCTTGGCGATCTTTCACTCATTAGCCAGTGAGCCAAGCAAATGTCCACATTTATAGCTACTCTAACTCCCAAACCCAGCCAGGCACTTCAAGATCCCATCAGCTTTCCCATCCACCCTGCTGAGAAAACACAGTCGGGCAAACACTCAAGAAACATAAAGGGATGTTAATATTGTACCAAATAACAGTGAGCGAATCTGCGAGCCGATTATTATACATCCGTTTCCTCACTCGGGGTCTCCTTCTCCTAACCTCTGTGGAATAAGTAATTAGAGGTAGAGTAGCTTAATCCAGAGCAAATGTTAGAGATTCATTTGGATTCCCCAATGGCAAACTCTTCAAAACGTACCCAAGCTGTTCTGTTGATGTAATTGAATATCCCTCTTTAGTTGTATCTCTGTTTTGGCAGGAGGCTGGGCATGCTATAAAACCAAACTGAGACCTCATTACTGGGATTCACTTGAATTAATAAGACATCATTCTGGAAGCTGTGCACAGCGACCCTACTGACCATGTAAAGGCAAAGATCCAGGAGACCACAGGCACCTCCCCACGCCCCCAGGAAAAAGAAGCCAGATACACCCTAATACAACATCCAGAAAGAATCTACCCTGAACCAATCCAGGCTAGATAATGTCCAAGTCCTCAAATTTATTTCGGGCTTTTGAGAAAACAAAAACGCATGAAAAAAAAAAAAAGACCCTAATTATGGTCATCACAAACAAATCAAAATAAAGCATTAAAAATAACTACTTTCTCCTTTTGCTTTTGAAACGACTTTTCTTGCTTCTTATAAAACCACATCAGGCAAATGAAATCCCCATTGAATAAGCAGAAGCGGAATTCCATTAGGCAAATGAAAACAGCAAATGTTAATTCCGAAAGTTCACATGAGGTCACTTTGGCTTCATTCTCTGTCTCTTTAGGTAAAAAAAAAAAAAAACTTTTGTTTTCTCTGTTTTGTGATTAAAGCTGCTAGTTTGCTGTGTCAGGAGAAAGTGGTAACCCAGCTAAATTTAGGACCTTGGGATTTTATGCTACCTTGCTATGGTGGGTCATTCGTTCCTTCTATCTATTTGCCCAGTTAAATCCCTGCTGGATATGGGGCTGGAGCAGGACCAGCTAGAAAAATGAGAAAGCAATGTGGCAAGTGAGAGATGCATCGAGGGTGATTACAGACTGTCCTGTAAGATGAGTATGGTCCTAGGGGTGTCCAGGGAGCAGGAAAGGTGACTGCAGTGGGACCTACTGGAGCTCCTCTCCTATGGACCAGACTTCACATCCAGGAACTGATGCTCTGCAGGAGAGCTGGACCCAGATCAGCCCAAGCCTGCAGAAGGGCAGGGGAAGAGTTAGGGCTGGCACAAGCCCCTGGGATGGATTACCCATCAGGCTTTGGCTGTTCCAAGTCTTCAAACTTCCTTCTAGAACAAAGAACCTTGTGGATCAGCAGGATCAGCATCACCTGGGGGTTTGCTGGAAATGCAGAACCTCAGGCCTGGTGGCCTGAAAATCAAGCATATAAATCAGAATCTACCTTTTGAAAATAGGAGTTTAAGAAAATGAAAGTTTAAGAAACACAGGATTTGGAGACAAAGAAACAAATGGCAACAAAAACCTAACCTGTGCCTCTAGGGAAATACAAGGCATAGAAAGGGAGAAAGGATGGGTGAAACACGTCAGCATAGTATGTATTAAAGAACCTATAATGAGACACATGAGAACCAAATATCAAATCCATCTACCTAGTGCGACATTGGTTGCCTTTTCAAATCTGCTGCATTTTTCCCCAATTTACAGCTATAACACACACCCTCCAACACTCATTCACCCTTCCCTTGCCACCTCTTATTGAGGTTCTCTGAAAGCCTCTGGGCTGGCCTCCCTGCCTGTAGCCACTTCTCACTAATGCCCAAACTAATCACCTGCAGGTCAGTCTTCCCTGCACATTTCCGGCTGTCAACACCCCACAGCTCTCTCCTAACCCTACAGTGGCCGCCTGTTAAACAAGGCAGATTGAACTCACATGTTTATCCCCCCACTCTCTCTGGAAACCTCATTTCATGGAACAAAAGGACTTAAAAAAAAAAAAGGTAGAAACCAATGGGAATGAAATGAGCAGGAGAGGATACTTCAGCGTGGGGGAAAAAATTCATGAGGTTTTGGAAGACGGAAAGCAGAGAGCGAAATGATGAGTGGAAACTTCATTCTTTTGACTTCTGAGGGGGACACCAGTGCTATGAGGGCTGGTAGACTCAGAGGGATCACAGAAAGGTGGAGGAGGCAGAGTGTTCTGGAAGGCAGGGGTGGAAGTAGACTCTCTGTATATTTAGTGGTTAGACCACAGGTCCTCTCCTCTGGTCCATCTGGCCCAGTAAACACTCTCACCCACCCCAGCACCTATGGAGATCTGTGGCTGATTCTCAGAGAAATTGAGCCATAAACATTTCAAGCATAATGCAGGGTAGGGATGAGGTGCAGGGCTGAGAAAAGGAGAACTGAGTTAAATTTACATTACCATCCGAAAAGAGAAGAGAGGACTTTTCTCTGGAGAGGCTAAAGAGCCTGGGAGAAAAAAATCTGCAGATGACCCACCCAAAGGGAAGGGAAGCTCGTTACCCCTTGGTAAAGCCTAACAGCAAAAAACAGAGTCCCCAGTTCATTTTTTTAGTTCCTCAGGCACGTGTCAAAAAGGATAGACTTGGGGATGCCTGCGTGGCTCAGTTGGTTGAGCTGCTACCTTCGGCTTGGGTCATGATCACAGGGTCCTGGGATCGAGTCCCACGTCTTGCTCGGCAGGGAGCCTGCTTCTCTCTCTGCCTCTGCCTGCTGCTCTGCCTGCTTGTGTTCTCCCTCTCTCTGACAAATGAATAAATAAAATCTTAAAAAAAAAAAAAGCATAGACTTGGACCACTCAGATTTGGGGAGAGCTACCAATATCAAAGAGAAAGCCCAAAAAGAGAAATAATCTTTAGGAAACACACACACACACACACACACACACACACACACACACACACACACACAACTTAGAAGAAACGGGGACAATATATGAAGCAAAATGAAACTTATGGGGCAACTAGGTGATGGTCATTAAGGAGGGCACCTTATGGGATGAGCACTGGATGTTATATGCAACTGATGAATCACTGACTTCTACATCTGAAACTAATGATGTACAATATGTTGGCTAATTGAATTTAAATTTTTTTAAATGTCATAAATACCCTCTAGAAATAAGGTTGTCACCAGGAAGAAGAATAAGAGGATATATGAAGGAAACAAGAAGAATGACCAGAGAACAAGAAAATGTGAAAATTTAAAATCTAAGAGTCAAATTTTTAAAAATTCTGTAAAGGAGGAAAAGGCCAAGTTGAGACAGTCTCTCATGAAGTAGAACAAAAACATAAAGAGTTGGATAATCCATAGGAGAAAAAAAAAGAGAAAAGAAAAACACCTGAAGGTTTATTACAGGAAGCCCATACCCTAGAATAAGGAGCTTAAGAAAACAGAAATGAACATAGAAAGCAGTCAGGACATACTTATCAAAAAAGATAACACAGAAAATTTTCCAGAGCCGGGACATGGGTCTTCAGATTAAAAAAAAGAAGGAAAAAGAAAGAAAAAGAAAATCCATCCATCACCCAGCAGGAGAAAGACAAACCAAGAGACCAAAAAATAAGATCTTAAAAGCTTGTGGAAAGTAGTGAAGAGATATGTCTTCAAAACTGTAAGGGAAAAGTATTTCCAACCTAAAATTCTACACTCAGCCAAACTATTAGTCAAGTGTAAAAGAGGAATAAAGACATTTTCTGACATGCAAGGAATCCAAAAATATGCCTCCCATGTGTCATTATTTTCAGGAAGCTACTACAGGATTGTCCTCCATCAACACGAGAGCATAAATCAAGAGAGAGATGGTTAGATCCCCAGGAAAAGGGATCTAACACAGGAGAGAAGTGAAGGGAAACCCTGGGATGGCCATGAAGAAGAAGATCAGAACAACTCCAAGCAGTGGGGCCACAGAACACACTATACAGATTGGGGCAGAAGGAGAAAGAACTCTGGGAGGAAAAACAACCACAGTAACAACAACAACAAAAACAGAAAGAAACTACTGGATTACTGGATGCATTTAAAACACAATTTTTAAAGGCATATCGACTCAAAGGAAAGCACAATGTCAAAAAAGAAGAAAACATACACTAGGACCAGAGTGCATTTGCAATGTTGACGCGGTTGCAGAACTACACGTATGAATAATGATTTCACCAAAATGCATAGTAAAACTTCGTTAGGAAGAGATTGGAAGTGGGTGTAGGTTTGGGACATGGTGTAGGGCAACATAGGGTGAATATAAAAGAGCTGCATCTTCAACTCCCATCATAGGATATCAGACGATAACTTCAGAATTAGTAAATCAGGAAATGTCCATATAAGCATGTTTTGGAAATACAGAGGAGAGAACCATGGAAATAATCAGAAGACTTCAGTTCTGGAGCATAAGCCTGTGAGGTAGGAACAAAGTGAATAAAGGGCTTACTATTTTTCTTCATAAGTTTTCAAGTAATACTTGACCACTTGACATATGAAAATAGACACCTTTGATGAAATGAAGATTAATTGGAAGAAGGGGGAAGATGAGAGAAAGGACAGGGATGGAGAGAAGAAGAAGAATCTGTAGATACATCTCTGTCCTGAAGAATGAGGTCTAGGTCTTCTGGGTAAAGTGACAAAACGATCATGGACTTCCATTTGAGTCCTCCAGATGCCCATGGAAATACCCACACAAAGCACCCAAACACAGTGAAAACCCACAAGCCAGCCCTGGGAAGGATGATTATCTCCATACATGATCCTGCACGGGATTTCTGCTGCCCAAAATACAAACAGAATAGCAAAGAACGTCTTCCCCCTTCTATAGCCTGGCTTCTGAGTTTCTGCCATTGGAAAGAACAGTGCTTGACAAGAGATAGGTACCATGCGAGAGCCTCACCCCACCCAGTTACCCCATTGCCACCATGGCTTTCTGCTGGTTGCATTGGCTAAACCCCCAGCTGGCTGCACCCTGGGGGACAACATGGGGTATGTTGTCCACTTCCTGAGCTCTCCAATCCTATCAAACCCTATACTGGAGCAGTTCCTCGAGGTTTTCAGCATGTTTCCAGCATGTTTCCTAGTTTCCAGCATGAATATGGGCCTTCCCCATTTGCAATAACCCTGGTTCACATCTGTTACAATTTAGAAGGCATGGTAACAGTCAGGCGGGGTTAACTACCTAGACCCGGAAGTCTCATAGGTAACGTCCCCCTTCTCTTTGGTAAGTTACCTGAGCTTGAGAGTGAGACAGTGATGCTTGGGATCCTGGCATCACCACTTGGTGACCTCGGGAAGTCACCTTGCCTCTCTATACCTTGGTTTCCTTATCCGCAAAATGGGAGACCTGATACCAAGCTCACAGTTGGTCTAAACCAAGGGAGCTAATACACATTCCATGCTACCATGCATAAAACACATGAAATGTAAAAGAAAGCATTATAATTAAAACAAAGCAACCTTTCATAAAGAAGAGAAGCATTTATCAAGAATTCAACACCTGCTGGGATCAGGAACTGTGCAATGTGCCCGATTTTCTCTCTCGAAACATGATCCCATCTCTGTTCAAGCAGATGTCCCTGCCAGGCTTTATTTCTAGGGTTCTCTGACAATGTCCCTGTTGGAACAAGCCCATCCCTTCCTCACTGGTTTAAGTTTTTGCTGGCCTGCAAGATGCACCTTCACAGCTCAGAAAAAAACAGTGTCTCCAGTAGGATTAAGGAATAGCTCATTCTGGATTGAAATACCAGCTTTGGTAGACTCCTCCCATCCATACTCAAGGAGAAAGAGAGTTTCCCATGGATGGAGAGGCCACCTGGAAGGCCAATGAGTGGCCAAAAAGAAACAAGAGAGTCCACGTGCCCAAGACCCAATGTGGAAACAGAAACACGATTAGAGGACCCTGAGTTTTCAACAAGTCCTCCTCCCACAGTCACCTCCCCAAAGGACTGGTGTCCCAGCAAGAAGAGTGTTTTTAGGCAGCACATTACAGTTTTCAAAGCACTCTCTCCATCTTTGCTTCTGTCAAATGCCCTAAACAGGTATTTGGGCAGGAGTTATGGCCATTTTTCAGATGAGAAACTGAGGGTGACCAAGGTCAGATGATTTGCTGGAGTTCCTATGCCCAGTGAAGACGAAAATGAGAGGTCTTGGTAAAGCCCAGGGCCCTTTCATGGCACCCAAGTGTCCCTGTAAAGGCAGATAGGTGCTATCTGGCTGCAGAGTGTTATGGAGACAGTGCTGGGAAAGTTAGCATGGGACTCTGATCGGTTGCACAGTCCACTGAGGAAGGAATGTCCCGTCCGCTTGTGACGAGGGACACTGTGCAGAGGGCACCCAGGTGGCTGTCCCTGGAGAGCACTTGGAAGCCAGAAGAAACTTGCCTGGCTGGCTTGCTTTGGAACTGCCAGGAAAAAAATGAGGGTGTACGCAATCACTTCGTGCCATATGGAACTCGTTATCGCGGGAGCCCATGTGAGTCAAGTATGAAGAGGTTAAAGAAGGCTTTGAATGATAATATGGTCAATTGATCCAAATTGGATTATTAAGAAGATAGCTGGGGCTATTAGAGTGTCCCCCTTGTGTTGGGGATGATGCTGAGAGAAAGGGCTGTAGTCTAATCCCGGGACCACTGATGCAGGCTGGTCCACAGCCGAGTTTTCCGTGCAGACAGCTCTTGTGGTTTGGAAAAACAATCCCCCGGAGAACTATGGAAAATTCTTTGGCTTCGTGACAAGGTTAACGTCAACAAGAGAATCCCAATTATATACCTTCTTTTCTTCCATTCCTGAATTTGAAGATTATAGCCTTTGGAATTACTTCATTTCTGACGAATTAAAAAAAAAAAGACAAATACAAAAGTATTGGTTCAACAAGTCACATTTCCAATGGGATGTGCTGATCTCTGTAGCGTTGGGGTTCAAATCCCATGAAAGGTCTTCACTTCTGATAAGGACAGTTGCAGTCTGGGGGAGAGATAATCTAGTACAAATTCCCTTGCACTAGGGAGACCTTTTTATATTGATTTTTTTTTTTAATCAAAAGGCAGCTGGGAAGCAAAAGGTGAAGAGAAGATGTAATAAGTTATAGGCACAGAGCAAATGGGGGGGAGAAGAAAATATAAGAAGCTATATAAGGAAAACGAAAATATGGGGTACGGAGAACAGAGCCTCACCCATTACGTGCTTCCGCGACAAAAGGTGAATGCAAAATCTAAATTAATTTAGTGGAAAATTCTGAATGGAAAGAAGGAAGCTGCACAGAGATCTGGGAGAACAGACAAAAGGGGAGGAAATAATGAACACCTTGGAGAAGAGACAGATTAAAACCTGACGTCGGAGGGGAATCATTCCAGTGGGCAGCACTGGGATCCAGACAGAGGGACTCTGAATGCAATTAAGGAAGGAACTAGGCAAGGATGAAGGATTGGGGTGAGGGGTGGGGGATGTTCCTAGAGACTGAGGTGAGTCGGTGAAGTCTCCGGGAGCCCTGTCCCAGATAAAGTCTCCAGCAATCGAACATGTGAATTAGTCCAGATCCTCTCATCCACCATCTCCCCCATGACCATCATGAGCATTCTCATTCCCAAACTATCTCTCTGGTTAGTCTGTCTGACACACACTGAACGGGGCCCCTGGATGGCCACAATCTAAAATAAACAACAGCACTGAAGGCACCGTGATAGCGCTTGGTACTAATCGCCCAAAGCTCTCGTGGTCCTTGTTACTTGCTATCAGCAGCTGCTGAGCTGAGAGTCCTGCCTGGTCCAATAATCCCTCCCCTGATAGGCGGTAGCTTTCCCAAGTAAAAGCTGTAAATCTCTGTCGTTCCCCCTCCAGCCCTCCAGCTCATTAGAGCAATTAGAGACGCAGGGAGCATAAAATAACAGATTCTCCGCCACCAGCGATGGCGGAATCCTGTTGCTATCTGACCACAGCGCTGGGGGGAGGGAGGGACAGTTCCAGGGATTCCAAGCCCCGAGACCATCAGCGGGATGTTGGAGTCATGCAGCTCAGGCAACGTGAAGGATGGAGGGAAGTGAACAATGCAGAGACGTTCTTCAGGGTTGAGTCCTTCCCAGTGGAGAGGAGCCAAGATGCAAGAAGTCATTCCCCAGAGAGGAGGAGGAAAGAAGCCCAGGAAGTTGATTCTGAATCCCCAGAGTGAGAGAAGACTAAATCCCCCGTAATGTGTTGATAGAAGACATAACTGCCCATTTCACCACTCCGTCTCCCAGGTATCCAGGACGGGGAGCTCGGAGTCCTCTCTTACGTTCGCCTCTGGCTCCTTCTCCCTTGCCAATGCCTATAAATTCCTATATGGTAACGTCAGCCACTCTCTCCATCCCCAGAGTCCCAGCCTCGGTTGAGCGTCACACCTCTGATCGGAACTCTTGCCATTGCTTTGTGACTGATACCCCTGTCCCATCCCCTCATTCTCCTACCCGCTCATCCTTTGTGCCCATGTCTTCCTGAGACAGAGCTTTCTTCCCTTCTCAAGTAACCTGGAGAGTAGGGCTCTTCTTCTGTGATTGAAATCAAGACCACTTTATTCTGGTATCCAAGTCATCTCCATAATCTAGCCCCACACACAGTTAACTCCACCTAGCAACTGTCGTCACCATCCTTCACACACACAGGGTTTCCTGTGGCTCTGCCCTGCTTGGCTTTCCCTCTGGGGCTGTCTGACCAATACAGCAGCTCCCCACTCAGCCCAGGCCAGGCTGATCTGACATGCACTGTCAGGGGAAAGAAAAAATACACCAAATCCTAAAGGCTTAATTCGGAAAGAAAGCAAGCAAAATATCTTTTATGTGTTGACCTGAGATGCGTCATAAGATTTCCCAAAAAAATCATGAAAATACCTCACTAATCATTTTTATAGGGATTACATGTGGAGATGATAATGTTTGCATATATTGGGCTAAAGTATAGTATTGCATTTAC
Source organism: Mellivora capensis (assembly GCA_004024625.1). Classification (NCBI taxonomy): domain Eukaryota; kingdom Metazoa; phylum Chordata; class Mammalia; order Carnivora; family Mustelidae; genus Mellivora; species Mellivora capensis. The sequence goes on from PISX010000660.1 coordinate 245,885, forward strand.
TTTTACTTCCTTCCTTTTATTTTTAAAGTCAGCTACCAGAAATGTTTCGATTCCTTGTGCGGTGTTCTAGTGTGACTTGTAATATATTTCCACGCGACAGCGCCGATCTAGAATGACCGCCATCCCTACCTCTGCACGTGCCGTCGAGCCCGGTCTTCGAAGCCCACCCTGAACCTATTCTGCATTAAGCTTTGACTGGAGCAGAGAACAGGAACACTTCACCCACAGAGGCCAAATAGATCTGAAATTCCATATGGCTCATCCACTCTCTTATCATCTGTCCCCTGTACATTATAATTATCTCTGTCCATACCTTCCTATAATACACCACTGGTCCCTCAAAGGCAAGAGCCCCTTCTGCTTCATGTCCCAGTTTCAGTGTTGCCTGGTGACGGAGAGCATCTCTTTCTATACCAGGCGGACACAGGTGTGAATAGTGACTCCTTGATTTGCCAGCTGTGTGATGCTGGCTAAGTTACTTAACCTCCCTGCACCTAGTTCCCACATTATCAAGCAAGAACAATAGTAATGCCTGTTTTATAGGGTTGCAGTGAGGGTTAATGAAATTATATTGATAAAGCACTTGACATGGAGCTTGGCACAGAGCAATGTGAAAGGAAGTGGTAATAGGTACTATGATGCCCTTACCCCTGGTGTTTGTAGGGTAATCCAGAGAAACAGAGTCAGGGAATCAATGATACATATCTGTGTGTATGTGTAAATATATAGTTATATTAATTTATACTTATATAATTTTTTAAAGATTTAATTAATTTATTTATTTGACAGAGAGACAGAGAGCACAAGCAGGCAGAGAGGCAGGCAGAGAGAGAGAGAGAAGCAGGCTCCCCACTGAGCAAGGAGCCCGATGTGGGGCTCGATCCCAGGACCCTGAGATCAGGACCTGAGCTGAAGGCAGCGGCTTTAACCCACTGAGCCACCCAGGCGCCCCTATACTTATATAATTTATAAAATATACTTATATACTTTTTTATTGGTTAATATTGTAAATAGATTTATTACCTATAAAGAGAGTTTTACATCAGGAATTGGCCCATACAATTGTGGGGACTGGCAAGTCTGAAATCTGTGGGGCAACCAGCCAGCTAGAAAGGTGAGAGTTAACATTTCAGTCTTGAGGAGAATTATTTTGAGGGGAAACGTCAGTTTTTGCTTTTGAGATCTTCAACTGATTGGATGAGGCCCACAACATTATACAGTAATGCTGTACTCGGTGTGCACTGATTTAAATGTTAATCAATAAAAAAAACAAAAAAAACAAAACAAAAAAACAACACTCCTTCAAAAAAATAATCTTCACGGCATCATCTACATTGGTGTTGGACCAAGCAACCGGCCATCACTGTTTGCCAAGTTGCCACATAAAATTGACCATCACATCCGTCATAGAATGCACTACTTCTTAAGCACGTTAATGAAGGTCTGTTTTTCTTGCACCTCAGATTCTTAGGTCAGAGAATGAAGTTCATTAACCTGCTGCTTCCCGATCCCCAAACAATCTTTGCAGGGGGTCCATCAATCAACAAATACTGCATTTACTGAGCATTCACGATGTACAGCCAACTGCTCAAAGTGATGGGGGATGGAGTAAAGAAGGCAGTAGGAGCTTACGTTCTGGTGGGTGGAAGCAGACGGAGAACACATAACATCAGCCAGTAAGACCCTTCTGGGTACGGAAAAGCGCTGGGAAGGATGGACAGCCTTTAATGTGATAGGGTTGGGGATAGTGCAAGAGGCGGTCACTTTGCTAAGTGACCACAGTCGGTCCCTGGGAAGTGCATTGAGTTGAGGCCTGAGTGTAGTCAAAGAGACCATGCAACACGGGGACACAGAGCTGCACAAAGCACAGGGATTGTCCCAGAGGGCTTCGGCGTATCCTGAAGTCCCAGACACCACAGTCACTGGCAAAACTCCAACCCACCAGCGAAACTTCCCGGGTGCCAATCGCTGGGGCCGCAGAGGCTTCCAGAGCTGCAGGAAACACAAGCTCCCTCTCCAACACCGCCCCCCACGCACGCTCACAGACAGTCCCCTCCTCTCTGCTTACCCTCTCATGCTTACCTCTCAGCATCAAAGATTCCCCCAGGTAATGAAACAAAAGTGAACACAGCAAACACCAGCCCTGGGAGAGACAGGGTATCCTCCAGCGCAAAACCACAACTCTACCAGTTCGTTTCTCCCCCCTCTAAGCTCATCCTTTCCACAAAATGAGGAAAACTGCAAAGACCTGGTAAAACCACCCGGCAGCCTCCCGGCTCCCTGCTCCCCACTCCCGGCTCCCTGCCAGTGAGGCGGGAATTCTGTGCTGTGCTGCACGGGACAGTCTGCAAACATGCCTCCGGTCTGGAGCGTGGAGAACGCTGGCCTGGTGTGTGCGTGAACACGCCTGTGCATGCAGGTGGGTGTGTGAGTAGATGACTGTGGATACGTGTGTGAGTGAGTTTGGAAATATGCGTATGAGTATGTGTGCATGGGCGTGCGTGTGTGAATTTGTGCGAGCGTGAGTATACGTGTTTGTGTGCATGGGCCTGCGTGTGTGAGTGTGTGAATGTGTGTGTATGAGCATGTGTGTAAGCATGCATGTGTGCATGAATTGTGAGCTCCAATTGAAAGCCTGATTCGTTTTTCCCTCATCTTTAATCCTTGGCCATCAGTAAGTCTGTATGGGGCTCATTGATCCAGAAGGGGACTTGTTATTCAAGTCAAAGAAATGTGGCCCCTGCCCACACCTGTGAAGGCTCTTTGATGTCCCTAACATGCTAAAGGGAGCCAAGGAGCTTCTACTGAAAACTCTTGAGTTGGTCCACGGCAGGGGAAAGGGATAGAAAGATATTACTGTCCAGGACAGACAAGACAGGTGTGTGGCCAGTGTACCCCACCAAATAACCGCCTGCATCTCTCTACTAGTGACTTTTTGCTGCTTTCTTCTGCTGACAACATCTCAGAGGACTGCCTGGAAGCCTTACATGCATATGGTCCCATGTTCATCACTGTTGGGAGCTAGGATCCCACATTCGACACCCTGGGTGCACTCAGCTAACTTCTCAGCATCAAGTTTCCATCCCAGTGTTATTTAACATTGGCTGTCCTAGGATAGAGCTTACCTGCTCTTCTGAATTCTTCTTTTCTCTTTGGTTGGTCTCAGTCTGTCATGTTCTAGAACATTCCGTTTGAGGGAAAAAAACACAATGCGGAAATGGAAACTAACAGCTGATGAGTTTCCACGATGTAATAGGCACTTGCATTCCCAATTAATCCTGGAAGCCTATGAAGCTAAGGGAGGCAAGGTAACTCTAGTAGCTGGGTTTTTTTCATCAGAGAGGAAAAAAACCCAATCTGAAGCAGCCAAAACCCAAAAATGATGTATTTCCTCAGTAGCTGAAAAGTACAGAGCTGCTAGATCAAACAAGGTTGATCTGGGGTTTCCAAGGAGAAATTGTGGTCTTCTATCTCTTGATTCTGCTTTTCGTGTTTGTTACATTTTCAGGCAGCATTTCCAAAAGAGGTGGTAGAAACACCACCGTCACCCTAAGCTTGCATTGTCCAAATAGCTAGAAATCTAGGCCAAAAAATAATGTCTCTTCTCAAAAGCTCTTGAAAAATTCCCATAGCTGATTCTCATCAGCTGGAATGGATCACATGACCATTCTAGATAGAGGACAGGGTCAGCCTCTCCAGGACCATACAGCCTGAGAACAGGGAAGCGTGCTTCCCCCAGAGGGATTTTGACAAATTTATTTTTAAATGTATCCATTGTCCTCCTCGAGATGAAGAGGAAGATTGACTGGGGAATGACTCCCATTCCAAGAACTGCAGAAAGCTAGCATTTTAAGATATTTCACTATGCACATTTTTTTAACCCTAAATTCTTCCATCTGGTCCTTTTGCTGGACACATACCCTCTTAGCTTGCTATTCCACTCCTACCTGCACACATCTCCATTCTGAATATCACCAGCAACAGTAAGTGGAGGATTTTAAAGGCTGGTTTCTGGGGAGGGGTTGGTTGAGGCAGTGGGGCAAGGAGAATTAGCTTCTTTATAGGTTCTAAACCAGGGTGCCCAAGCTCAAAATTCTTTTCCAAATGTTTGTTCTGCAAAGCACTATCTCCTTCAGATTCAAGTAGGAGAAAAGTTTCCGTGATCAAATAAGGTTTGAAAAACATAGCATATTATATGTTCCTCCTTAGAGACTCACAAATTAAAAACTCTGAGAAGTTCATCAGAAAGAAACCAGATTAGCTCTCCTGATACACCATTTATCAAACTGATCTGTCCTCAAAATACTTTTCATAAGTGACACATATTGACATCTTCAGAACAAAATTATATATTTTGGGACATACTGGTCTGAGGAAGTTTCAAAAAAACCATAGACTTTAATCTTTCCATACCATCAATCACGTTGGACAGTAAAATAAAATCCTCTTGGAGATCCAAGTTCTCTAAAAAAAAGTACCTCCCATGTACCTTTCTTCGGGAAGCCTGGGAAGATATGTGCTAAGCAAGGGAATAAAATGAGAAATGGGAAGATATGAATTTGAGGAGCAGGGAATTAAATTCATGAAAGAGAAGGAGACCCCAGGATGCATCAGGACATCAGTATGAAAGGCAACCAGCCCAGGCTGGAGGAAATCAGATGGTTCCTGGGGAGATTTATTTCATTTTCCTATGAAACTACTAGAATATCCTTGACTCAGCATCTAACTTTAGGAGTGATGTTAGAATATGGGACAAGTTTGAAATAAGTAAAGAGCAAGAAAAAGTTATAAAGGAATACAATTACTAACCCCAGAGAAAGCAAAATGTTGTAGGGAGAAAGAGCATATTGATCTCACCAGAATTAGGATGTAGGTTTTATATATGTATGTACAGAGAGGCAACATTCTAACAATGGCTCCAGTCCTGCATCCTTTCTTATACCCATGCCCTTTTACCCAATAACCTTGCAGTTATCATATAACCCGACTTGGACAAAATGACTTAATCTGTCTCTTGATCTTGAGATCAACCATATGGATTGCTTTGGTCAATGGGATGTTACCAGAGGTTTTGAAGGGGCTTTCTCTCTTGTGTCCCTACCATTTCCATAAAAACAAGCCGAGAGCAGCCTGCTAGGGAATGAGAGCCTGATTATCCCATTTCCCAAATTACTCTGGCTGAATCCAGTCTAGATTAGCCAATCCCAGTCAACACCCAGACACATGAGGGAACTCAATCTAGATCAACCAAACTGCCTAATGGAGATCATCTAAACTGCAATTGAGGGAAACATACATGATATTTGCTTTATGTCCCTAGGGTTTTGTGGTTTCTTTTTTATGTAGCATTTTGTGGCCATCGATAAGTAATACAGGAAAAACGGGGCTGGGAAGGGTATGTGATGATGGAGGTGGAAATTAAAAAAAAAAAAAAGAGCTAAAAACTTTATCTTCCATAAGAAATCGAAAGTCAATAGCAGTGCCTAACACTTTAAATAAAAAGAAAGAGGAGAAGAAGGAAAAAGAGGAGGAGGAGATAAATAGAAGAGGATGAGAAAGGGAGGAAGAGAAGGAATGCAAGCATGTCACTTAAAAACATCTGAAGCTAAAGTTGCAGCCCTAGTGAAGGAGAAATAATGGAAACGAAGGGTGAGAGACAACCAGTTTTCCTACTTAACTCTTTCATCTATAGGGTTATATGCGGTTAATAAAAATTAATATAAAATAAATTTTTTAAAATGAGGACACAAATTAAAACTTGTAAAAGTTTGGGCTTCAAATCTCCTAATCAAATAAATTTAAAAAAAGAAACAACGGGAAACTGAAAAACTAAGAGATAAGACTATAAGAGAACAGATCTGACCTGATGGAGCCGTTGATAAAACCTGACATCTGGTTAATGAGATTTTGAAGAAGAGAGCAGAGGGACAGAGATTATCAAAGAAATAATGTAAGTCTTCCAGACCCAAATGGGACAATAATCAAGACTGAAAAGAGTCCTAAAACATATACCTTGTACTTTATTATTTTAGGAGACAAAGGATGAAAAGAACATCCAAAAGTTTGAAAGAAAGAAAACACTTTTTCCACCAAGAATGATCAGACGAATATTCAAACGTTTACCAACACTAGTAGAAGCTAGAAAACAATTATGAGATGTCTTCAAAATCTCTGAGGCAATGTGATTTTCATCTAAGCCAAATCAGTGATCAAACATAAAGAGTAGCTAAAATAGTGATCCAATATAAAAGGTCCCAAGAAAGGGAAAACATAGGAAACAGAAACTAGTGGAACTGATCCCAGAGAACAGAGACCGGAAACCCCTGCCTAGGAAA
>PISX010000661.1:0-115734 GCA_004024625.1 Mellivora capensis
CTGGGTCATAGGGTAGTTCTATTTTCAACTTTTTGAGGAACCTCCACGCTGTTTTCCAGAGCGGTTGCACCAGCTTGCATTCCCACCAACAGTGTAGGAGGGTTCCCCTTTCTCCACATCCTCGCCAGCATCTGTCATTTCCTGACTTGTTAATTTTAGCCATTCTGACTGGTGTGAGGTGAAATCTCATTGTGGTTTTTTTTTTTTTCCAGTTTTAATTTGTTTATTTTTTCCATTTTTATTTTTATTTCTTTAGTTATTTTTTTTTAATTTTTATTTTTTATAAACATATTTTTATCCTCAGGGGTACATGTCTGTGAATCACCAGGTTTACACACTTCACAGCACTAACCATAGCACATGAAGCCTAGCTTTTTTGAATCACTTTCTGGAGGTGATTTCATAAGGCAGGGGGTTCCCCAAAGGTAGAACAGGGGGTTCAGATATAGGGCTACTAGGAAGAAGTGGACTATATATATCACAAATATGTACCTCCCGTGGTTGTAATTAGATAAAATAATTTCCATGTAATGTCTAGAACTTATTAGGTGCTTTCTACTTAATAGGATATAAATGCTTGTTTACTTAGCTGTCTACTTCTTTCTCATCTTTTTAAAGTAAATTTCATTGAAGTATAATGAAATAGTACATAAATCTCAAGTATATACAGCTTGGTGGATTTTCATGAAGTTCATACTTTTAACCAGTACCCAGAAGAAGAAATAGAATATTACAAACATCACAGAAGCCTCCCCATATCCCCTCCTAGAAACTCCCCACTTTCTTCTCCACTAGGTAACAGCTATCTTGACATGAGTAATTTTGCCTCTTACCAACTTTATATAATCAAAGCTGTGTGTTAAGTTTGGTGTGTATGATTTCTTTCTACATTCAAGCTCATTTGTGAGCTGCATCTATGTTCTTGTGTGTGACAAGAGTTGATTTTGTATTGTTCTGTTGTTCTTGTGTTCTTGTGTGTGACAAGAGTTGATTTTATATCGTTCTGTTGTATGAATATAACACTATCCATTCTATTGATTGAAGTATGGGTTATTTCCCATTTTGACGAATACAAATACGTGCTGTTATGAATATGCTTGCATGTCTTTTCATGTATGCGTATGTGTGTATATATACACACACACATCCATACATATATATACACACATACATACACACATTTCTGTGGGTATATAACATGGAGTGGAATTGCTGGGTCATGGATTCTGTGTATCTGTAGCTTTAGGAGAGAATGCCAAAAAGTTTTCTAAATTAGTTTTTCCATTTTATACTCCCATCAGTAATACATGTGGGTTCTGGTTTGTTACATCTTTTTTAACATCTTTATCCTTTCAGTAAGACTTTGTTCCCAGGATAATACTTGCTTGATTCTACCTGATCAGTTCCATGTGTCTATTATATGAAGACTTTCATGGGAGATTTCATTTTTTTAAAAAAAATCTTTGTTCTTTTAGTATTAAGTACAGAATATAGGATGTATATAGTAAATAAGTGCTCAGTGGAAGTTGCCTGAAAAAATAGGACTGTGTAGGCTGGGATAATCTTGGCATTTTTTTGGGAGAGAGAACTTTGTGATCTGACTGAATTAGAAGTGAATGGTATGTTGGAAACAATGATAGGGTTGAATTAAGTCAGATGGAATCTGATTGGATTCTGTAGGTAATAGCTCTTTTTTGTTTTAGGAACTGGGAGAGAGTTCATGAAACCTATTTTGTTCTGTGGATGAAGAATTACATTTTTGTTTAAAAGTGTGCCTAGCTCTTAGTAAGATTTGGGCCGATGATTAGACACAGATTAGACAAAGCATGGGCTGGTATCTATTTGGTCAACTTTATCTCTTCTTAGTTTCACATCTCTCTTGTCAAGATTAGAACTAATATAAAAATGTGAGTAGATTTTTTTCTTTTTCTTGGCAGATTTTATTCTGTGGCAATCCAAATCAGAACTTTAAAATGTATGTTGCCAAGTATAATTTATGAAAGAACGGAAGTTCAGCTTCTTCCAGTGCCAATCAATCCTTGGGGAATTTTGTCTAGCTAACTGTAGTATTTCCAGAGTGGCTTGCCTACATTCTCTTGTGCTTTGTTTTTTGTTTCTTTGTTGTTGTTGTTGTTGTTGTTGTTTTCCTACTCTAGCACCTTTGTTCTGTTTGTTTTAGTAATCAAAAATAAAACTTTTATAAAGTGGCATGAATTTTCTTGCCTCTGAGGACTTATATCACAAATAGATGTCAGACTTCATTTCATGATTTTTGTTAATTAAAAAGCACATAAATATAGGGATGTGGGTGGCTCAGTTGGCCAAACTTTTGCCTACCGCCTAGATCATGATCCCAGGGTCCTGGATCTAGCCCTGTATTGGGCTCCCTGCTCAGCGGGGAGCCTGGTTCTCTCTCTCCCTCTACCTGCTGCTTTCCCTGCTTGTGTGCTCTCTTGCTCTCAAATAAATAAAATCTTTAAAAAAACAACAACACATAAATGTTTTTTAGAATCAGATTTCTAGTGGGAGAAAATGGTTAAGAAGAAAAAAACTTATAATGTTAAATCTGAGTTGGAAATACCAATTTAAACTTATGATTTAAAAAATAAATATATTTACTTGTCCTATCCACTGAAAGGACCTAGCAGCAATGACATCCAGAGGAGAAGAGAATATCTAGTGCCCAGATAATTTAATTTTCAGTACCATTTACCACTAATAGGAACCTTGGAGAAATGCTCCTTGGATCTGTTTCCAGATGTGGGGCAGGAAAAGTGCTAGCTGAGTCTGATAAATCTTATGTCAAAAAGCAAGGGAGCTGTGGTGCTTGGGTAGCTTAGTCGGTTAAGTATCTGACTCCTGGTTTTGGTTCAGATCATGATCTCATGGGTCAGGGGATCGAGCCCAGCATCAGACTTTGCGCTCAGCAGGGAGTCTGCTTGAAGATTCTCTTCTTCTGTCCCTCCCGCCAGTCTCTCTCTCAAATAAATTCATCTTTAAAAAAAAAAAAAAAAAAAAAAGCAAAGGAGCTGTCAGAGATGAGCAGTTCATGTCCAAAGGACACAGGAACTCACTTGTAAAGCCTACCATTGGCCAAATTTGGGACAACTTGGGTATGAATGACAAAGAACAATGGCTGCAGACATTGGATTTTAAGAATATTCTGTTAGTTCATAATGTGTTGGGTGAGGGGGAGAGGGAAGAAACAGGTGTGGAGAGAACGGCAGAGCTCTTCTTTGCAACAAGATCACCAGAAAATAAATGTAAAAGAAATGATAAAAGTAGAAAATCACCCTTTTGTATACCCTACTGTAATAATTTAGTTCAGGCCGGGATCATTGGTAGATGTTAAAACTGCTAAGTTGCTAGGAAAAAGGATATTCACACAGTATTAAATATCTTACTGCTTACACAAGGGAAAATAATTTCATAATGTGGAGATCTGGCTTTTACCACTTTAACCAAGTGGTTAAGCTTCGGATCACCAAGCTGACATCAAATACTCCCTGACTTGATGCAGTAAAGCTGTGTAACACCTCTGGTTGTATTATTGCTAGAAATGAGGAAATAATCAGAGAAATCATAATGTGGAGCATTCCATATGTCAGTTGGCCTGTACTAAAAAAGACACTGTTATGGGGAAAAAAAAACCCACAAAGGTAAGGAGACTGAGGCATTTTTTAAATAAACTTTTTCTCCTTGATTACTTTGGAAGCTACATAGTCTTTTTCAGTTCTTTTGATGGTTTTTTTTTTTTTAAAGCAAATTTGTCATGTATCTTTGACTTACTAGAGTCTATTTTTATTTGATACTGTTACCCTTTATCTTGACAATGTATGCATCTTCAAACACTTTAACTTCCTTTACCCTCATCTCAAATTATAAATTGTTACAGTTGTGTACTTTATATATTTATACCCCACAAGTCAATATTTTTATTTTTTGGTAACATTTTTAATATTAATTTGGATGTATCTGTTTACAGTTGACTCTTGAACAACACAGATTTGAACTGCATGGGTCCACTTGTATGTGGATTTTTTCTGTATAATATAGTACTGTAAATGTATTCTCTTCTCCTTATGATTTTCTTTCTTGCTTGCTTTCTTTTTTTAAAAGATTTTATTTATTTGAGAGAGAGTGAGAGCAAGAGAGAGAGAGAGCACACAGACAGGGAGAGGAAGAGAGAGAAGTAGACTCCTCAGAGCCTGAAGCCTGTTTCAGGACTTGATCCTGGGAGTCTGAACTGAAGGCAGACCCTTAACCAACTGAGCCACCAAGGCGCCCCTTAAGATTTTCTTAATAACATTTTCTCTAGCATGTATTATTATTATTATTTTATTAACATATAATGTATTATTTGTTTCAGGGGTACAGGTCTATGATTCATCTGTCTTACACAGTTCACAGCATTCACCATAGCACATACCTTTTCCAGTGTCTAGGATACATTATTGTAAAAAGAGTATAGTATATATTACCTATAACATACAAAATATGTGTTGATTGTTTATGTTATCAGTGAGGTTTCAGGGCAACAGTAGGCTATTAATAGTTAAGTTTTGGTGGAGTCAAAAGTTTTTTTTTTTTTTTTTTAAGATTTTATTTATTTATTTGATAGAGAGATCACAAGTAGGCAGAGTGGCAGGCAGAGAGAGAGGAGGAAAGCAGGCTTCCTGCTGAGCAGAGAGCCCTATGGCAATGGCGGGGCTCGATCCCAGGACCATGAGATCATGACCTGAGCCGAAGGCAGAAGCTTAACCCACTGAGCCACCCAGGCACCCCAAAGTCAAAAGTTTTATGCAGATTTTCTGCATGGGGAGGTGTCAGCACCCCTATCCCCTTGTGTTGTTCAAGAGTCAACTGTATTTATCACTTTCTTTGCGCTTCTTCTGTCTGAACTCTGATCTTTTATCTGTGGTAATTTTCTTTCTCTTGGAAGAACAGCATTTAGAATTTCTTTTAGTATAGGTCTTCTGGTGGTGAACACTGTTTTCTTTCTCTCCCCCTGAAATTTCATTCATTCCTGGAGGATATGTTCCCTGGATACAGAATTCTGTAATGCAAGTTACTTTCTTTAAGTGATTGAACATTTCCTGTCTTCCTGTAGACATTTCCTGTCTTCCATTGTAAATATTGAGAGTTGTCAGTCTGCCTCTCCTTTGAAGGCATTTTGTCTTTTTATTCTCACTTACATTTTAAAACAATCCTTTGAGATGTAGATTTTATTTTTGTTTGTGCAGGTGCAAATAGAAACTCAGGACAACTTGCCAAACAGTTAGCAAATGGTAGATTAAAATCCAGGTCTGTTGGACATCAACACCTATACCTCCCCCCTTTGCCTTACTGTCTCTCACTAAAGGAGACTATATATTCATCTCTTCAACAGTATTTATCCAGCTCCCATTATACGTATAACACTGCTACAGACTGCAGATTTTGAAATATAATTTGAAATATAATTCTGATATATATAATAATTTCATAGTTCAGAGAAAAGCATGCTAAAAACATTAAAGTTGAAATGAGGCAGTATATGGCTAACAGCTAAAATGGTGATAGCTTGTTGTAATTACTTGAAGGAATTTATGCAAAGAGAATATCACATTTGACTGAAAGTGTCTAAGATTGCCCTGGAAAGGAGGTGGAATGTTGTCTGAACTCCAGGCAGATTCGTTGAGGGTGGAGATTGTAGAAGCTGTTTTAGGAGCAAATCACGGGAAGAAAGGGACAGAGGACTTGATGGATTCCAGGCATTGCAGTGCTTAATTTGGCTCTAGCTGAAGGTTGTAAATGTTGTTGGGGATAAGATTGTATGTGGGGGTGCCTCATTCTTTTAGGTGGCAGGGAGTCCTTGAAGAGTTGTTTGGGGTGGGATGATGCGGTGAAAGCAGAAAGTATTACTTGGAGGGTAAGAGCTTGTCCTGATTCCATATTCCAATCTAAATTTCAATTATGGCAGTGTCACTTCCTCATTAATACTCTAAGTTAGTTAACTTTTCAAAGCCTCAGTTTCCTCATTTGTGAATTTGAAATAATTATAGTACTTACCTCATAGTTGTTATGAGGATTAAACAAGTTAATATATGCAGTGTTCTTAGAACAATGACTGGAACAGAGTAAGCACAATTTAAGTATTTGGCATCATTTTATTATTATTACTAAATGGGATGATGCGTATTAGTAACCAGTGTCTGGTACATGGTTAATCACAATTCTGGTTACCAAGAGCATATGTATAGGGTGGATACTATTATTATTTTATTATTTTTAAAGATTTTATTTATTTATTTGACAGAGATCACAAGTAGGCAGAGAGGCAGGCAGAGAGAGGGGGAAGCAGGCTCCCTGCTGAGCAGAGAGCCCGATGTGGGACTTGACCCCAGGACCCTGGGATCATGACCCGAGCCAAAGGCAGAGGCTTAACCCACTGAGCCACCCAGGCGCCCCTAGGGTGAATATTATTAATCAAGTTATCTTTTTATACCGCTGCACCTGGATATAGGGAATGTAAAACCTTTGAAGTTGTATAATGTATGGATAATCTATGTGATTCACTTAAGTCATTTCCCCATTGCATCATTTTGTGATTACATATTATATATCATTCCTAATCTGCACCTCAGTTAATTCATTTTATCAATAACAATAATAGTGAAGAAAACATTTCATGTTAAGAATCTGTTGTTAGGGGACGCCTGTGTGGCTCAGTGGGTTGGGCCTCTGCCTTCAGCTCAGGTCATGATCTCAGGGTCCTGGGATCGAGCCCTGCATCGGGCTCTCTGCTCAGTGGGGAGCCTGCTTCCCCCTCTCTCTGCCTGCCTCTCTGCCTGCTTGTGATCTCTCTGTCAAATAAATAAAATCTTAAAAAAAAAAAAAAAACCCAAAACAAACAAACAAAAATAATCTGTTGTTAGCGGGTGCCTAGATGGCGCAGTCAGTGAAGTGTCCTGACTCTTGGTTTCAGCTCAGGTCTGGGCTCCACACTCAGTGCAGAATCTGCTAAAGTTTCTCTCTCCCTCTCCCTTTGCTCTCTGTTCCCTCCCACCCTCCCTCTTCTCCCTGACCTCCCTGGCATGCTTGTTCATGCTCTCTCTCTCTCTCAGATAAGTAAGTAAGTAAATAAATAAATAAATTTAACTCTTTAATTAAAAAAAAAAAAAAAAAAAGAATCTGTAGCCAGAAGAGAGGGAAGGAGGTAGTTAAATCTGTGATGAAACAGTGTATCATAGGAGGAAGCTGTAAATATGCCATAGGAAAGATGTAGGAATTGTGCTGGTTGCTGAATTTAGAAACATTATATCTGGGTTCTGTTTAATATGGTCTCTTCAGGAAGCAGCGTGTAACCTGAGGATGCTAACTAAGTTTCCACCATAGGAATGAAGAATAAAAAAAACGCTTTCTCGGTTAGTTAACATTTATTTTTTTAACAAGGGAAATGGTATAAAGCCATTGAAGCATCAGGACTGATGGAGTAGGAATGCATTTAAGTGAGGGCTCACTAATCTTTTAAGGAGTAGAAAAGCAAACATATGTCAGAGAAGCAGTGTGGATTTACAGTATTAAAATGGCAGTATCTTCAAATACTGTCACAAAGGAGAATGGGAAATGATTTAAGAATGGACACCACTTATATATTTCTTTTAAGGTTGAATAGTTCAGCATAAAACCAGATGCCTTTATCGACAATACACAACAAGCAGCTAATTGTAATTTTAAGTGAGGTTTAACTTATTTAACTTATTGGAATGATTTTGCTAGACAAATTGCCTTTCAGTGAACATACTCTAAGTCTAGAGGAACTAAACACATGGTACTATTTTTTATATTGTATTTCACATATTCTGTGGTCTCTAATTACTAATGATTTGAACATTTTTGTTTTAATTGGCAGCTTTTTTTTAAAAGAAAAAAATACCTGTAAATACTTTCACATTTTTCCTATTTTCTATATTCTTTGTTTTCTAAAGTTGGAAAGGGAAGAACTTTGCATATGGTCTGTTTTTCTTGGAATAAGAGGTTTTTTTTTTTCCCGATTTTCCTCTCTTTCTGGTCTGCTTTCCTAATCTTTAACCACCCTGTTAACAGATGATCAATTTATTTTTGTATTCATCCTTTTGATTAACTATTTTTTAAAAAGCTTAACTTCTAACAGTGATGTAAGTTTTCTCATGACAGCATCATTTAGGATTGTATAACTCATTTCATTATGACAGTTTTGATTCTTGAAGGTCCTTTTATCTTTTGAATTGAGTTTGTATCTGTATAATGCTGAATGGAAAGCCTAACCTTACCTTTTAAGTTACTGCGTGATTGTTTCTTTCTGACCTCTTGGCTGAATTTTCAGTTGATTGACCATACCTTATGAAGCAGATAGGGCAGATGTCTTTTACTTGAAGGCACTTTAGTGTAGAGACCCACAGGTTTTGGCACCTAAAAGATTTGGGTTCAAATTGTACATTTGCCTTTGTGGTGAGTCTCAGTTCTTCAAATGAGGAGCCTTAAAATGGAGACTGATCATGGGCTGATGTAAGCATTAAGTTAGATACTTAATGTAAAGTGTTTTGTACACACTGTGGAACATGGGGGATCAAAAATGAAGTAACTGCCAAGGCGATCATTTTACAAGATTGGTCATATAATTGTGTATGATGTGGTAGTAGTGTTTGCTGTTTATATGAGCAGTTTATTCAAATGAATTATCTGGGAATAAAGCACCTTTAGAATGAATTGCAGTCAGCGTCTTATAAACTTGCATTTGCTCCCCAGCAAGCAAAGGGTGCACAGTAACTGTGCTCATAGCTCCTGCTTGTTTATAGCCTGGTAGAGATATGGCCCTTAGGGCAAGGTTGTCTAAGTTATGAGTCTAGCTGTGTTATAGCTATGGAGAATGATGAGGGATGCTCACATGCCCTGCACAAAAATACTGGAACAGGGGTACCTGGGTGGCTCATTTGGTTAAGCATCCAACTTGATTTTGGCTCAGGTTATGATTTCAGGGTTGTGAGATCAAGCCCTACTTGGGCTCAGGGCTGGGCATGGGTCCTGCTTAAGATTTTCTCTCTCCCTCTCCCTGTCCTCTGTTCACGCAGATACTTGCTTGCTCTTTTTCTCTCTGTCACTCTCTCAAAAAAAGTACCAAGACAGAGCCATAATTGGGTTGTCAGTCATTATTCATTTGTTTATTCATTTGACAATTATTTGAGCTTACATGGAGGTACTGTGATACATACAAGGAATACAGCAGAGAATGAAACGTATCTTCCTTTAAGGAACATGTAGTTCTAGAACTGGTAAGTGGTGCAACATAAGGCAAAGCTAGTGCAGTGGGATCATATGGTAAGGCTAATTTATTCAGTTCTGGCTGGGAAGGGGCAGAGGTAGAGGTCAAAATCAGGGAAGTCTGCATGGGGGAAGGTGCTGTCTAAGCTGAGGGCATAATGAAGGTAAAAGGTTTAAGTTAATCGTTTTGAAATTTTTTTCAAAAATTTCAGTATTTTGAAATTTTTATTCTCAGAGTTGAGCATCTTATTTCTGAGAATAGGTTATTGAGTAAGCATGCTTGAGTCTAATTTCCAGCAGAAGTGGGAAATCAGATTTTAGAAATCCTTTCTTTTTCTCTTTGTTATTGGGGATAGGGAGGGGGTAGGCCTAACTTTGTGCCCTGGACAAACTAGAGTCGGGAATCTCACTTGGAAGCTGGAGTTTTAAACATTACTTGTATTTTTTACAATGTATCTATTTAGTTTCAGTACTTTTGTTACAATAAATATTTGTTGACTCAGTAGCCAAAGGGATTGGCATGATTCTGGTCTCTATCCCACCTCCATCCTTCAAAAGTAAGATCTGAGAGGCTAAATGGTTGGGTGAGCAGTGTAGAGAGTACTGAGAACACTGGGCTTTGGAATCAGGCAGCTGATCTAGTACATGAATCAAAAATAAACATAAATGATATGAATATATAAATAAACATGAATTCATACCTTGGCTCTGTCATTCACCCTGTGGTACTGGGCAAATAACTTGATGTCCCTGTTAAGAATGTTTGAAGATGGGGTGCCTGGATGGCTCAGTGGGTTAAAGCCTCTGCCTTCGGCTCAGGTCATGATCCCAGAGTCCTGGGATCGAGCCCCGCATCGGGCTCTCTGCTCAGCAGGGAGCCTGCTTCCTCCTCTCTCTGCCTGCTTCTCTGCCTACTTGTGATCCCTGTCTGTCAAATAAATAAATAAAAATCTTAAAAAAAATTAACAAAAAAAAGAATGTTTGAAGATGTTATTTAGTTTCAAAATGGGTCTTGTTGATGTAAATGGTTCTTCAGGAATGAGGAGCCCAAGACTCAGGTTAGTTACATGCTTGCTCTTCTGTACACATATATGCGTGTATATATGTGTGTGCGTGTGCATGTGTGTGTGTGTGTGTATGTCGAGATTCATAATGTTAATAGATTTTTATGTTTGTTCTTCCATAACTGTGTAAGATAGGTAGAGACGATATGGAATGGTGCTTTGACGGGAAAATGGTTTTAGACTTGGGTTGGGATGAAGGAAGGGTTCCTGGAGAGGTAGCCTTTGAGAGATGAGTGGGCTTTTTTTGGGCAGATGCTTTATAGCCGAGTGAGTCATGAGGAGCTCCGGTTCTGTAGACAGGTTATCACGTTTGAATCCTGGCTTTGCCATTGACTAGCTGCTTGATCTCAGTTAAGTTACTCTTCTAGACTATTGTTTCCTCTGTAAAATTGATATAATCACATCTCCCACAGAGGGTTTTTGAGGATTAAATGAAGTAATGCATGTAAGATGCTTACCCAAGTGCTTGGCATACAGCAAACATTGCTATTATTACGGTGGCATCATCATTATTACTGATAGGGATTGGGGAGGCCTTTTTATAGGCAAGAGAGAATGTATTCTGTTCTGTCTTGATAAACTATCAGTATTTTTTTCTTTTAAGATTTTATTTGACAGAGAGAGTGTGCGTGTGCACACACAAGCAGGAGGAGCGGGAGAGGGAGAAGCAGGCTCCCCCTCTGAGCAGAGAGCCTGATGCAGGGCTCGATCCCAGGATCGTGACCTGAGTGGAAGGCAGATGCCCAATGGGTGAGCCACCCAGGGGCTATCAAGTTTTGATAATAATCTAGTAGTTGTATTTTTCCATTTATGAGTCACACACTGAATAATTGAGATTTAGTCCAGATTCTTCTTGAACTGCAGAATTTGTTGCAGACTGAAAAAAACACCAGTCACAAGCTCATGATATTGTGTTGCTGTCCCTTGAGTTCAGGACTCGCTGTCATTGGTTAGGTTGGAGGGGTCATCTTCCCTGCTTAGAAAACTGTGCTTTCTAAAATACTTGCCCAACTGTTACTCCATGATCCTCACAGTAGCCTTGTGAAGCACATAGGGTGGGAAGTCTTATTCTTCTGGAAGCCAAATCCACAGGGCCAGCTGTTAGTGGCCATTCCAACAGTATAGAGCCCTGATCTTCTGTCTTACATTCCATTTTTTTTTCTTTAGTTTTTTTTTTTTTTTGTGACTAGAAGTCTGTCAGTCACCCTGAGTTTGCATTTAGTTGCTGCCATTTACTAGTTGAGTGATCTTGTAACAGTTCTTTGATTTCAGAGTCTGTTTTTCCATCTGTCAGATGGTGAGATTTTGAATCGCACAGGATTGTCTGTGATGCTGAATTTACATTGTGTAATGCTTTGTAAGAATTGCTTTGTATAATGTTGTAGGGTCGTGTGTATTAAGACACATGCTTATTCATTAATTGGTGTCTTATCTGCCTAATGATAATGCAGGGAGGAAATATTCCTATTTCAGTATTGCCTCTAATGTTTTTATCCTGCTTATTTGAGGGTAAGATCTTTGATAATGATGTGAAGACTCTGTCTTGGGAAAACTTAGGTGATCTGGGAGTGTTTGACAGGTGAATAATAACACTTCCACAAAATAACAATCTATTTTTCACATCATTACTTGTATTGCTTGGTCTTTCCCCTTTGTCTTTCTCTTGCTCTCTCTGTTTTTTGGTTTAGTATTTTCCAGATGGTTAAACAACTTAAAGCTTTCAAGCTAATAAATACATTATTTTAGAAGCTCAAAGTTTCTTTCCTGTGGGATATTCAGACAAGGGGATTTCTTTTAAATATGAAGATCATTTTTTATGTGTGTTTATCAGTTATTTATGTATTGTTTTCCTCATGAACCTCTGTCAGAGGCAGGTGAATATATAGTCCTATAAATACCATATTAATTGGAAATTACAAAATGTATAAATTGAGTAGAACGAATTGCTTTTATAGTTTTATTTTTTCTTGAGTGTTAAATATATACATAGGCACTTATTTATTAAGTGGTTGAGTTAGTTGTGTGAAAACCCTAATTTTAAGTTTTCTAATAATTGAGAAAATCTATGTTAAGGAAGAATTTTTGCATTTTACTTGTTCTTTTTCTGAACAGAGATTGTGAAAAAATACTGAGGTCGACTTGAAAGTGTCATTTATGAGTTATGAGACTCTTGAGTTGGCATCTATATTTTAAGGGTTGGGCAAGAAACAAGTTGTCTTGTAAGATACAAGGATATTTTCTATGGACATGGACGTTTTTGTTCCCTTTCTAGTATGTAGCAAGTGTGAAATTGCAGTTTCATAAATACTGTTGTGTTGAGTGTGCCAGGAGTCCAATCATAATATGTGACTTAGACAAAATAACTGGCCTAATAACTTAGGGTACCATTTTAGCAATTCATATTTTTAAAGTTATCCACATTAGAAAAAATAGTGTAATAGCAGTTCATACTTGAATAGATTGACTTTAATTTAAAAAGTTATATTCCAGTCAAGAAGACCAAAACTCAGTTTAGTCAGCATAGGCTTTAGTTAACATAGGCTTGGGAGCCTTTTAAAAAATGTGATATAGGGATGCCTGAGTGGCTCAGTCCTGGAGTCCTCCACTGGGCACCCTACTCAGCAGGGGGTCTGCTCCTCCCTCCCTGTCTGCCTATTGTTCCCCCTGCTTGTGCTCTCTCTCTGACAAATAAAATTTAAAAAAAAAATTAGATATAATGTGGATGGAATTAGATAATAGATTAACTCTAATCCTTGTTTAGAGCATGCTCTCATTGGTTCGCACATAGCCTTGTTTTTGTTTTATTTATTTTTAAAGATTATTTATTTTAGGGAGATTGAGAGAGCATGCGGCTGGGGGCTGTGCAGAGGGAAAGAATCTCAAGCAGACTCCCCACTGAGTGCAGAGCCTGATGCTGGACTCTATCCCAGGACCCTGAGATCACAGTGAACCAAAATCAAGGGTGGGGACACTCAACCAACTGAGCCTCCCAGGCTTACTGTCTTTTTAAGAAATTAAAAAGCCCCTGTGAACCCACCACCAGAGCAAAAGGATAGTCCTTAATAATCTGCGTTTGCCTTTTTTTTTTAGGTTCTCTCACCCTCATGCCTCTCCCCTCCCCCTACAACTTACAATCTGAATTCTGTGTTTTCATTCTCTAGTTTTCTGGTTTTGTATGGCTTCATCACATCTTTAGGGATTCTTAGAAAGTATATCTTTTTGTTTTGTCTTTAATTTTACAAAAAAGACATTCAATATGTAATCATTTGTGACTTAGTATTTTTGTTTAATATTGTATTGCTAAGGTTTA
Organism: Mellivora capensis; assembly: GCA_004024625.1. Lineage (NCBI taxonomy): Eukaryota > Metazoa > Chordata > Mammalia > Carnivora > Mustelidae > Mellivora > Mellivora capensis. The sequence continues at coordinate 13,657 of PISX010000661.1, forward strand.
TCCATTTTGCTTCGTGTCAGTGTAGTTCCTTCACTTTGCTGAGTAATCATTATATTAAAGTAACAGTTTGTTCATTCATTCTCCTGTGTATGGGCATTTTCCATGTTTTCTAGGTTTTTGCTACTACTGTGAACAATTTTGCTATGATCATTTTAATACATGTCTTTTGTACAGGTAAGTTTCTCTTCATACATACGTAGGAATAAAACCCCTGGGAAATAGAGAATGGGATTATTCAATTTGTGGAAATTATGCCAGACATGTTTTCCCCCTATCAATCTATAAAAGACCCTGTGGACATACCCTTTCTAACACTTGGAATTGTCAGACTAAATTTGTGTTACTTGAATGGGTATAAATGGTATTACATTTTTATTGGTCTTGTGTTTTTTTGTTTTTTTTTTTCCTGTGAGATGCTTGTTTGTGACCTTTTGTTCCTGTTTTGTTTTGTTTTTTTTTTTCTTTCACTTGGGTTGTTTGTGCTTTTCTTTTGGATTTTAAGTCATCTTTATATAGTTTTGGTACTTTTGTTGGATGTATATATTCCAAAAGTCTTTTCAGTTTGTGACTTAACATGTTCTTTAGGGTGTTTTTGATGACCAAAAGTTATTGATTTTAATACACTTGAATTTATTTTATAGCCAACACGTCTGTATCTTGAAGAAGGAATTGTTTTTCTTTTTCTTATTTTATGTGCCAATATCTGTTAACATTGCACATGACATTTATTTCAAGGCCCGAGATTGCAGTGGTAGGACAACAGAGAAGGTGGAATGTAGCTTAAGATGTGAATAACACTCATTGCTCATCCCTAACCCCCAGTAGAAAATAAACCCTTGTTAAAAGCTGGTTTCACATTTGTGCTTTAATCCTGAGTGGAGGTCACTGATCTGCTATCATGGTTTTTTTCCCTAACTTCTTACCATCCTGTATGTCTCTTGAATGATTTACCCTTTCTCTGGACATATGGTTCAAAAATATTTTTTTTAATAATGACTGTTGGTGAGAAAATGAATGTGCTCTTCCTGATTCATTTAGACGAACATTAAAAGGATGTTACATGGATATATCATTTATATTAGAAGTTATTTTTATTCTTGAATTTTAAAATAGTTGAAATAAAGCTTAAAGAAATTTGTATTAGAGCATTCTGCAATAAAACATTTTCGGAAGTTATTTTTCTGTACTTTGGTTTTAAGTTTCTAAAAAGGACTTCAATTAAATGCTGTTCTGCTATTCATGCAGCTTGTCACAAGCATATTTGTATGGCAGGTACTCATATCTCCTGTCACTTCTATATATTACGTACTTTGTTCTCTGGCAGATTTGAATTCGGAAATCTCCTCTCCTCCAGAGCATGAGTGCGGATACATGTGCACACACATACCCTGCTCTTTCAAAGCCATCCTTATACATGTTTCTGCTGTTGGGAAAGTGTACAGAGAGAACTTCTTGTGTTTCATTAATAAGGGTATCATTGTTGCCATCACATAAATAACAAGAATTTGTGTAGGTATTTATCAAGTGCTTTTATACGCATTTCCTCCCCTTTAATCCTTACCTAAAACATGGGTGATTGGCAGGGCAGCTTATAGTCTTACTTTAGACTGTGGTAATACTGAGGTTTGAAGACATAAAGTCAGCATGTTCCTGGTACATTAAGATACTTTGTTGGATGGGTGGATGAGTGAATAAGTAAATGGTTAGTTATGCTCACCCTGATCCCCTTTGGATTATACCATTGCTTCAGATTTAGCTATGCCCCAGCAGAGGTCTTGATATATAGTAGAAACTAGAATGTTTATTGACCACAACTTCTGCTTCTGACTATGATGGAGTAACTGGTTCTGGACTAGCCTTTCTGCCATTAAAAAACATGAAACTGGACAAAATGTATGAGGCAGATCTTACAGGCTTTGGACAACAGGCGTGATCTTGAAATTCATGAAATGAGCCTTGGGATTGCCCCTGTTTTCTGCCTGAGAACAATTTCCTGAGCTGGAATCTAAGCAGAGCATGGTGGCCTAACTGTATTGAGTCAGAATTTAGGGCAGCTAAAATGGCTAGAATCTTCAGGGCAGGACACCAGAGAAGAGGAAGCTCTATGGGAGGGGTTCCCAAATGTTTCTGTGTAGATTCCTCATGAATTCTTGGTGAAGGGTAGAGCTGTCCATAGGGGAGAAAGGCTGGAAGGTTTATCAGAGTGGCTGCTCCAGAGTTGGGAATGGAACAGAGATGCTAGAAGTTGTATAGCTGTGGGATATTGGAGCTCTAGCCCAGGCAGAATTGAGAGAGGCCAACCTGATTGACACCCTGGGCATGTGGGTGAAACACTATAGAAAGACTATGAGGTAAAGCGAGGATTGGTAAACTCTGTCAATAAAATTTTATTAAAACACAACCACACCCACTTATTTTCATTCTGCAGTGGCAAAGTTCAGTATTGCCACCAGGACTGTAGGTCTGCAGGCCTCCAGTGTTAATTCATTGCATGTCCCTGTAAGAAAAGATTTTCTGACTTTTTCTAGAGTAAAGCCTACTCTAAACCTTCCCATAACAAAGCCTATAATCAAATCCTGACAAAATCTTCAGAGGAAACAAACTTGGTAGTTGAGTTCTGCCAGGTTATGGAGACTTGGGAAACATCTTAGGCTTTCCATAGTTTTGCCCTAATGAAAGTACTACTTGATCTTTATTTAGAATTAGAGTGTCTCTAAGCATTTTTACCCCCTGTATTGTTTTGGGATCTTCAAACAGTGACAGTGACTCTAGCCTATACTCTCTAATACTTTGAAAGTCTTTGGTTATTCACCTGGATAAATCTATGTAGGAATACATCTCATTCCATTAAATATACACACACAACCTTTTAGTCTTCTTTGATGGGGGAACTTTCTTGTATCTTCTATCCAACATCAGTATTTAGTTTAAATTGAAAAATTTGGTAATCCCCAAAGGCTTAAGAACTAAAATAATTTTCTGACTAAGAGGACCAAAGTTTGGGGCACCTGGGTGGCTGAGTTGTTAAGCATCTGCCTTTGGCTCAGGCCATGATTGCATGTCCTGGGATTAAGCCATGCATCAGGCTCCCTGCTCAGGGGGGAGCCTGCTTCTCCCTCCCCAGGCCCCTGCTGCTTGTGTTTCTCTATCTTGCCATCCCTCTCTGTCAAATAAATAAGTAAAATCTTAAAAAAAAAAAAAAAAAAAGACCAAGGTTCCTTTTTCTTAATATTTTATAGATGTGGATATAATTTTAGAAACATTTTGAAATTTTGAATTGTTTTGGGCATATAGGAAAAATAGAATATAATAATATGTACTCACTACACACAACTCTTTCACAAGCTAGCATTTTGCCAGATTTGCTTTTTCTTAAGAAGTAGTACTCACGTACCGTGTGTGTATCCCTCCTTGATGGTGTTCTATTCCTTCTTTTCCCCGTGATAACCACTCCTGAATTTTGTGTGTCATTACCTCGAATGATTTTTACACTAAAAATAATTTATCTGTAAATTATATATAACATTATCTTACGCATTTTCAAGCTCTTTATAAAAGGAATCACTTTATACGCATTATTCTGCAACTAGCTTTGCCTCCCAATATTTTTGTGGGTTCAGAAATGATGAAAGGTATCACTGTAATTCATTAACTATACAATTTATAACTTCATTCTCTTGTTGGTGGACATTTAGGTTTCCAGTGTTTTGTGATTATAAAAAAGTGCTGCTGTGAACATTGATTTTAACCTATCTTACTGTGCTTTTGTTGGAGTTTCTATACATAATGTAACCAGAAATAGTATTGTTGCTGTAGGATATCCACACCTTTGCTTATTAGTTATTACTAAATTGCTCCCTAAGATGGTTTTATAGTTTTGGTTTTCACAGTTAATATAATGGATTCCCTAAAGCCCACAGGTTGTGCTGAAGGAAATATGACATGAAAATCTCATTTTTCTACAGGTAAATTGAAAATTGGCTGTTTAGATTCTTGGTAAATTTGTTCCTATTTAAAACCTTCTTATGGAAATATTTAAATATATACAAGTAGAGAGAGCGCCTGTGAACCATGGAGAACCCCTATGAGTTTGCAATAATTATCAACATAAATCCATTCTTATTTCACTATCCTGCAACCCCCCAAACTACATTATTTTAAAGAAAATCTCAGATTTTCAAATAGTATCATCTGTAAATACTGTGTATCTCTCAAATTAGATATCAACATCCCCACGAAGAAAAGCTCACACAATACCGTTATCACCCTCTAGAGATAATTCTATAATGTTATTATTCCGTATTCAAATTTCCCAAGGTATCGAGTTTTTAGTTTTATCTACAGTATTTATATTACATTTAAAAACAGATACTTTCAAGGTTTAAGTTTAATATGTCTCCTATAAAATGTACTTGTAGATTTCAGATTTATTACAGAATCATGTTTAAACATAGTATCAAGGGCGCCTGGGTGGCTCAGTTGTTAGGCATCTGCCTTCTGCTGAATCAGGTCATGATCCCAGGGTCCTGGGATTGAGGCCCCGCATCAGAGGCATCAGGCTTCCTGCTCTACAGGAAGCTTGCTTCTCCCTCTCCCACTCCACCTGCTTGTGTTCCCTTTCTCTGTGTGTCTCTCTCTATCAAATAAATAAATCTCTAAAAATAAAAAAAAAAAAAAAAAACACCACAGTACCTAAAAAGTGATCTGGGTATAGTCTAACACTTTTACTTTGTCAACAAAAGAATTGAGGCTCAGAGAGGTTGAGATTTGTTCAAAATTGGCTAGTTCATTAGCGGAGCTGGAATTAGAAGGCAGATCTTCTGACCCTGAACGCTTTGCTCTTAACCCCAATTACATTGTATTGGCTGCCTTGTATACTTATTTAGTCCATTACCTCTATCAATTTTTAAGAAGTTTTCTTATTTATTTTTTAGTAATCTGTATCCCCAAAGTGGAGCTCAAACTCATGACCTGTATCAGTTTTGTAAATCTAGCATGTGTTTTTTTTCCCCAGTGGCTTTTCTTAAATATTAGACTACTGTACTGTGAAGTACTAATCTTGTGATTTACATCATAGTCTATTTTTAAAGGAATTTGTGAAAGGATTGAATTATAATATTAATACTTGTGCCAAAGATATTGAGCTGTTCTGAAAAGCTACTTGTCTTTTCTGACCTAGATACACAGTTTCCAACTGTGGCAGAGGATGCCAGAAACAGGAGAACGAGTGTTGGCAAGAGTCTGGAAATTAAATTATTTTATTACTGAAGGGTCTAATCTGACTCTTAATATTTAGTACTGTTATATATGAAAAATTTTTCTGTATTGACATAATAGTGAATTTAAGCATTTTTTGAGTCAAAACCAATTATTTGTTTTGCCAAGGTGAAGAGTAACTTCTATTTGTTTTAAAATTCATGATTTTTTAACATTTTTGCTAGTTTATAACTAGATTGCAGGTTCTGAGATTGTTTTGCAAACAGCTAATTAAGAAAAATTATCATGTCCATTCTCTCCAGATACAGTTTCTTTGCCATGCTCTGTTCTGTAGAACGGCAACAAAAAGTCTTTTGAGAACCAGAGACACCCTTTGAAGCTTGTTTACCAAGGTGCTGGTTTACCCAGTGTTAAGTGTGAAGATAGTCTGATGCCTTCTATCAGAGCCTTTTAGTGAAAAGAAAATAACTACTGAGGCATGTACAGTTCAGGTGTTACTTCATGTTTGATTGTGATATAAAGGACGATTTCAGGTTGAGCTTTTAGAGATCACTCTGTAAAATTAAATATACACCTGGTCTTTGATTTACTCATGGACACAGTGATGTGAATTGGAAAAGATGCTAGAGACCCAACCCCAGTTCTAAGGATCGCTCTGCTGATGTGTGATCATAGACAGATCATTTAACATTTTTGTGTATTTGTACTTTCATATTTTAAAAGATTATAAAATATATACCATTTATTCCATTTTTCACTACTTTTCAGGGGATTGTGAACACTGAATGTAATGCTTTATGAGAAAATATTTTGAGAAATTCATTTGAATTTCTCTTTTGTGCCAAACACTGTTCTAGCTGTGCAAAACAAAGACTAAACAAAGATAACATGCCAGTGGTAAATCCTATGGAGATGTAAACAAGTCAGAGATGTGCTGGAGGAGGGCTTGCTAGTTTACATAAGATGATCAAGGATAGGCTCATGATAAGGACATTTGAAAAGACACCTGAAAAAGTAGGGGAAGGAGGTATTTGGGTATCTGTGACAATAAATAGCAAATGTAAAGGCTTCAAGGAGGGGAAGATGTGAATTGTTTGAGAAATAGCAAGGATACCACTGTGGATAGAACACAGTGAAGAGGGGAGCAGTGGGATATGTGGCCAAGAAGTTAGGGGCAATCAGATTGATTTATAGGCCATTATATGAGGTGTTTACTAGGAGACCAGAAACCATTGGAGGGGTTTGAGCAAAGAATTGACATGACCTCTCAACAATAGCTAAATTATGGAAAGAGTTCATCATCAAATGTCCATCGACTGATGAATGGAAAAGAAGATGTGGTACACAAACACACAGAAGTATTACTCAGCCATCAAAAAGAATGAAATCTTGCCATTTGCAATGATGTGAATGGAGCGAGAGTGTATTATGCTAAGCGAGATAAGTCAGTAAGAGGAAGACAAATACCATAGGATTTCATTCCTATGTGGAATTTAAGAAACAAAAGAGATGAACATAGGGGAAAGGGGAGAAAAAGAGAGAGGGAGGCAAACTGTAAAAGACTCAGAACTACAGAGAACAAAGTGAGGGTTGCTGGAGGGAGTTTGGTGGGGAATGGGCTAAGTGGGTGATGGGCATTAAGGAGGGCACTAGTCATGAGCATTGGATGTTGTATGTAAGTGATGAATCACTAAATTCTACTTCTGAAACCGATATTTACTATACGTTTACAGAATTTAAATAAAACCTTTAAAAAAAGAATAACATGACCTAATTTAAATTTTAAAAAAGAACACTCTGGATGCTATTGTTCTAGGTAAAGAGAACAGGGTAAAGGTGAAAGATTTGGTGATGGAGTAGATGTGGGTTATGATTGGAAGAGAGCTGTCAAAGATGACTTTTTGTCATAAGCTATTGGAGAAAAGGAATAGTTGCCTTTTCTTGAGTGAGGGAACACTGGAAGGAGCAAAGTTTTTTTTGGGAGGGTGGGACACATTTTAAGATGTTTATCAAATATCCTTGATTATGTATTTGAGTGTGAATCTGGAATTCTAGGTGATACAAATTTGGTGGTCCTTGGTGCATAGATGGTATTTAAAGACTCAAGCCTGAGTGAGATTGTCAAGTGAGTACATGTACAATGGTAAAGGGATTCAGCGTGAGGGCTGAGTCCCAGGCATTCCTGCATTTAGAGGCTCTGAAGATAAGAAAGAAAGGAGCCAGCAGAGTAATTTATGAAGTAGGAATAGAACTAAGAGTGGAGTTCTGGATGGAAGCCAAGAGAAGTAAAATGTCTCAAGTAGGGAGCAGTCACCTGTGTCACCTGTTAGAGAGGTCAACTAAGGTGAGGACTGAGAATTGTTCACAGTATTTAAGCATCATGGGAGTCTTAGGAGACCTTGGCAAGGGCTGTTGCAGTAGAGCGTTGGGGTGAGAGGCTGATGGGGGTGAATTTAAGAAAATGGGAGGAGAGGAAATGGAAACCAAAAATGTAAACTCAAAGAGTTATGCTCTAAAAGGGGCAGAGAATTAGGGATGGGGAGCTAGAGGTTAAGGAAAGTTATGCAAGAGAGAGAGAGAGAGAGAGCGTGCAAAGGGAGTGATTACTGGAGTCATATTCTTGAGTAGGCAAAAGGGGATGAGATTTAGTAGGGTTTGAGTTCAGTGCTGTCCATAAAGAGGAATAGGAACAATTCATTCATAGTAAAAAGGAGGAAGAATATGTGGGAAAAGATGCAGAGGGTTGGTATTTTGAATGAAATAGAAATCAGGATGAGCAGTCAATTGTGAGGCTATGGGATGGAGGCATAGGTGTTTGAAAAAAGACAAGGTGTAAAATAATCGTTAAAGTGAATGCTTTCTTCTTTCTCTTTATTTTTATTTTATTTATTTTATTTTATTTTATTTTATTTTCTCTTTATTTGAGAGAGATAGAGAGTTCATGTGCATGAGCGCAGGAAGGGCAGAGGGAAAGGGACAAGCAGACTCCCCACTGAGTGGGGAGCCTGGCAAGGGCTGACATGGGGCTGACACAGGCCTTGATCCAAGGACCCTGAGATCATGACCTGAGTTGAAGTGAGGTGCTTAACCCACAGAGCTACCCAGGTGCCCCTGAATTCCCCCCCTCCCGCAACGGAGCTTCTCGGACATTGAAGGAAGTTTAGCATCCTGGGATACCAAATGCTAGGATTACTCACTAGTCATTATGATGACCAAGAAACTCGGCCTCACATTTTCAAATCCCCCAGGGTTTCAGTACTGTTTGAGAACTATTGATTGTTGGGCCTTTTGAGGATAGATCATGAATTTAGAAAAAAGACCAAAAAAAAGCATAGTCGTGTAATATATATATATATTTTTCTCTCCTTAGTCACATCCAGCTGTCCAGGGTTATTGGTGTGGCATAGCCAAGGTTGGATTTAAGCAGGTTTGGAATTTTGCCAGGAGGGGTTAACAGAGGGAGTTGCTGGTGTAAATGAGTGACAGATGATGGATGTATAATTTCAGTCAGTTAAGGACAGAGTGAGGGTGTGAAAAGGGTGGGGGATTAGGAGCCTTGGTGGGGAGTGGGTGTCTGAAGTAGGAAAGAAGATGAGAACATTGGGGGAAAGAAATATAAGGAATGGAGAGCCCAGAATTTTAGAAGGATCATCTCTGTTGTTACTGAAATTGCTAAGAATTATGCTAGGAGTAGAAAGTGAATGTGTTTGAGTGAGTTAAGTGGTAAAGTCCTGAAGGAATGGGAGAGGGTTTGAGGGATTAATATAAGGTGGGTGAAATAAGTCAAATAAATAATGGAATTTCTGTTTATGGAGGAAGAGTCAGAAATTCCCTGTAAGTCACTGTGTTGATGACTGCCATGGAAATATATGGGAAGAGATGGTGACCTTTTAGATGGAACCTTCTTGAATTCTGCAGTTAGGTGCTCTTTAAAGATTGAATTCAGATTTTTATTGAGCCTCCCTGAGTGCAGGTCATTGTAGGCGGTGCTGTGGAGGTAGAGTAAGTTACTTCATTAAAGAGCTTATGATAAAAATAACTGAAGCCAGGTGTTATTAGGAAGTTGAAAAAATGCTGGATGGCTTAAAGAAGGAAGAAATTATATCGATCTCAAATACTAGGTAAAGCTTCATGGAAAGGTAGATTTGAGATGGATGGTTAATGGATAGAATAATGACAGATAATGGTGGAGTACGGGTTATAGTCCAAGTAAGGGAAAGATTTAATTTTAAAGCTTAGCAGTAGGGGCGCCTGGGTGGCTCAGTTGGTTAAGTGTCTGCCTTTGGCTCAGGTCATGATCCTGGGGTCCTGGGATCAAGCCCCACATCAGGCTCCCCGCTCAGTGGGGAGCCTGCTTCTCCTTCTCCCTCTGCCCCTTCCCCTGCTTGTACGTGCGCATGCACACACACACACACACACACACTCTCACTCTCTCTATATAAGTAAATTAAAAAAATTTTTTTTAAAGATTTTATTTATTTATTTGACAGGTCACAAGTAGGCAGAGAGGCAGGTAGAGAAAGAGGGGGAAGCAGGCTCCCAGCTTAACAGAGAGCCTGATGTGGGCCTTGATCCCAGGACCCTGAGATCATGACCTGAGCCGAAGGCAGAGACTTAACCCACTAAGCCACCCAGGTGCCCTAAAGTTTAAAAAATTTTAAATAAAAGCTTAGTAGTAGCACATTGCAAGATGTTCTGGGGAGGAGTCATTATACTTGTTTTGGCTGGAACTACAGCGATGAGAGGAAGGACAGGGAAAGGATTACATTAGTGTTGTATTATGGAGGACCTTGGTGCCACACAGAGTGGATGAATGGAATGCTGGTTGATTATGTAATGATTAGTCATTGAAGTTTTTGAAGGGGAACTTGACATTCTCAAGGTTAAGTTTCCCCCAAAGAAGGGCTGGAGTGGGGAGAGAATAGTGTAGGATAGGGTAAGTTCCTCTAAATGGTAAAACATGGGGCGCCTAGGTGGTTCAGTTGGTTAAGCGTCTGCTTTTGGCTCAGGTCACCGTCCTGGGATGGAGTCCCTCATGGGGCTCCTTGCTTAGCAGGGAGCCTGCTTCTCCTTCTGCCTCTGCCCCTCCCCAGCTTGCTTCTCCCTCTGCCTCTGCCCCTCCCCATTTGTGCTCCCATTTTCTCTCTGTCAAAATAAATAAATAAAATCTATAAAAAAATAGTAAAACATGGCAAAGCTAGACATTGTAGTGTATAAGATTTCAAAATATAGGTATCTTTGATTTGGAAACATCTTTGGTAGTAAAGCAAGGATCAGAACTCAGGATTTCCAATCTCGTGCTGTGTCCCTTGTTTTTAATTCAAGGAGTTTGCCTTATTTATAAGTTTTCTATACTTGGCTTTCAGAACAGCACAGTCTTATTTTATTTTCCTCCTACCTCTTAGGCCACCCCTTCTCTGACTGTAGTTGTGCCTCTTCTGCTTTCTCCCATTCTTTGGTATACTTACCTACTCCCTTGGTGATCTTGTGGCTTTATATGCTACCTTTATGCCGAAAAATACCAACTGTATATCCTAATCCAGACCTCTCTTCTAAACTATAGGTTCATATCCAGTTGCCTACTGAAGATATCAGTATCTGGAATTCAGCATGTACAGAGGTGAATTCCTAATCTTTTTTTTTTTTTTTTTTTAAGATTTTATTTATTTATTAGAGATCACAAGTAGGCAGAGAGGCAGGCAGAGAGAAAGAGAGGAGGAAGCAGGCTCCCCGCGGAGCAGAGAGCCTGATGCGGGGCTCGATCCCAGGACCCTGGGATCATGACCTGAGCCGAAGGCAGAGGCTTTAACCCACTGAGCCACCCAGGCGCCCCTGTGAATTCCTAATCTTAATCCCCCAAACCTGCTCTCCTTTCACCTTTCCTAACTCATCTGCTCAAGCCAAAAACCTTGAAGTTTGTCCTGATGCTTTCAGCTCACTCATACTCACACATCCATTTTGCTGGAAAGTCCTGTCATCTTTCCTTTCAGAATATATACATAATATGATCACTAAACCTCCCAGTGGTCTCTTTCCTTCCTCTCTTGGCTTCTCTATTATATATTTCAACATGGCAATCATAGTGACCTTTTAGAAATACGAGTCTGATATTATCACTTCTCTGCTTAAAACCCTTCAGGGGCTCCCCATCTCACTCAGAGTGAAAGCCACAGTGTTTAAAGTGACTGGAAAGACCCCCAGTATTAAGAGCTGACAAACTTTGGTCCATGAACCAAATATGGCCCACTGCCTGTTTTTGTATGACCTGCAGGCTAAGAATGGTTTTTATGTTTTAAAATGGTTAAAAAAAAAAATAAAATGGTTAAAAAAATTTAAAAATCGATATTTTGTGATGTGAACATTATATGAAATCAAGATTTCTGTGCCTCAAAATAAAGTTTTATTGGGATACATTCACTCCCATTTGTTCACATCTTGTCTATGGCTGCATTTGTACAATAAAGGCAGAGTTGAGTAGTTATGACCTCATGGCTTGAAAAGCTATTTAATATCTAGTCCTTTAGAGAAAAAATTTGCTCACCTCTGCCTTAGTAATCTGGCCCTTCACTATCGCTCCTCTGTCCTTGCTGCCCTTTTCTCTTTTTTTCTTCCTCCCTTCCTTCCTTCCTTTCTTTTTCTTTTTCTTTTTTTTTTAAGACTTTTATTTATTTATTTGAGAGAGAGAGAGCATGGGCACACAAACTGGCGGGGATGGGGGGGAGGGTAGCAGAGGGAGGGAAAGAGAAGCAGTCATTCCACTGAGTGGGGAGCCTGATGTGGGACTTGATTCCAGCACCCCAGGATCATGACCCTAGCTGAAGGCAGATGCTCAACTGACTGAGCCACCCAGGTGCCCCCTTGCTACCCTTCTCTTGCTATCCAGCCACATTGGCCTCCTTGTTTGTCCACTTCATCAAGCACATTCTTCCTTCCCCTGCCAGGAATGCTCATTCTACAGATACCTGCATGGCTAACTCCCTTACCTCATCAGTTCTTTGCTTGGGTGTCATCTTCTCAGTAAGGGCTGACCATCTGTGTAAAATTGCATTTCCCTACGAATACTGCCTTAGTGGTACTTTCACTGCCCCTCTTCTCTTTCTTTTCCATACCACTTCACACCTTCTAACATACTGTTTACTTACTTCTGTATTTATGGCTTCATTGTTTTTCCCTCTCTGCTCTTAAACAACAAAGGCGGGAATTTTTATCTGTCTTGTTCACTGATGCATCATAGTGGCTGGATATTAGAGGTGCTCCGTAAAGACTTGTTGAAATGAATTGAATTATTGGTTCTTTAACCAAATGGACCATCTAACAGGGTGGTACAGTTTTGTCACGTAACTATTCTGTCAAGGACTGGGAAGGACTGGTGTCCGTTTATTTCAGTGAGGAAGTACGTTTTCCTATTACCATTTCCTTCGATGGGTTACTTGCTAATATCTTTTCCATCTTGCTCAGGGACAGTCAGTATGTATTCAGAAAGTGTTCTGGTTCAACTTTAGCTAGCTCCAACAGCCCATTCTGTGTTAGGATTATAGCCATGTGTATGTCACTCTTGTTTAACTGTTAATTGATAAAGGACCTTTTGACCTGATCCCAGTATTGCAAGGCTTCAAATGATATGGTGGGATTGAACTTTTCCTTCTTCTGGGTGTTTGGGGTAGGGAAGAATAGCTAGATTTTTGGAGTAGGTGTATGTGATTTATAGGTTTTTCAGTTTAGCTTTCCCCTATGTGCCTTAGGAAATTTCCAGAGGAAAATACTGAAATTCTATGTTCTTCTTATGTGAATATTATACACAAACTCAATGACACCATGTAGAGACAGTTTATTTGAAGGGTTTTGGGGAAGGGGGGTATTTGTCCTTTGTGTGTCTGAGTTGATTGATCCCCTGTTGTATTCCTTGTACTACTAACCATAGTGCCAGGTACACAATAGACAATTAATTAGTATGTATTTGGTCGTAAATCTCATATAATTTATCTTAAAGTAATATTCTTGGAGTATCAGTGAGGTCTTTTTCTAATTTTATCTTGCCCATCTTTAACATAGTGGACATGTGATTGTTTCATAATGAAGAAGTAGAACCCAGATATTTTATTTATACATAGCCTCTTTGGAGAGGTTACATGTATTAGTATTAACAAAAAATAAAGTTTTCTACTCCGCTACTATTTTGAGAGTAGTAAGTAATTTCCCAGATTTTTATATCATAGTGTTTGCAAGACATTACTTGGAATTTCTTAAGAAAGTAAGTATATTGTAATATTTATTTGCCTTAATATTTAGTATTTTCTCTTAATTGCTTTTCAGAAAAATGTCTAAATATTTGATTAAGTTTTATAGTATAAATATAGAGAGCATAGTAATTCTTCAGTTTTGAGGTTTGCTTATAGGAAAAGGGTCTAATATTCATACCTATAAAAACCTAGCTTTGTGGGCTGGGTAGTCTGGCCTAAAAAGTCTTTCACCTTTAAAGGTCAGTTAAAACAAAGATACCACCACTAAGAGGATGACCCATGGAAGAAAAAGTTGATGAGTTGGACTTCATACAATTAAAAACTTCTGCTCAATGAAAGACACTGTTAAGATCATGAAAAGAGAAGTCAGAGGGAGAAAATCTTTGCAAAACACATCTGACAAAGGATTGCTACCAGAATATATAAGAACTCTTAAAACTAAACACCAAGAAAACAGACAACCCTATCAAGAAAATGGGTAGAAGATCTGAACAGATGCCTCACCAAAGATGTACAGATGACAAATAAGTATATGTAAAGATACACAATATCATGTTATCATGGAATTCCAAATTAAGCAAAAGTGAGATACTACTACATAGCTATTAGAATGGCTCAAATCCAAAATCTTGACAACACCAAATACTGATGAGGATGTGGTACAACAGGGACCTCATTTATTTCTGGTGGGAATGTAAAATGGTACAGCCATGCTGGATGAAGGAGTCTGGAAGTTTCTTTCCTTCCTCTGTCCTTCCTTCCGTCCTTCCTGATTTTGTTTATTTGAGAGAGAGAGAGCAGGGAGCAAGCACGAGTGGGGGAGGGGCAGAGAGGGAGAAGCAGACTCCCTACTGAGCAGGGATCCCAACTTACTGAGCCATGCAGGCACTCCTGGAAGTTTCTTACAAAGCTAAATTAAACATTGTCTACTGCATGATCCCATTATTGTGTTCCTTGGTATTTACCCAAATAGCTTGAAAACTTATATCTACACAAAAACCTGCACATGAATATTTTTGGCAGTTTTATTCATAATTACTAAAACTAGAAAGCAACCAAGATGTCTTAAAGTGGGTGAATGAGTAAACTGGTGCATCCATACATTGGAATACTATTCAGTGACAAAAAGAATTGTCATGGAGCAGTCTTAAATGTGTATTGCTAAATAAAAAAGGCCAATCTGAAAAGACTATATACTGTATGGTTTTAACAATATGATATTTGGAAGAGGGAGGGTTGAGTAGGTGGAGCATGGGATTTTTAGGGCAGTGAAGCTGTCTGTATAATTCTGTAATGGTGGATACATGTCATTATACATTTGTCAAACAAAACAACACAGAACCCTAATGTTAAACCGTGGACTTTAGTTCATTGGTTGTTCATCAGTTGTGACAATGTACCACACTGATGTAAGATGTTAATAGTAGGGAAAACCATGTGGTACGGAGAAGGGGTATACAGGATTTTCTCTACTTTCCACTCAGTTTTTTCTATAAACATAAAACTGTTAAAAAGAAATCCATTAATTGAAAAAGCAGTGCTTGGGGCGCCTGGGTGGTTCAGTGGGTTGAGCCTCCGCCTGTCAAATAAATAAATAAAATCTTTAAAAAAAAAAAAGAAAAAGAAAAAGCAGTGCTTGATTGAAAAAGTGCTACACATTCACATATGTGCCTACTTTCTACCTGTTGCATAAAGCTACTCTTATTTATTAATAAGTAGAACACATCTAATATTTTTCTAGGCTCTGTTTTTTTAAAGATTTTTTTTTTTTTAATTTATTTGACAGAGATCACAAGTAGGCAGAGAGGCAGGCAGAGAGAGAGAGAGGAGGAAGCAGGCTCCCCACTGAGCAGAGAGCTTGATGTGGGGCACGATCCCAGGACCCTGGGATCATGACCTGAGCTGAAGGCAGAGGCTTTAACCCACTGAGCCACCCAGGCGCCTGTAGGTTTTGTTTTTAAAGGTACACATATTGTCTGCTATTTCAGGGTTTTTTCCCCCTTCTGAAGTCATTTATTGAGTGTATACTTTTTGTCAGAAACTTTCAGGTATTTTTCATTTAGTTTGAAGTAGATACTATTTACCCCATTGCCCAGATGAAAAAGCTGTGACTCAGAGAAATGAAGTGGCAAGGCTGGTGCTTGAATCTAGGCCTATTTGGCTCTAAAACCTGTGTGCTATATAGCCTTTGTAAGTCACAAAGACATATTTTTTGAAATTGCCAAAGTTTATCCACTAATGTAAGTGTAAGTGCCTTTAGAATGAAAATGCCATTGAAAGAGATTGTCTAGGTTTCAGTCTTGGCTTTTTTTTTTTTTTTCCCCCAATCTTGGCTTTACTGCCTACTACTTCTGTCTTGTGTTTTTAATTAGGTTGTATTACCTCTTTATGCTCTAGTTTCCTTATGTGTTGAATGGAGGTAGTAATTGAAATTGTGAGGATTAAATGCGTTAATGTATGAAACGCTTTTAGAACAGTGCCTGGTACAGAATATGAGTTAAATAAATACTAGCTATTAATTAGTAGTGGAACATTTCCTTATTTCATAGATAAAAGAAACTGAGAACCAAAGAAATTAAATGATTTTCTGAGTCTTAAAACTTCCTAAAGTCACATAGCTATTAAATGGCAAAGTTGAGTTTTTTTAAAATTTCAAGGCCAGAATTTTATCTAATGTTAACGGGTTTTATTGTTTTGTTTTTGTTGTTGTTGTTGTTTTTTAAGATAAACTCTAAAAATGTGTTGCAGTTTCTTTCTGCTTACAGTACACCAAATATAATTAAAAAAAAAAAGTGGTTTTTTTGTCACTCAGGTTGATATAGTAGGGGAAGAGCATTGGGCTGTAACTTAGGTTCTGGATCAAGAGGCCTGAGTCCCTGGGTTAGTTGTGTGACTTTAATATCTCTTTAGCTCATTTGTAAATCGAAGGGTGGATGAAGTTGGGCCAGATGATTTCTAAGTTGCTTTTATAGTATGAACAATGTGATCTTGAGATACACTGCTTTTATCATGGATTATTGCACTATACTATAATACTCTGAAGTTCCCAGAGCTGCTTGATTTATTTATGTGTAGAGTGATTCTCTCTGTGCTAAATGACTGAAGAATGCTGTATTTTGGTATTGGTGATCCACAGTTTCTCCACTACATCCGCTTTTTCTTAGCTTCTTCCCTTTTTCTTTTTTTATTTTCCTTTCTTTTAAAAATTTTACTTATTTTATTTGAGGGGCAGGGACAGAGAGGGAGAAGCAGACTCCCCACCAAGCAGGGAGCATGACATGGGGCTGGGTCCCAGGATCCTGGGATCATAACCTGACCCAAAGGCAGTTAATTGATTGAGCTACCCAGGCACCCCTCTTTCCTGCCTTCAATTTACTTTGTTAATACAGTTGAATTTTTGGCTTTACCTTTTTACAGAGTGAAGCACATGAACTTTGCTGCCAGTTCTCAAATGAACACATAGTAGTCTTTTTTGGCTGCTGTATTCACAGCTAAATATTGAATGGCTGAATCGCCTAGAATGGTGAAGTGGGGTTGGGAATGGGAAATGTTGAAGACTTCTTTGTGTAGTACAGTCTTTATACAAAAGGATCTTTGAGATGTGTCTTACCATGGGATCATGTTTTAGATTGTTTCATGACTTTGTTGTATGAAAAGACCCTGTGAATTGCAGCGTGTTTGTGTTCCCACCCTGCCTTCGTGTGATATGTATAATAAAGTAAGTCTGATTGATTAATTCAGTTACATGATATTTTTAAATCAATTTTTGCTAGCTTATTTCAGGTGGATTTTGTAGAGTCAGGGAAGTTGATGACAGGATATGAATAGTTTTGCATGTAGGTCACAGCTGAGTATCATTTGTGGGTCTGTTTTTTCATGTGCAGTATTGGGGAGCCTTAAATGTAACTTTCCTGGTTTCAAAAACTCAAAAAGGACTTAAACAACATTTTTTAGATTTATTTATTTGATAGAGAGCCTGTGAGCAGGGAGGGGGAGGGGCACAGGGAGAGAGTCTTAGTGGCTCTCGATCTACCAACCGTGAGATCATGACCTTGGTGGAAACCAAGACCCAGATGCTTAACTGACTGTGCCACCCAGGTGCCCCAAGGATTTTTTTCTTTAAGAGAGCAGCTGATAGTATTAGGAAACTTACAGACGGAAGTATAGGGGGTTTCCTTATTTAAAGGGAAGATGCTGAGATGAAGAGGAAGCTACTTTTTTTTTTTTTTAAGATTTTATTTATTTGATAGACAGTGAGAGAGAGTATGAAAGGGAAGAAGGTCAGAGGGAGAAGCCCACTCCTTGCAGAGCTAGGAGCCCAATGCAAGACTCGATCCCAGGACTCCGGGATCATGACCTGAGCTGACAGCGGTTGCTTAACCACCCAGGCGCCAGAGGAAGCTATTTTTTTGTGAGTTTATACATACTATGGTGTGTAAATAACTTCTGATAGCCACACAGCTAAGCATGTATTCTCATTGGATGGTTGCTGTGTACTTTTGTTTGTTTTTTAACGTCTTGGCTTATAATTTTATAAGGATTTCATCAGTGCTTAGAAGAGTTTCCTTTTACCCTACCTGGAATAAAACTTCATAAAGATGGAGTATAGGGGTAATAGAATAGTGATAGACCTCTGAGCAGATATACCCAGTGGGATTTTGGTGAGAGTCATCCATGGGTAATGAAGTCAGGATCTAGTGAAGATTCAGGAGTTTGTGATAACAGCACTTATAGGTTGAAGTCAGGAGGCAGGGTCTCTTAGGAGTTAGGGGAACAGAGCGAAAAAAACATTCTAAATTTTAGGCCTAAAAATGATTAAGGAAGAAACATTGTGCCAGCATATACTGGCAATATCAAGTGGAAAAGCTTTATGGCTCAGTCAATGGTGGTATATTTTCAGGTGTATTATCTCTTTGGATAGGTCTGGATAATGCCAATTTCTAAGTGAAAATCTTATGGTTAACTGCAGTGTTGTTGCCATGGATAGTAGTATTACTGTTTCAGGTAGTACTTCTTTGCTGAATCTGTGTCTATTTATTTATTTCATTGAATGCAAGTCAGCCAGCTGCCATTTTGACTACCAGGAGTGTTACTTTTTTGGTCATATCACTTAGGCTCTTGTCCCCAGGCCTTCAAAAGATATGGTAGCTTTTTTGTTTTAAATGAGGTCATTTTCCTCTACAAAGATTATTTCTTTTTTAATTTTTTAACTTTTAAAATTTATTTGACAGATAGCAAGAGAGGTTTGGGGGGAGAGGGAGAGGGATTGGGAGAGGGAGAAGCAGGCTTCCCGCTGAGCTCCATCCCAGGGTCCTGGGATCATAACCTGAGCCAAAGGCAAGCGACTCAGCCACTCAATCATGCTTAACTGACTGTGCCACCCAGGCGCCCCAAGGATTTTTTTTCTTTAAGAGAGCAGCTGATAGTATTAGGAAACTTACAGACAGAAGTATAGGGGGTTTCCTTATTTAAAGGAAATTTAAAGGAAAGATATTGAGATGAAGATTATTGTTCAGTAATCCAAGATTATTTTTTTAGTCAATAACATGTTTATGGGCTCCACACTCAGATATGAAGCTAATTATAAATAATCATTTTTGAAAAGTCGTTTTTCTTTTTCTCTTTCAGGTATATTCTAGAGAATAAGTCTTCAAACATCTTTGCCATATTGACTCTGAGTTGCCAGGGGACTCAGGCTTATGAGGAGGTACTGTCACACAAAACAGTGTCTAGTGAAGACGACAAGAAAGTGGGGAAAGGATTGGAAAAAGAAGCTAAAACGCTATAGAAAACCATGGTAGGTATTATTTGTGTTTCCTTCATTTATTTAGAAAAGATTCCAGTAGTTTAAAATTGGAAATTTAATAGTGAAGGCAAGTGAAAGACAATGGTGTTAATTTTTGGCTCTAGTGTATCAGATAAAGATGGCACTCTACTATTTAAGCAAAGCCAAGGAGTTCCGATTTATTATGAGCCCTTTAAACCACAAGATGGAGCCCCATGAGCCCTCAGGCCATAAATTATTAAATACAAAGGAGGGAAGGCTCATAAATAATATTTTCTAATAAAACTGGCATTAGCAAACTGATAATAAGGATGGCTTAGGTGACCTTGAACTTGAAATTGTGTAATTTTTCTCTAGTCTTCTACCTGAAGTTCAGTTTTTTCCCGTGGACATAAAAAAATCTTGAATTAATGCTTTAATGAGTGATATGGATGGTGTAGAATTTTACGAAGTGTTTGAGTATTGAACTCAAAAAGTTACCTTTTTCATATGCTTTTAAAATAACAGGGTTAAGTGTTTAGTATATTGGGGGACACTGAACCTAACCTCAAGTAATTCTTGCTTTTTTGTGGAAAGTTCATACTCAGATTAAATGAGATGTTAGATGAGATCATAATCTCTGGTGCCTAGTGTTTCAGTTGGTAAAATGTGTTGATTTTTTTTCTTCTAGTATTTTGGTTCTGGAGAATGTTGTGTGAATTTTTTCCCTAAGTATAAGTGAGAAAAGACTTAAAAAAGATGTTATTTAAGTGGGAGAAAAAGCACAAAAATACTAATCATCAGTATCTTTGAAATAATGTTGTTTAGCAAGTCTGATGGTATTTCTTTAAATGTTAGTTGATTTTTTAAAAAATTTGTTCTAGGGATTATAATTTAGTTGACTTGCTCTTAGAGAAGAAATTCTCCAAATATTTTAATTCTGGATGGTGGGGAAAAATGTTAGTTAACTTGGGATTTTCTCTGTCACTTAGTTTTAGGTGAGGTCTAAGAAAGGATACTGTGACTTCCGTTTCCTCAAATATGAATTACGTGCCTCTTCAACTTATTTATTATAGTCTTGATTTTCTTACAGTTTAAATGTTTTTTACTGTTATTTGTCATAGTTGATAAAAATTCCTTTCCTAGTTTATTCATTTTAAATTTAGTTTAGATTTCCTGGTGTTTACATAATTTTGTGTTTATATAATTTAATTGGTTGGTAGATGTTTTCCAGTTTTTCCTATTGTTTTACGCCTTAGATCTTAGAGTTGAATGACAACTTTCTGTTTCTGCCTATTGTTTCTAATTTAATTTTTTAAATCTTTAAGGGGCACCTGGGTGGCTCAGTGGGTTAAGTGTCTGCCTTCAGCTCAGGTCATGATCTCAGGGTCCTGGGATCGAGGCCTGCATTGGGTTCTCTGCTCAGCGGGGAGCCTGCTTCCCTCTCTCTCTCTTTCTGCCTGCCTCTCTGCTTACTTGTGATCTCTCTGTCAAATTAATAAATAAAATATTAAAAAAAAAACCTTAAAGTCCATTTGGACCTTGTTGGGGTTAAATAAGATGGCCCTCCCTTTTTTTTTTTTTGTTTTTGTTTTTGTTTTTGTTTTTGTAATACTGCTTATTCTTCCTCTGACCATTGTTTCATGGTGCTTATCCTGTCACAAACAGTAGAGTCTTGGATTTAACATTCTTGGATTTAACATTGGCAGCGTGTTATTTGTGAGAGAAACACCAAAGCTTTGTGGTATGTAGCAATATGTCATTTTGTTAAGGGAAAGCCAGTGTGCAGGGCTGAGTAATTTAGTTAACTAAATAAATTAGTAACTCACCATAAAACTAAATGACAGAGATGATCCCAAGTTAACAGTTTTTTCTCCACCATTCAGAACTAAAAAATTAGTAAATTTCTTCTTCTCTAAAGAGAAGTCAAATAATTTAATAATTTATCTCTAGAACAACCTGGCATCTCCAATTTGTTATATGGCTTTTTTGTTTTCTTATTATTTATTTTGGGATATGTGAGTAATTTCATGAAGTGATTAAAAAGTTGGTTTCTCTGCGACAAAAGATTCCAGTTAGAAAACTGGTTGTGGACTGTGAGCAAGGCAGAAATCTAGACAGAAATGGGTTTTATCTAGAAAAGAGGAAAGCTCTGTGATTGATTTGAGTCCTTATAATAATTGAAGGTTTCAAAGGTTTACTTACCTTTTTAGTTATAGTGTACTTCATTTCATAGGGGACAGTAATACTGTAGTATTAATTTACTAGTGTTCAAATTAGTATGATTTTTAAACATTAATATTCAAACAAAACAAGAGGCAGGACTGATAAGGACTTGAGAACATTTTAGTTTGTGGTAGACTTTAGAACAAAATATTTACCATCTACTGGCATATTAGTTCATTTAAGTAAAGACACTGTAGCCATCCTTTAAATGGAATACTTTGGGCTTTATGGAAACTCACCAACTTATTCCTGTTCATTTTGAAGTGTACTGGTACAAGTGTCTTCATGGTATTTGTAAATTTGGAAATATTCAAAAGTTTCTGGAAGTGTGACTCATGAGTGTGAAGGATCTGCTCTATTAAATTTTCATGAAATTCATTCTATTTCTAGGCTCTAATCTGCTCCACTGATTTCTGGGCCAGCGTGTCATTTTAATTACTGCTTTTTAAATTTTTGGTATTTTGTTTTAGTGTAATGGTACCACTCATCCATCTTTGTAGAATATTTCTTGATATTTTCATTGATTTTTTTTTCTCCAAGTGAGCTTTAAAATGATTTTTGTTGAATATTAAGTAAAGCTATCTTGAGAGGATTTGACTGAGAATGTAATACGTTCATAAATTACTTTGGGGAGTTGATTCTTTTGTAGTATGTATTTTCCTCATTTTGGAGTTTGGAATGTTTTCTGCTAATCTGTTTTAAAAATTAAGGACTTGCACCAAGGGTGTGAATGCCAAATAGTAAATAGAGTTCTGATGTTACCCACAGTTTTTCTATAGTGTTGACACATATCTTTGTATTTTATATTATTACTGTATTATGAAATCTCAATTTTTCAAGTTGCATAATTCCTCAGCAGTTTGGAAAGGAGTGACTGGGTATCAGGAGTCACTATCATGGTTCCTAGATACTTTGTCAAAGCTAGGAAGTATCTCTTTCTTGCAGATGATGTGTGATACAGATGACCATTTTCAAAGGCCGTCTGTATGTATCGGTATTCAAAATACTAGATTCAGCTAAAAGGTAGCATGTGCATGATGCGGAGAGTGACCTGGGTGAATCTTACCAAAACAAGAATGAAAAATCGCTAATTTTCTAGTGTGGAGTTCAGTAGAATGATGTTTTACTTTCTGTTCTGTGCAATTTTTTGTTGTCTCAACATTAATTGTTTCACAGTGGTTTGACAATGCTATGACTTGACTGAAATACATATATGTATTTTAATATATTTGTATATCATATTTTTCAGGTAGCATTACTTTCATTGAAGTAATTGTTTTCTTTCTTCTGACAGAGATCTATTAGATCTTTTGCCAATGATGATCGCCATGTTATGGTGAAACATTCAACAATCTATCCATCTCCGGAGGAACTTGAAGCTGTTCAGAATATGGTGTCTACTGTTGAATGTGCTCTTAAACATGTGTCAGATTGGCTCGATGAAACAAATAAAGGCACAAAAACAGAGGGTGAGACAGAAGTGAAGAAGGATGAGGCTGTAGACGCCTATTCCAAGTGAGTGTGGCCTAACCTTTGTGATGCTGTTCTGCAGTGCTCAGAAAAGAGTCCTCTCCCACTGGGTCTCATTTGGTATATGGTGTTCTTTAGGTTTTCTCATTTATACGACTGTAAACAAGGAAGTAAATGTTTGTGGAATTTTTCCAAGTTACATTTGAAAGGAAGTCAAGAAAGAAACAACTTTTAGACCAGGAAAAGAAGATGGACTTGTTCAGGATGCCTTTTGAGAGTACACCAAGCCCTTTAAAGTTGTCATTTTTGGAGATTATGAAATGTCACTTTTTTCATCTGTTGGTTCAGCCTTCTGAATTCAGAAATAGGTCTTTGGGGAAATCATAAAATGTCATTTTTTTTTAGGTATTTAAAAATCTTGGTGGAGAAGAAAGAGTGTAGGAAAATGTGCTCTAAATGTGTTTTTGACCATACCTACCTTGTTGATTCCCAGGATTCAACACAGTGTCTGGCATGTAGTAAATGCTCACTGGATATTTGCGGAATGAATGAAGGACTAACAGGAGCCAGAACCTTCAGCAGTTAGGGCAGAGTATTCTCAGTGCTGTAACAATAGTAAGAGATGAGTGAGATGAAGCTTCATGATAACTGAAGTTAGGTCAAGAAACTCTGTATGACGTACTAAGCTTACTGTTTTGAGCAGTGACACTATAATTGGAATAAATATGATTTACTTGGAAAGAAGAAGCTCATTTGATTGTACTGTATTTATAGGATTAAGAGCATTACTTTGGCTATAACATAGAGGTTACAGAATTTTGTTTTTCAGCTTTCAATTTTAAATGTGATAAATAAATAAAGAATAGTGGGGAAGTTTTGATAAATTGATTTTCTTCTCTGAAATATAGTGTAACTTTTTCATCTTTAGATGCAAGATAATCAGTATCAGTTTTCAGCTGAAGAACATAATTCCTTGAATGTGTTAACTGTTTACAGGTAATATGTACATTGTGTATAGTACTAGCCTTGTCAGCTTGGAGGTTCTTGGCAGTAATTCAGTTTTTCTTGAATGTGATGGCTTTAAAATAGATACTGTCAAACTTTGAGGTTTATGTTAATTAGTAGTATCCAGTAATTAGCTCTATATATTCCAGTCCCTGTGCAAATTAAATAGTTTTGCACTCCGTATTTAAATTTGTACTATGGAATGTGTTTATGCCCTTTCAAAAACTTCTTAAAAATTTTTGATAAAATGTGTATAACATAAAATTTACCATTTTTAAGTGGAGTTTCATTTACTGTTGGAATTTAGACCCTCTTAGTACTATTTCTATTGTTTTTTTTCAAGGCTGCGCAGACTTTTGAAAAGTGCCGCAGCAGACTTTTGCTTAACTGGATCAGGTCACTGTATTTTAAAGATTTTTAAAAGATAATGTGCTTCAGACTTTCATTTTGGACTTGTAAATATAGCTCTGTGTGTGGGTGCTCTAGACTGTCTTTGTGAACATTCCTAGGTTGAGCACTTGTCTTGATTCCTCCTATGTGTCAGAACTCAAGGAGGGCAGAATGTTTGGGTCCTTATTTTGTGTAAAACAGAGGCAGGCACATCTTCTGAGAACAGAGCTCTTTTCTAGTAACAGACACGGGTTGAGCTCCTGATGTATGCTAAGTACTATAGAAGGCACCAAGATGGGTGAGGGCTATCTTCTATTTATTAAGCACCTTCTGCTGTCAGGTACTCTTAGGCAGCTTTTACCTGTGTGCTCTTTTTTACAAACTGACTCAGAGAAAGCTTCCACTATTTATATTATTAGGAATATTAGGGTTCTGTTCTTAATTTTAAGTAATTCCCTATATTTGGGTGTTTGCTTTATGGTATCTCCTGTATTTAAATTAATTATTCAAATTCAGGGCTGAAGTAGGAGTTCTTTCTCAGTTCAGTCATGCTGTCATCTGCATAAGATTTGCATATGAAAAGAGTGACTCGGAATCATTAACAAACTTTAACTTGCTTGAGGTCAGTGAATGAGTATGTGTGGTGGGCCAGTATTCATTTTCATCTGTTGGGACTCCAAATCCAATTTTCTTAGCATGTTTGCCTCAAATTCCTGTGACTAAAATGTGAGAGTGTAGAGCAGGGAGAGTTTATATGCTGGTTCTGGGGATCAGAAAAATCTTTATGAAGGAAGTGGCATTTGCAGTAGGCTCAGAGTATGGGAAGGCTTTTGGCAGGCAGTTAAAAGTGGAAGAAAACATAAATCTCAGCAAAGTTCTAGGTGTGAGAAAGCTTAGGGACCATTTAGGGATTAATAGCATTGTTTATTGAGCTGTTAATGTATGCCAGCATCTTCACTAAAGTTCATTACTTACATGATGTTCTTAAGGACTACTTTGTAAGAAAGGCATTTTTTTTCCTTTTCCTTTTCCTTTTTTTTTTTTTTTTTTTTTAACAAATGAGAAGGTAAGCTCAAAAGAGGTAATTTGTAATTTACCTGGTGTCACAGTACTGAGTGGCAGTGCCAGAATTTGAATGACAAAGTCGTGTTGTCTTCTCAGTTGGCTTCCAGTGTGCCCGAGTGTTCAGTGGGATGCTAAGAAAATACAGGCAGAGTGCCGTCCCTGGACTGCTTTTGGAAGGTTACTCTGGTAGTGGTGGTATATAGTGGTTCAGAATGGCAGAAGTTACTCATTAAAGCCAGTGAAGCGATGGTTATTGAGCGTAGATAGGTGAGACGTAATAAGAGCCTGAACAGAAACTAGTTTGAAGGCATTTGTTCGAGGGTGATCCTGGAGGGAGAATTTATCAACTGTTACTAGATTTGGGAGAATGAGGAGAGGACAGGGATACAGGAGAAGAATCAAAGGCAATGGAATCTCTTCTTAATATCAAATAATTTCCTGTTTGGATCACTTGCTTTAAAACCCTTTTTCTTTCTGTCTATACTTATATCACCCTTTATAGTTTTTCATTGATTTAATATTAATTGAATCTCTAAGGTATGCCAGCCACTTAACCAGTGTCTGGATTATTTATAATTTCTTGTCTTACTTCTACTGCCACAATATTTCTCTCCCTTATCCTTTCTCTAGTTCATTCTCCACTCTGCTGATTCTTTGCCCCAGCTACAATGCCCTTTTTTCTCTCTAACCTTATCAAAGTCTGAAGTCAGACCTCTCTAATTTTGACATCTCTTTCTCCTGAACTTGGGAAGCAACCATAATAATGTAAAGAACCTGAGCATTGTGATCACACCAACCTGAGTTTGAATCCAGGCTGTGTTTTACTCTCTATGTGAACTTGAACAATTAATTAGCCTTTCTGAGATTGACATTACTTGTCTTTTAAATGCAAGCTTGTTGTGAGGTTTATTTTTTATTTTTATTTTTTTAAAGATTTATTTTTGAGAGAGAGAGCATGTGTGCATATACAGGAGTGGGGTGAGACTGGGGGAGGGGAGAGGGGCAGAGGGAGAAGCAGACACCCCGCTGAGCAGGGAACCCCATGTTGGACTCCATCCCTGGACCCCAGGATCATGACCTGAGCTGAAGGCAGATGCTTAACTGACTGAGCCACCCAGGTGCCCTTGCTGTAAGGTTTAATGAGAGTCGGTGGCATGCAGTTTGTTCTCAGATGTTACTTTCTTTCCCCCTTTTAAGCAGGTTACTTTTTATACTTTGCTACAGGGTAAGCCTCAGGAACAGGAGAGATTGGATCTTCTTTAGTATATTTTCTGTACTCAGACATTTGCTTACTTGCTGCATGACTGCTAAGATCAGTTACATTTTCCCTTGTGATGAGGGAAATGAACCTATAAGAGATTTTTAGTATTAAAATTAAGGGTAGATGTTAACATTATTTTTATGCACCATTCATTACTTGATGTTCTTTGTTCTTTTAGCCAAAGCTGGATTCAGAATGCATATACTGGCAGATTATCTTTGGTCTCTTCCCTCTTTCCTCAGCTCTTTAGTTTTATCACGTTCTGCTTTCCCCATAAACTTTTGTGGATTCCTAGAATGATACAGCTAGAAGGAATGAGCTAAGGCCCATGCAGTTAATAGCCATTTTGCAGTTATGGGTACTGAGCCAGCAGGCACCAATAAGAGTAGAGTTCAGGTCTTTTGGATTTCCACCCTGATGCTCTTTTTCAGTATACTTTTGGTGTTCAGGTTTCTGACAGATTTCTTTAATCACCAATAAAAAGATAAGTTTAAAAATATTTTTAAAAATGTGTAAGGGGATATAGTACATATAGACTCTTGTAACAAGCACATAGATGTAATAAAGAATTAAAAGATTTTTAATAAATAATTAAAAGAAAGACGCTCCCTGTTAATTCCTTGGGGAAGACAGATACTTTATTAGTCTTAAAACTGAGACTTAATTTTTGATGTCTGAATTTATATACTCCTTACCAGTTCATATGGATACCCAGGA
Organism: Mellivora capensis; assembly: GCA_004024625.1. Classification (NCBI taxonomy): domain Eukaryota; kingdom Metazoa; phylum Chordata; class Mammalia; order Carnivora; family Mustelidae; genus Mellivora; species Mellivora capensis. Next base: position 41,012 of record PISX010000661.1, read on the forward strand.
AGCCAAGTGATGATTAAGTTATAGTTTGGGAAATAGGTTGTAAAAGTAATCATTTAGACTTTTATTTTTAGGGATCAAGGTGGTCGGACATTGTGTGGTGTAATGAGGATTGGCCTGGTTGCAAAAGGCTTGCTGATTAAAGATGATATGGACTTGGAGCTGGTTTTAATGTGCAAAGACAAACCCACAGAGACCCTGTTAAATACAGTCAAAGATAATCTTCCTATTCAGATTCAGGTGAGTACAGTTTAATTGAACCTCTAGGAGAATTTGTAAAAAGGTGAAAGTAGGTAGCGACCTTGATGAAATTAGTAATAAGGTATTGGTAATAGTAAAGGGTAGGTGCAGACAAAGGGAATACTGCTACTCTGTGTCAGTGACACATCCATCATATTTAAAACAAACTTCTGATGATTAGTGCTCAGGATATATTTACTAGATGGCTTTTTTTTTTCTTTTTTCTTTTTTTTAGATTTTATTTATTTATTTGGCAGAGAGACAGACATCGAGAGAGGGAACACAAGCAGGGGGAGTGGGAGAGGGAGAAGCAGGCTTCTCAGTAAACAGGGAGCCCAGCATGGGACTCATTCCCAGGATACTGGGATCATGACCTGAGCCCAAGGCAGACACTTAACGACTGAGCCACCCAGGCACCCCTAAGATGGCTCTTAAGGTACAGTCTTCAGTTTTCAGGTGTATCTTGTTGAGAGGCTTCATGTTTTTCAGACTAGGTCTCTCAGTTTTATAAACTTCTGGAAGGGTTGGTATAATGCAAAAAAGATCAAAAGGAGCATAGACAACTAGAGACTTTCATAGGTGATAATAAAATTGAAAACTAAGTTAATTTAACAGTAACCCTTTCATCCTCTTAATAGAAAGTCATTATAATTCCTTGTTCCAAACCTTTTTCAAATGGATGGTTTTAGAAAATTTTGATGCTGGCATGCTTTTTGGAGAATCCTGTGAAGGTGGACAGCTCCCCAGGACTGAAGACAATGGTTTGGTCTGGGGCTGTGGCTGCCCTAGGACCTGCTCTGCCAGTCTGCTCCAAGGGCCAGCTGTATCGCTAAATGGAAAGCTGTGATCATCTTTCAGTTTCACATGTGTTGTCTGTGGTATAATCAGATTGTAGCTTTTTGATGATTTCATATTGGTTAGTCCTTATATCCATGTCACATGAATAGATACCAGCCCTCAGGTGCCTACGAAATCCTTTGAGTTGAATGTTCTCTTTTGTTGAGTTCGTTTCTTTTATTTGTATTTCTTCTAAAAAAGTTCTTTCCCCCCCCAAGTTATATGAATTATATATTTGTTTTTAGCTTTGTTATTGGATACTTTTCTTTCACGTTTACAAGTTGATCTTCAAAACCATCTTCCTTTTTTAATCTACTATTGACACTCAGATTTGTCTTACTTGTTGACACATTTCCCTATATTGATTTTTGGAGCACTATATTTTCATTTTGCCTTAGATCTCAAGATATGGTTTTGTAAGTGACTGAACATATATTTGGCTTTTCCATTTTCAGTTCATGAATGAAGAAATGTTTTTGGTCCTTCATAGGGTTAAATTGATTTCTTCTAAAAAATTATTCTAAGTCCTTTTGTCATCATTTGGGGAGGGAGAGTGGTGAGCAACATGGAGTATAATAATAGAGCTTTTTTTTTTTTTTTTTTAGAGACAGTGTGGGGGCTGGGGAGAAGAGGAAGAATGAGGGACAGAATCTTTTTTATTTATTTATTTATTTATTTTTTAAAAATTTATTTATTTGTCAGAGAGAGGGAGAGAGAGTGAGCACAGGCAGATAGAGTGGCAGGCAGAGGCAGAGGGAGAAGCAGGCTCCCCGCCGAGCAAGGAGGCCGATGTAGGACTCGATCCCAGGACGCTGGGATCATGACCTGAGCCGAAGGCAGCTGCTTAACCAACTGAGCCACCCAGGCGTCCCATGAGGGAGAGAATCTTAAGCACAGGGGTCAGTGTGGGGCTCAATACCACAACTCTGAGATCATGACCTGAGCCAAAATCAAGAGTTGAATGCTTCACCGACTGAGCTACCCAAGGCCCCCCAATAGAGCTTTTAAAAGACAGCTCAATAACAGGAATTTCTGGCTAGCTATACTCTCCGTTATTAGAATGTTAATTAGAATTCCTTATTTCTGTTTTTTTTTTTTTAAAGATTTTTATTTATTTATTTGACAGAGAAATCACAAGTAGACACATGTAGGCAGAGAGGCAGGCAGAGAGAGAGGGAGAAGCAGGCTCCCCGCTGAGCAGAGAGCCCAATGTGGGACTTGATCCCAGGACCCTGGGATCATGACCCGAGCCAAAGGCAGAGGCTTAACCCACTGAGCCACCCAGGCTCCCCCTCATTTCTGTTTTTTATATTGTTTTAAAATGTAATCTGCATTCCTGCTTTTATTACAGTGAACACTGTTACTCTTACATCTAGGGTAAAGTAATCCATGGAGGCTTTTCAACCATCTCACCCCTGTTTCTGCTCCCTGTAGTGAGTCCTGTTTCTTATGAGAGTGGTCCTATTCCTTACCTGTGTCAGGGTGGAAAAGGAGTTGAGAACCAGGGCTATAAATAACAGAAGTTCTTATTCTGAAAAATCTATCACATTTCTCAAGTATTGATATGGGAGATTGGGCCAAATTTCAGCCTGTATTAATAGAGCTTTCTTTGTGGAGATCACAACTGTATAAACTCTACATTTTTATCTCCTTGGTGAGGGTCTTTATTTCAGGCCCCACAGTTTTAAAATGTTCTTATTGAGTTAGCAAGTAAGTGTTCAAGGGAAAGGACCCAGAAGAAAGTGCAATCTCTGTAAACCATTTTAAATTTGAAGAGACTGGGCTTTTTAGGCAAGAGAAGACAAAAAAAGACACATATTTTTTGGTTTTTGAAGGGCTTCTTAAAGAAGTTAAAAGCAGCCTGAGCTCTTGAGACCAGTGGTAGACATTAAAAGTATTTCACTTTATCATAGCCAATAGTTATCCAACCCTGAAACCAGTTGCTTTGTGTGATGGTTAGATCCATTGCTGTAAGTATTTCAGAAGAGGTATCCAAGTAAAATGGGGACATAATTGTATACCTATCTCAGATTAAATTGTAAACATGTACACATATATGCCCTCATACATACACACATTATTACTATTAATATTTCAGAAAAATCATTTTTTAAAAAGATTTTATTAATTTGTCAGAGAGAGAGAAAGAGCACACAAGCAAGCAGAGGCGGAGAGAGAAGCAGGCTCCCTGCTGAGCAAGGAGCCTGATGTCGGACTCGATCCCAGGACCCTGGGATCATGACCCGAGCCGAAGGCAGCGGCTCAACTGACTGAGCCACCCAGGTGTCCCCAGAAAAACCATTTTAAGTGTGATTTCTACCTTTACTCCCTGCCTCCCTGTTGTTTTCTTGGTGTTTGTGTGGAAAACCGGTTTCTGATATGATACGATCTTATTTTCTTGTGAATTAATCTTTTCCTGAGCACTTACCATAGCAAAACTTCCAGTAATCTAAGCCCCGTAGTTAATTGCAGTTGTACTATACCTTTTCTCTACGTACTCTTTTTCTAGGTCAATTTTAGGACTTCCTTGAGCAAGGGATAAGGGTGACCAAAACCAAGAATCACTTCTAATTAGCCCGGAACTCATACCCTGGTGATCTGCATACATAGTTGAAGATTTAGTTTGACTATTTCTCTGCTGGCATCTTTAATGTTACTATAATGTCAATGTAAACATGTTTCTTCATTTTCTCTATATTCTAGTTCTGGTTTTTCCAGTGACTGTGTGTCCCTTTCCCTTCCCTGGTTTTCTTTATTCAAAATTAGGATAATGAATTTTCTATTTTGCTATATTTTTGATATAAATGTTTAATGGTAAAATGCTATTTTTATGAAAAGGGCTTTGAGTTCTTTTAATGCACACTGATACACAAAGACCTAGTAGTGCTTCCCATTCTATGTCAGGTAATAGATATAGATTTCACCGCCAAGAAAGATCCTGTGTAACTTACTAAACTAATTATTTAATGTATAATAATATTAAGTTTAGCTTAATATGTGATTCTAATTGGTGATTATTTTGTGGAAGGCCCTTAAATTATATATGTGTAATTATATGCTAAAAGAAGCAATGTTTGTTTCCCTGTGGATGTCAGGTGACTTGTCCCATAATGATAGGTCTCACTGGAATGATCTCTGAGATCTACCTGTCCTTTGAGAAGGGAAGTTACTTGTTTATACTAATTTTTGAAATCCTTTCTCATTCTTTCTTACTTGATGCTCTTTAAAAATCTACATAATCTTATGTAAAAATCTATTAATCTTATATTTGGAAGTCCTTAACAAGTAGGAGTTCCTTTTGAGATGGTCTGGTCAAAAAGGGATTTGGTTTAGAGAGCATTCTCAGCAATTTATTATTCTACAGTAGCTCTCTGTAAGAATTTTAAGAACAGAATTTCACCCATTATCACATAATGATGCTGTTGGTATTTTACTTTCAAATATTAGAGAGAATGGTTTTGTTTTTTTTTTTAAGATTTTATTTATTTGACAGACAAAGATCACAAGTAGGCAGAGAGGTAGGCAGAGAGAGGAGGAAGTAGGCTCCCTGCGGAGCAGAAAGCCCTATGCAGGGCTCAATCCCGGGACTCTGGGATCATGACCTGAGCTGAAAGCAGAGGCTTTAACCCACTGAGCCACCCAGGCGCCCCAGAAAGAATGGTTTTAAAGATTGTTTAATAATTGTATAGAGAGTTGACATTGTTGCATTTTGAGGTGTGGAGAAAGATTTGTTCTGGTTAAGTTGGGAGGAGAGAGAAATGTTATCCTTAAACTAAAGAACTAGTTAAAGATTTTACTCTTTCAGCCTGGTATTATTAATAGTTAAGAACATTTGAAAACTAAGTGGCAGTCATTCATTTTTTGAGATTTTAATCTAATTAACTGGGTGTTTTTGAAATCTTGGTGACTTTCAGAAACTCACAGAAGAGAAATACCAAGTGGAACAATGTGTAGATGAGGCTTCTATTATAATTCGGAATACAAAAGAGCCCACGCTAACTTTGAAGGTGATACTTACTTCCCCTCTAATTAGGGACGAATTGGAGAAGAAGGATGGAGGTACACATGTATATATTTTTGTTTTGTTCGCATAAGACCTCTCTTGAATGCTGTGTTAAGTGTACTTAATGGATTTAAGAAATGGTTCTTTCTGTCTTCATTTGTTTTTTGCCACTCATAGTATTTTTAAAAGCTTTATTTCTACATGATTGCCATATTTTGCAAAAATATACATTTAAAATATATGTTAATTCAGAAACCTGTTGATTATCATGTTGGTCTTAACTCTGCTTTTATTTTTATACTATTATGGTGTTCTATTTTGCTTTGTCTATTATTATGCTGTTTTTGGTATCAGCTGACCTATTCTGTGTAGTTTGGCTTTTAGGTCCGATTTTAGGATTAAATGTGGTCCAGAAAAATACTGTTTTCATATTTGCTCACTCATTGTTTCAAGTTACTCATTTGTACCTTGCTCTTGACTTCTAATAGCTATTATAACTTTGTAAGATTTATGCTTTACCTAATTGCCCATGTGTAAATATATTTTATAATGTAACATATAATTAGGGGATTGTTTTCTAAAAATTAATCTCCAGTAAATTTTTTTCTAGGAGGTTTGTGATCCTGTTAACATTTGTATGTTATATATATGGGAATTATGCTTTAAACTAACTTACTTCTGAAGTTAAAAAGAATTCTTGTTTGGCAGTGTCATCCTCATAAAAGTAAAGTAAAAAATCTGTATTCAGCTTTGAAAAGGAATGATGGAGCTGAACTTCTTTATCTGGTGTTTTTATCCTGTTAAGTTAGCTTGTTTCTGCCTCTCAGTCCTATCCCTAGAAACACTTGCCACATGATATTTGTCCTGTGTCAGACCTTTGACCAACTGGCCCTTCTCTGTCATGACAATTTGGAGGCAGTGTGGCTTATCTGGGCCAGTGGGGACTCCCTGTTGCTGTTTTTTCATCATAGACATTCAGCAAGTCCCATTGCTCACTCCCCTACCTGAAATACCAGTGCAGTAAGAAATATTGGCCAGTTTCTTCATTTATGTCAAATTGATGATAAAGGTGTAATAAAAGACACATTAGTAATGTTAAGATTGAGAAATTTAGAGTTTGGCAGACGTGTCTCATAGAATCTTGTAAAAGTGACATACTCCTTTACAAAAAAGTTTTTTGGAATAACTAAAATCAGCTCTACCATACCTAACAGATACAAAGTAGACATATTATGAGTCAAGTTTTAAGGTTAAAGAGCATCCAGTCTGTAATTGGGTTAATGCCAGTACTTTTTTTTTTTTTTTTTTTTGCTGTATATCATATCTCTAATACCTCTGAAGAACCAATCCTAAGCAGCTTAATTTCTTTAACAGCTTTACAGTTCACCATTAACTATAGAACTATAAAATAATTTCTGAAGTGTCAAGATAATTCTGTTAATTCTGATAAGCTGTGTTCTGTTTGACTCTCTAGTGTAAAGTCAGCCACTTCCTAGACTAGTTACAATTATGGGAATTATTAATAATTATTTGAGTATAGAGAGATGAGAAAAAGACTGAAATCACCAAAGACTAGAATAATTCTACATCTGTTTGTAGCTGTAGGCATCTCTTCTGTTATTTCTTTGAAAACAGTGAGAGAACATCAGGCTGCTTTTCTCCTGTGGTTTTGTATACTTATGTGGGATTAGGTAATAGTTTTCTGTGATACCCTTAAGCTTGGTCTGTTGCCTCTGTAACTTGAATTTCTGTTCACAGAAGTTGGAAACAGATACTGCACTGCACCCTTACTAGAAGACTAGTTACTGTAGAATACTCTCTGTTCAAGGTGTTTGTATTACTCAAGGATCCCAAGACCCCTTTTTTGAGCTGTAACCTCCCAGCCCTGTTGAGTCAGTTACCTCTTATAATTTGTGCATTTTGTCTTACCTGGGCTTTTTCAAAATGCTTTTTGATCTGCACTGCTGTTTTGTGTACTCCTGAGCAACTTTTAGGATCCAGCATGACTGAGCATTTGAGACCTAGGCTTATGATTCTGTAGGACTTGTTTCTTCCTACCGGACAATTCCTCCCACCTTGATGCGGTTATTTTTAGCTGCATGGGTGAAAGTACGGGATTCATTTGGGTTCCAGGAAGTTCTAAGACTGGGAGATACCCCCTTTTCAAAATCTCCACTCCTTTTCTTTCTCAGTATTTAAAAAATATGCATGGTAACTCTCTTTGAGGAGACACTTTCCTATTGAACCTCAACAACTCCCCTCCTCGCAAAACAAACCAACTTTTCACAGTACATATACGCTCACATCTTTCTCTTCCCTCTCTTCACTTGGTGCATATTTGGGTAAAATCTAAAAAAGGGGAAAAAGCGTGATTGCAAGCAGGGAAAACCAGAGGACTGGGGCAGGTGAGAACATCAAACTTAACACCTTAGGGTTGTCTCTGCAGAAGTAGGTCTTAACTAATCATTCAGATTGCTACATAAATTTTCAGTGGCCAGAGTATATAGTGAATCTCTTTGGTATTGCTTACTCTTTCACAGATAAGATCCCTCCCATGCTGTCAGTGTTCTTGCCATATTCCAACCGTTTACTTCAAGGCCCTGTAGAATAACCGTTCCCTGTCACTATATGCTTCCTGCTAAAGAAGGGATAGGAGAAGAAACAGTGCCTGGCAGTTAGGTGTTTGATTCTTAACTCCATTAGGTACTCATGCTATGTGATCTTGGACAGGTTTCTTCATTTTAAACCGTGGATAAGAAATACTTTAGAAAGGTGTTTGAGGTTAAATGACAGAATTTATATAATGTGACCTGTACGATACCTAATTTGCTCAATTAATAGTGGTAGTGATAGTTACATTTACTCAGCTTTTCCTAAAAACACTCCCAGTGCAAAGTCACATACTAAAAGTGCCTTCAATTCATAACGAGAATAATGAGTGCTTGATAGATCTGAGGAACTGAACCTAGACACAGGTAAACTCTTCAACATCTACTGAAATGTAGTATTAGAATCAGTATACTGTATTTGCTGCAGTGCTAATAATGAGCTAATTAATTTGTTATATACCTTATGATTCATCAAGAGGTGGGTAAGTTTTTCCCTACCCATGTCCTTTATCCCTAGTGCCTAGAATGGTACCTAATACAATGTGGGTGTGCTGCACCCCTGCACCCCTGCAAAAAAAATAAATCTGTTAAATGAATTTTTGTAGCCAGCACATCACCTGATTAAATAGGACTGTGTGGTGTGTAAGAAGCATTAACGATGGGCATCTTGATATTCAAGCAATGTATATTGAGGATTTAGCTGTGTTAAAGTATTTTATAACTTACTATGTTAGAAGCATTTTCTTATACATGATTTAATCTTCACAGCAGCCCTGTGAGGTGGCTATCTGCCTTGCTTGATAAATGAGGAAAGTCTCAGGTTTTACCCAGCTCCTCCCACTCTGAAGTCCAATGTGCTGTCTGCTCCCATTACTCTCTAGGATGAGTATAGAAGCCTCTTAGCTGATAGAGTCATTCTCAGCCTCACAGGGTCTCAGCTTCTTTTGGTGCTTGTGATTTTAAGAAGTATGTTTGCTGTGAGGGTGGTAAGTTAGCTATTATATTTACAATGCAATTCGAAACCAGGTGGATAGGGAACCTACAGCAACTCTTATGGCTTAGGCTAAGATGAACCTCTGTCCTCAGTACTGAGGTAGATTTTTAGGGGTTCACAGAGAAGCTGCTCAAAAGTCCTGTTTCACGTGTGTCTTGGCCATCAATAAGCATGAGTTCTGCTAAATGGAAGGCATTAGGTTCTCGCAGTCCAGAGATCACAACTGGGATTATAACGATGCAGTAGGCTTTATTTTCCTGTCTTCCCCAGCTGCTAGACCCACACTATCCAATGCAAATCTTTAGCCATTATCTTTCCAGTGGCTGGCTGCCTGCTGAAGCATTGAAGAAAAGTCATATCGAGTGGTGTTTCTACCATAAATTAGGAAAACAGTGCTCTCTCTGTTCTACCTTAGTGCTGCATTTACCTGTCCGTGTTATTGTGGCCTGATGTTTTGCGTGGACAGTGGCTTGGTGCCTAGTATCTGCTCTTCACAAAGCCTCAAGGAATTGAGAGAAAGGGCTGCCTTTCTTTCAGGCTAACTAGAAAATTCTGTCAGCATGAATTCAGTAGCTCAGCTATGTCCAGATTGTCAAGGAGGCCTTTATGATAACCCAACTCAACTGTTTTACCTTTGAAGAATCCAGGTTCCTCACAAATAACTTTCATTTAACACAGTCATGTTCTGGCTTTTCCCTACCCTATCTCTAGACTAGCGGTTTGTTAACAGAGAGCTAGCTTGCAGGTAAAGGGATTGAGAGAAACTGACCAACATTCCCTGCAGTACCATATTTTTCAGGTGGATTTCTGGTCTCTGATCTAACCTCTAATCAAATAAGCAAAGTTAGGCATAGTAGACTTGTGTTCCAGTGCTTCCGTTGTTCAGAATGTTTTATGTGCCTTCATGCCCTGATACCAGGTTCCTGAGCGATAAATTTTTAAAAGCTGCTTTTCTTTGCTTTTGGCATTTTTGTCACTCCTCAAGCTCATCCCCTCTGCTGTTTCTCATCTGTCTTACTGGACACTGTAGGAAAATGAAACGGCTCAGAGTTTCATTGTTTTTAATTTAAAGACTCCAAATTCAGAAAAGTTTTCCTTCTCCACAAAATTGAAACACCTTTGTTAAAGTTCACACAGAATGTTAAGCTTGAGGTTTTACTGTGAGAAGCAGCATTGTTTTTCCACCAAATGCCCCATAAAACTATTATTTTTATATAAAGCAAATAGGCAAGCAGGGCTTGCAAGCAAGCACTGCAGTGCTATATGAATTTATATTGTTTTAAAATAAGAAACTTTGAAGAAGATAAAATGAGATGAGTTATTACATTTCTTCTGCTGTTTCCCACCTCATGAATATTGAAACATTCTGGATCTTTGGACTTTTTGACTATGAGAGCATGAAGAAACATGGCCATTCTGGTAGTGATGTAAAGGGAGTCCAGGGCAAGCCTTCTGTTCACTGCCTGTGCCTTTCATCTCTTTTTAGCAGAATCTATTGCCTCCAAATGTTGACTGTCTGGTAACAAGATGTTATCTATTTTTTTTTTTTTTAATAAGAGTTTGTGATGAAAATCTGACCTTGGGGATGAAAGAAGTTACCTAAGTATTTTTACTGTTGTCCCCCTTTAAAAATATCTGTGTTGCAGTGAGCATAAGACATTATTTGCAAGCTGTGACCACTGGACAAAAATACCAGAAAGGTCGAAAAGACCTTTGGTTTGCCTTGTATTTTCCTATGCAAATTTCCTCTGACTCACTCCTGTCTTCCATTGCCCCCTTTTCCAACACTCCTGCTAAGATGATTGAATAAAACTTATCTTGCCTTACTTTTAACTTGAAGTTTAAAGTCTCAAAAAACAAGTACATTCCATGTTTTTTCTTGAGATTACATTACTTAGCAGTCAGTCAACCTTTGTCATATCTAACTTTTAGGAGATTCTAATCATTTATAGGAGTTTGTTTTATCTGGTACATGAGCTTTACACAGATGCTTGTATTGACCATAGTTCAGCATTTTGATATAAAAACATTAAAATGAGTTAATTGTTTTACGTTCCTAGAAACAGAATTAAGCAAATCCGGGAACTAGATCCTCTGTGAAGTAAATACCCATAGGATATGGCTACATTTCCTAATATATCTATGTTTATAAATTACATTAATAGGTTTTTTTTGTGTTTTGAGGGTTCACATTTTATGAGTAAAAAGGGGCAGTGAAATGAGATCCTGTGTTGTGAATTTGTGGGCAGAGGTTAGAATGTGAAACAATGCAAGTATCTGCTGTAGAGCTCACCTGGTCAGAAAATAAGTGTGTAGCACTTCAGCCTTTAAAGCGTTGCAGCCAGGGGAGAGAGCCACGGTTTGTTCTTTCATCGATCTGTTTTCTGTTGGGCATTATGCCTTTGGTTTCAGTTAATGGAATTCTGTCAATTAGAATATGAGGAATCCAAAAAGTGTCAGTGATTTTGTCTCCCATTTAAAAATATTTGCAGTGTATCACTTGGTCCACACAAACATACTTCCTTCTGTGACTGTTAGGATTATATTAGGAAGAAGTGTTGGGTGGGCTCTCCTACATGTAAGAGTTCTTACAAGGGAATGGTGAATCTGACTTAAATGGATTAGACAAAGAATTATCCCTCAGGAAATATTTGTATGTTATGCATTATAAATAATTGCACCAATTTTGCTTAAAAGCCTAGGAGTTTAGAGGAGATATAAATTTGGCGATCCATACTTGGATTTAGTTTTCTGTGACATCTTCTCAGATGGGAATATTTATCATTAATCACATGTTTGAATTCTTTTACTGCTCTGGGCCATCTAATCCAGCTTTAAAATGTTAAGGCAAGTCAGATAACTGTAATTAGATAGTATTCTTTGCCCTTTTCTTTTTTTTAAAGGTAGATAAAACTTGAAATGTTCCAATGTACTTCATTTTTGTAGTTGTAATAATTTTGTTTTAGTAAAGAAATAATGAGAGAATTTAAGGTGACATTTGAAGAGTTCTCATCAGTGGAGCAAAGTATGAGTTTATTTAGTTGTAAAAAAAATTATATTCAGTGTATTCTTAGTAAGTCCCAAGTTATTTACATGAAAGTGCCCAGTTTCTCTGAAGAACTGACCAGCAGTTCTTCTGTAAAGGAAAGTCGTTATTGCTCCTGGTCCCAGATTTGTGCTCTTTGTGCCCCGCCAAAGGCAAAAGTGCTATGTAGCAGTGGTTATGTATTTGTTTACTGAATGAATGCTCTTGTGCTCCTGTCCTACTTGTGCACAGAACGGCTCTGATGACTGTTTACTTAAGTAATCATTGTGCATGTAATTTAAGAAGAAAGCAACAAAACAACGTTAAATCGTGAAATCTTCTGGGAGTCTTATTAGTTCACTCAGATGCTGCTCTTCTTTTTATTTTTATTGTTTGGTAATTTGACAGGAACCCCTTGGTCAAATTGTATCTTTCTTTATTCCATTTTCCTATTAGAAAAGGTTGCGATGAAAGATCCTCCGGACTTATTGGACAGGCAGAAATGCCTGAACGCCTTGGCGTCTCTTCGACATGCCAAATGGTTTCAGGTTGGCTTTTTGTTATTATTTTATTGGTATTGTAGCCTTGTGCAGGTTTCATTCGGAACACCTGTGACTTAATAATGGTTTCTGTGTACATAATGTATAAAATGGGGCGCTTTCTACCTTGTAGCGTTATTGTAGGAGTAAATGAGTTAATTTAGGTAAGGTGCAGAGTATAGCTTCTACTACAGTTAATGATGTTTAATTATCATATAATCTTTTTCGGCTTAGTACTCTGAATTTCAAATGATGGCTTATAAAATACAAATAGGGATGAGAAAAGCTGAAAGATAAGATAGATGGTTGCCTAGAATGGGATTGCCATGAGGCTATAAAAGCTATTTTCATAATATGCTTCCTTTACTTTAAAATCTGCCTTTCTAGACTACATTTCTGCTGCTTTTAATAACTTAATTTTTTGGTTTGCTTGACAACTGATGACTGAGTGGCTGATTAGTATTCACTTTAAAGAACGTATCCATGATCCGTGTACTTAAAAACCAGAAGATTGGTTTTCAACAGGGATATTGGAATCATTTTGTTTGTTTTAGGCAAGGGCAAACGGATTAAAATCGTGTGTAATTGTCCTCCGCATTCTGCGTGATTTGTGCAACAGAGTTCCCACATGGGCACCATTAAAAGGATGGGTAAGTACTTAAAAAGCAAATTCTGTAGCCGTACTCAGAGGAAATCCTGTAGAAATTACACGTTACTGTAGAATGGCTGCATTCTGAGTTAGGTGTGTATTATCTTTTCTAGAAAAAAAAGTTGTAGATCTTTTTAATAAACTTTTTTACACATATAACCTGTCTCTTCTACCTCATCATATTCATATTGACAAAAAGGTTCTATACCTGTAGAAGTGACTGTCTTCTTGCACTTTACTCTGTACTGATGGCTGATTACTATTCACCTACTGCCCGTGAAAGCCTCCTTGACTGGCACATTTCTCTTTCAGGGCTACTTCCATTTAAAATAAAAATTACCTGATATGCCTGGATATGGCTCCCATATCTCTTTTTCTTTCTCTTTGAGTGTAGACCCTTAAATATAAGTTTGTTTTAGTAAGTAGAGTTGGGCAAATGTACACTTAATACAATTGTGGATGTAGTTTATAATGTATATTGCAAAACTTATTTCATTTGGAAATTATTATGCTTGGCCCAGTCAAGACCACAGTGAAGAATGTTATAAAACAAAGCTATAAAGGGTCATTTTAGATTAATCTAGCAATTGTTTGACATAGTACATGAGTTTTTAGTTTATTAACAATGGAGATTTGGTCTTTTGTTTATGAGATTTGGGGCAGGCTGTCTGAAGTGAATTTGTAGGTGGTTTGAGTGCTTCCTAGGTTAAGTAGGAGATAGGTGGGCTGGGTTTGAACATTGATTAGTTATTAGCTGTTACTAACTTAGATGAAAGCTTGTTAAATATTTGTTAAATTAACTAGGTAATCACAGTTTCTTAATTGGTCTTTTCAGGTTAACCAAAAACAAAGTTTTGGTAACAGAATGTCCTCTGAATATGTTATCTCAAAAATGATTGATTTAAAAACTGGCTGGGATGAAAGTTGATAATCAAGCAAGAAAAGTTTAACTGGGCCTTAGATATTAAATTGACTTTCACCTTTTTTGGCCTACATTGTAGATAGAAATGTCAGCTCACATTTAACTGGAATCCTTTTAACACTTGGTGCATGTACTAATTTGTAATTTAATATCTTCTAGCCACTAGAGCTTATATGTGAAAAGTCTATAGGTACTTGTAATAGACCTTTGGGCGCTGGGGAGGCCTTGAGACGAGTAATGGAGTGTTTGGCATCTGGAATACTACTTCCTGGTAAGGGTTTCAAACTCTGGAGGCAGAAGAATCAGAAACATTTCATTTTAGTTTATTTTTTTAAATATGTGCTAAATTTGTCCTCTGCACAGGAAAATGATGTGTAGGTGGTGTTTTGCTTGGAATGTTAGCAACTAGAATGTTTGAATATTGGGAAAGTGCTATAAAACTCTTTCAATAACTGTAATTTATGTTTTATATGTACTAACATAAAAGGTACTAATAAGATATCGTGTCTGCTATGAATTTGCTTTACCTAGAGCTCTGATTTTGAAAATGTAGATGTTTGGTTAAAGTGTTTGAAGTTCATTTTGTTTGCGGTCTGGTGTTTAATTTTGAAAAATTAAATTTGGTCTTATTTTACATATGTAATCCCTTTAAAGATCTGGGATGGTTCATCATGCTGTTTCTAAATTCTCAGTAAGACCCAATTTTGTCCTTAGATATGCAAGTGACTTCCAGTAAGATAAGGACATTTAAGTGTTAATATATTGAAAATGAGTGTCCTTTTTATTCCATTTAATTGAGCAGACTTTTAACCTAGTTCCTCAGTTTTGTTTTGTTTTTTCTTTTTCTCACCATTCTTTTCTCTTTTGTGTTAGTTCATGGAATTCTAAACTCAGTTCTAAGTGGTGTTTGTGTTTTTCTTTTGCCTTTGCCAAAGGGGGTCCTGGTCTACATGATCCTTGTGAGCGAGACCCAACAGATGCTCTCAGCTATATGACCGTCCAGCAAAAGGAAGATATTACCCACAGTGCACAGGTAGAAGATGGGGCATGTCACAGTGATCTATTAGAGAAAGAGAGATCATAACTTTATTTTCTGAATCATTCTGTTTAAACACTTTTTTCTTGGCTGTTATTAGGGCTTTTGTCATCATAAGGATAGCATTTAATGAGTGTCTTTTTAGTTATGTGTACTAAAGACTTTATCAATGGCCATTGAAATTTGAATAAATATAATCTTTTGTCTTTAGCATGCACTCAGACTATCAGCCTTTGGCCAGATTTATAAAGTGCTGGAGATGGACCCCCTTCCATCTAGTAAGCCTTTTCAGAAGTATTCCTGGTCAGTTACTGATAAAGAAGGTGAGTGTTTTATTGGGGGTGGATGTGGGCACTGGTGGAAATGGTCATGGACTGCATCTCTTATTAGAGTGGAGGGAACTTTATTGTTAATCCAAGTCGTGTATTGCTTTTCTTCCTGATTTTCTTCTCTTTTCTCCCATCTAACATCAGCTTAGTACCATTTATTCTTAGTAGTGATAAACTCACTTAGCTATTTTGCCCAGATTCCAATCTCTCCGGTTCACGTTGCACAGATTTAGGTACCACACTTTGAGAACTGGTGGTTGAAGGGGAAACGATGAGCCATAAGCTGAGAGGAGATGTAATCATGGTTACTGACCAGTTAGATCTTTGTCATGCTTGGAAGTGTTATGTAACTAAGAGAAAGATCTAGAGGAGAAGAAAATTATACTGGAAAATTCAGTCTGTCTGCACTCGCAGTTTCAACAGAGCATAGGCTTTGGGGTCTGTATGACCTTGGTTGGTTCCAATCAAAGCTCCACTACTTACTAGCTTCAGGCCTTGAGCAATGGGTTCATCTCTCTCTGTGGGGATATTACCCCCACTTCATTCTCTGATGTCACATTAAAATGCCCAACTCAGTGCCTGGACTACAGTAGATACTGAGACGTGAATCATTTATTCACCTCATTGTGCACAATACATGTCCCCTCTCCCCTTCCCTTATCCTTGTTATGCTAGAAAGTGGGATGTTTAACACAAGTTATTCTTTACCTGGGACTCAGCCCATCTCTGGATATTATTCTAATAGTTTTTATATGACAAAAGTAGTGCAATGGCTTAATCTATCTGTATAGGCAACAGAATTCCAGTGGGTTGTGGGTTAAAATACTTTTCATGGAGTCCACAAAACCAAAACTGTTTCATAATAATACTGTCTTCTTCCTTTTTTTTTTGTCTTTTCCATTCTTTGTCTCATGAGCGTGCACAATTTTCTAGAGGCTACATGTGACGTGTGATAGCATCATCACTCTGGCGAATGATATGCTTTTTTGTGTAATCCTATATTGAAATTGTTTTAATTTCAAATATGTTAAATATTGATAGATATTACCCAAAAAACAAAGCTCTTTGAGTGTTCAGTAATTTTTTAAGAGGATAAAATGATCCTGAGATTAAGAATTTGAGAATCACTGCCTAATGCTGTAAACTTCTCAGGGGTAATGAATTCTCCAGACGCTACTATGTAACTTAAAAACCTGTGCTCAGGAAGTACTTGTGGAATGAAAGCTACCTTCTTCCAGAGGGTGCTCACATAGCAGCAAAGATTTATTTTTGGCGTGGTGGGGGGCAGGGATGGAGGGGGCAAAGATTTTTTTGAAAATGATATACATAGCCATGTGACATTAAGCACTGTCTGTGGATTGAGTAAAATTTTCAAATATTTATAGAGATTCTTGTGATTGGTGTAGAAAATTTTGAATCATTGAATTCATAATAGCTCTTTTGGTTTTGTATTTTTTCTTTCACTAGATAGTAAAAGTATATCTAGATAGTAAAAGTATATCTACTGTTATGTGGCTTAGGTTTTTTTTTTGTTGTTGTTGTTTTGTTTTGTTTTGTTTTAACTTTAAAAGGTCTTTCTCAAGTTAGGGAACTGTTGATCTGTCAATTTATAGCTTAAAATAGAACCAGACTGTCAGTGTTTGTTTGTATTCAAGCACTATCAGCTACTGACTGCCATGAGCTGGGCAAATCACTTACCAATCTGTGCCTTAGCTATAGGAGGAGGGGACCATGGCCATTGCCTCCAATCTCTTCTGGCATTGTTCCTCATATCTTCATGTTTTTAGTACCTCGCTTCCTGACATTGGCATTTAAACTTTATTGTTGTAATTCTTGGTGATTTCACTATGCATTCAGATTATTTTTTTTTCCTAAAATTTTGACTTCTTAGTTCCCTGATTTCCTCTTCCACAAATATTTTGTATTCTGTCCTACCTCAGTTACCCATTCTGTGGACATACCCTAGACCTATCCTCAGTAACTCTACCCTCTCCATAATCTTATTTTTAAAAATACCACTTCTAACCGCCTCTTGTCATCATCATTCTCTCTAGAACCCTTACTCCAGTTCTTGAGCCTTACTGCTAATTCTGTTACCTTTTCATAGTTTCTCAGCTTCCTCATGTTCCCTCTTCTCTCCCTTCTCTGCTTATATTCCATGGTCCATCATGATGACTCCCTAGCACATGCCTTCACTTTCTCGATCCTCTCTTCCTGGCACAATTCTGACTCTGGGGAAATCTAACTCTGTGCCTAGACCAGGCTGTTGAACATTGTTGGAGGAAAAATACAGTCATCTTGACTTTTCTCTTTAGGTCTCAGGTGTAAATAACCTCAAGTAGACCATTTGTGTTGTCTGGCAATCCTCTGTAAGTTCTAGAATTCTCGTTTTCCTAGATAACTGTTTTACACCTTTTCTCATTTCATACTTCTCTTCCAGCACTTCACTCTCATCCGATGATCTTGTTTGTTCAAAGGGCTAATGTATTTGGATAAAGTCCCTTGACTGTGATAGACTATCCAGGCCCTTAAAACCAATCTTTCTGCTTCTCTATAAGTGGACATTATTCCAGCAGTTTTCTCTTTTATCACCAGCATCAACTCTTCCCTTTCTACTGGATCATTCAGCATAAAAACCTGCTGTAATGCCTCCCCATTTGAAAGATATAATGAGAGGCACTTGAGTGGCTCAGTTGTTTAAATGTCTGCCTTCAGCTCAGGTCATGATCCCAGGGTTTTGGGATTGAGCCCTACATCAGACTTTCTGCTCAGCAGCAGTCTGCTTCTCCCTCTCCCCAGCCCCTGGCTCGTGCTCTCTCCCCTGCTTCAATTAAATAAATAAAATCTTTAAAAAAATTGAAACATGAAAACAAACTCCTCCCATCCCCCCATTTTGTAGTTCCCTCCAACCGAGTCCCATTCTCTGCTCCCCTTTATAACCAGTACCTTTGGAAAGAGTGGCGTATTCTTTCTCCTTTTCTTCACTTTTTAAGAAACCTACTCTAATCAGGCTTTCTTCCTCACCACTCTATCAAAGTCTTTGTTGTGACCTTCATGTTACTGCACTCAGCAGTTAGCTTTCAGTCCTTATCTTGGCTGACTTTTTAGCCACATTTGATGCAGATGAACACTTTTTTCCCTCCCAAATTTTGTTATGATATAGTATATATACAGAAAAGTATAAAACATATCATTTAGAAAATAATGATTAAGGGGCACGTGTGTGGCTCAGTCTTTAAGCGTCTGCTTCAGCTCAGGTCATGATCCCAGGGAGCCCCGAATCAGGCTCCCTGCTCAGCGGGAAGCCTGTCTCTCACTCTCCCTCTCCCACTTTCCCTCCCTGTATTTCCTCTCTCACTGTGTCTGTCGCTCTCTGTCAAATAAATAAATAAATAAATAAAATCTTTATTTAAAAAAAAAACACAAAGCAGTGATTAAAAAATCACATGCAGTCACCACCCTTGTTAAGAAACAACATTGTTAGCTTCTCAGAAAGTATCTTTTTGTCTCTCCGTATCACCTCCCTGCCCCTGAACTATTAACCATTCCTGACTTTTTGATAATCATTTCCTTGATTTTCTTTATAGCTTTTCTACCTGTGTATGCTTTCCTAAACAGTTTGATATTGCCTAGAATTTAATAGAAAAGGAATCAAACTAAGTTTAATCTTTTGTGATTGGCTTCTTTCTCTCCCTGATTGTTTGGGATACATTCATGTTGCTGCATATAGGTAATGTTTGTTCATTGTAGTAACTGCACAGTATCCATTATGACTGTGCTACAACTTATCCATCTACTTTTGCAGGACATTTGGAGTCTTTTAATTTTTTGGCATCCACCTGCAGTATTGCCTTGAGCATTTTTCTGTGTGCCTCCTGGGGTGTATATCCAGGATTTACTGTAGGCCAGCATATGATTTAATAAATAGTTATATATATATATCAGTTTATACCTTGACCAGCGGTGTGTGAAAGTTCCTGGTGCCCTATATCCTCAGCAGCATTTGTCATTGTCACACACTTTTTCTGACATGAAATTCTACTACTCATTTGACTTCTAGGTCATTATTGTCTCTTGTTTTTGTTTTTTTTTTTTTTCTAGCCACAGAACCATTTCCTCAGCTTTGATGGCTTTCCCCCATCTTCCTTATTTCTGAATATTTGAGTGTCGCAGAGTACAGTCCTCAGAGTATTTATCTTTATTTACACCTAATTTTCAGGTGACCTCATCTAGTCCCTTGGCATGAAATATATATGTATCTCTACTACCAGCCGTAGCCACCAGCCTCTGACTGCAGACCCAGATATCCAGAGGCCTCTGCAGTGTCTCCACATGGATGTCTAAGAGACATCTCTTAGATGTCTAAAATCCAAATTCCTGTCCTTAACCCTGACTCTGATCGGCTCTTTCCATAGTTATCCCTGTCCCTGTCCCAGTCATTAGAAACTGTGTGTGCTCAGGTCAGACACCTTCACCCTTGAATCCTCTCTTTCACTCTGTCCAGACCAGTGGCAAATCCTGTCTATTTTCCTTTCAAATTACGTCCAGAATTCAGTTTCTTTAGCTCCGTCACTGCTGTCATCCTGGCCTACATTGTCATCATCTCTCCCCAAATTATTGCAATTATCTTTCCTATCTGGTCTTCCTTCTTCTGCCCTTGCCCTTGTTGTCTGTTCTCAGCAAAGCTGTAGGTCTTTTTTTTTTTTTTTTTCATTCCTCTTAACTTTTTATCTGGAAATAATTACGGATTCACAGGAAGTTGCAGATGGTACAGAGAGGTCACCATGTTCCCTTTACCCAGTTTCTCCCAGGTTATATCTTATGAGACTATAGTACACTATCAAACCCAAGAAATTGATATTGATATATTTTATGCCCACTTTTATCACATGTGTAGATTTGTGTAACCAGCGTCACAGTCAAGATGCAGAACTATTTCACTACCACCCAGATCTCTCTCATTTTGCTCCTTTGTAGCCACACCCACTCCTCTCCTTCAGCTGTCCCCAAGCCTTGGAGACCGTGCATTTTTCTCAATCTCTATGATTTTGTTATTTCAAAGATTTTATATAAATGAAGTTATAACACATGTGATCTTTTGAGAGTGCTGCCCCCCCCACGCCCACCCCAGTCCCAGCATAATTTCCTTGTGGTCCATCCAGGTTATTGTGTGTACCAGTAGTTCATTCCTTTTTACTCTTGGGTAGTATTCTATGGCATGGATGAGCCAGAGTTCGTTTAACCACACACCTGTTGTAGGACATCTTGTTTGCTTCCAGTTTTGGGCTGTTACAAATAAAGCTGCTACAAACGATCTCTTGTAGATTTTTGTGAACAGTTCACAAAAACACAAATTTTTGTTTCTTAGATTGGCCAGCAGTTTTCCTTTGTTGTAATATTTTGTCAAGTTTTGGCTCTAAGATTATGCTGGCCTTATAAAGTGAACTGGGAAGTGTCCCTTCTTTTTCTGTTCCTTGGAAGAATTTGTTTAAAATTGATGTTATTTCTTCCTTAAATGTTTAGAAGAATTTATCATTTGTGGGAAGGTTTTACTTTTATTTTCATTTTTTTAAAGATCTTCTTTCTTTATTTGACAGAGATCACAAATAGGCAGACGCAGGCAGAGAGAGAGAGGGAAGCAGGCTCCCCACTGAGCAGAGAGCCCGATGATGGGTTCGATCCAAGGACCCTGGGATCATGACCTGAGCCAAAGGCAGAGGCTTTAACCCACTGAGCCACCCAGGCACCCCCAGACTATTTTCTATTTTATTTACTTCTAGTGTATGATATTGCAGAGGCCCAGTCCCCAGTGTGGGGGATTCAGCAGGCCTTCTTTGCTTGGTGAACTTCAGTTTTTGACCCCTGTGTCCTGAGTACCTGCTGAAAGTTACTCTCTCCAGTTTCTAATAATGGCTTCTCCTGGATTTGGAGGATGCACCTAGGGGAAACACGGCCTCTAGTGCCCAGTTTCCTTTCTCTTGCAGATCTTGACTGCACAGTTCTTTAGTGTCCAGGAGTAGTTTTTTTTTCCCCTACATTTTGTAGGAATTTCTTTTTTAATTGTTTTTCCCAGGAAGGCTTTTTGAATTTACTTATTTCTCATACTGGTAAGTAGAACTTAGGTATTTTGTAAAAGTTCCTCTAGTGAATTGGTGGCAGCTAGCGTTGGTAGTTACTGCCCCTCCTTGTCTTCCGTAATCATCCCCTTCTTTTTTAGGCTACTCCAACCACTCAGTCCTTTATGGTGTTTCTTAGCATGTTCCTATCTTAACACTTTTGTATTTGCTGTTTTCTCTGCCTGGGGTTCTTCCCCAAGTTGCTGAATGGCCCACTCCGTTATTTTCATCATGTCTTCATCAGAGGGTCACCTTATGAGTGATGAGTACCACATACAAAATAGCAACACCTCCACCCTCTCAAGTCTCATATTTTTCTCCCATTTGCTGACCATCATATGATATGTAATTAGTTTCTATCACTGTGCATAAACTCCAGGAGATATTTTTTTATTCTGTTACATGTCCAGTACCTAAAATTGTCCTCAGTTAGGGTCATCTGAGTGGCTTAGTCGGTTGAGTGTCTGACTCTCAATTTCGACTCAGGTCATGAGGTCCGGGTCATAAGATCAAGCTCCTTGTCAGGCTCTGCACTGGGAGTGGAACTTGCTTAAGATTCTCTCTCTCTCTGTCTCCCCCCCACACCCCCTCTCTCTTTAAAAAGAAAAAAAGAAAGGAAATGCTCAATTAATATTTATTGTTGAATGAATATAAGAATGAACTTATGATTAAAGTATAGGCTTCATAGGTGCTTGTGAGGATTAAATAAGTTAATCCATTTAAGTGAAGACATTTACAGTTAAGGTATTAAGCACAGTGCTGGGCATATGGTAAGTTCATATATTATTTTTCTTTTTTTTGTTTTTTAATTTAATTTTTTTCCCAGTGTTCCAAAATGCATTGTTTATGCACCACACCCAATGCTCCATGCAATATGTGCCCTCCTTAATACCCACCACTGGGCTCACCCACACATATTATTTTTCAAAATTGTTGCCTCTCAAATGATCACTTCTCATTTCTAGACATTATAGAGATTGAAAACTTCTTGGCTTTTTGTAAAGCAAGCCTATTTTTTTGCTCACATTACTATTATGATTAACACCAGATTTTACAACCCTGGGGCTGGGATGGTAGACTGAAGCTTATTAATCCTTGGAACTCTCTTTATGTAGCTGCAGGATTTAGAGAATAGATCTGTGTGTTTAAGCCAGTTTGAAATTTCCAGGCAATCAGAAAGCAGCTTTTAATGTAACTTAATGAGCAAGAGAGTGATCGAATAGACATCATTCCTTTTAAACTTTTATCTCATAAGAACTCCATTCTGGGAGACTGGCACGCTCACAGTTTTATGTAACGCAAGTGAAATATGATACTAAGCAGATATAAGCAAATATTGTTCTTGTTGAAGAGAACATCAAGATTGATTAACCTGAGTGATAAGTATTGACTCAAGCAAATGCTGAAGTCAGTGTTTACCACAAGGGACAGTAAAACTTGATGATCAGAGAATATATAGTTAATCTCAGTATAATTACAGAGTTTCACTAGAAGTATCTGGAAATCTTGTGGAATGAATCTCTTGAGTATAACTTTCCTTTTGGAAAAATCCAGCAACGAACTTTTAAGTTGAAGACATAGAGTTCTTTAAAGTCCTTACACATACTGATGAGTTTTTCCTTGATTGTTTTGAACTTGGACAGCCAAGTTCCTCCCTTATGCCTGACAGTGTGATTAGCTAGCTGCTTTGTTCAAGAAATTGGTAATCAGTTCAGTTAGTCTTTTTTTCCATACCCATTATATCATTTATAAGTCCTCATGTTAATTTATAAAATAAAAGAGAAGGAGAAAGTATCTTTGATGTTCACCAAGTGTAGTGGAAATACAGCATCTCTGTATTTGAAGTAGGCAGTGGCATAAGACTGCGCGTGACACTGTTTCTGATAACATAGAAATTATTTTAGAAAGTTGAGATGAGAGGAAAGTTGAAGGTGGACTGTAAATAAAATCTTTTTTTTTTGAAGTTTTTATTTTAATTCTAGTTAGTTAATTTACAGTGTTAAATTTTAGGTATAAAATATAATGATTCAACAGTTCTGTACATTACCTGGTACTTGTCATGACAAATGCACTCCTTAGTCCCCTTCATCCATTTACTCAACCCTCACCCCACCTCCCTTCTGTTAACCATCACTTTCTTTATAATTAAGAGTCTGTTTCTTAATCTCTCTCTCTCTCCTTTTTCCCCTTTGCTCATTTGTTTTGTTTCTTAAATTCCATGTGTGAATGAAATCACATGGTATTTGTCTTTCTCTGACTGACTTATTGCTTAGCATTATACTTTCTAGCTCTACCCGTGTCATTGCAAATGGCAAGATTTCATTCTTTTTTTATGACTGAATAATATTCCAGGGTGTGTGTGTGTATAAAATAAAGAATGAGATATACCATATGTTTATCCACACACACACACACACACACCCCCCACATCTTTATCCATTCATCTGTTGGTGGACACTTGGGTTGCTTCCATATCTCAGCTGCTGTGAATCAGGCTGCTGTAAACATCAGGGTGCTTCTATCCCTTTGAATTAGTGTTTTTGTATTCTTTGAGTAACCCAGTAGCATGATTGCTGGATCAGAGGGTAGTTTTATATTTATAACTTTTTGAAGAACTTCCATACTATTTTCCACGGTGGCTGCATGAGTTTGCATTCCCACCAGTGGTGCAGAGGGTTCCTTTTTCTTCACATCCTCACCAACACTTGTTGTTTCTTGTGTTTTTTGATTTTAGCCATACTGTTAGGTGTATGGTGATAGCTCATTGTAGTTTTGATTTGCATTTCCCCAATGACTGGTGATGTTGAGCATCTTTTCATGCGCCTGTTAGCCATCTATATGTGTTTTTTGGAGAAATGTCTTCTGTCCACTGTTTTTGTTTTTGTTTTTAAGATTTTATTTATTCACCTGACAGAGATTACAAGCAGGCAGAGAGGCAGGCAGAGAGAGAGAGGGAAGCAGGCTCCCACCGAGCAGAAAGCCCGATGTGGGGCTCAATCCCAGGACCCTGGGACCATGACCCGAGCCAGAGGCAGAGGCCTTAACCCACTGAGCCACCCAGGTGCCCCTGTTTTTTTTGTTTTGTTTTGTTTTGTTTTTTTGGTTTTGTTTTTTTTTTTAAAGAGTAATCTCTATACCTACCATGGAGCTTGAACTCACAGCTCTGAGATCAAGTCACATGCTCCACGGACTGAACAATCAGGCACTCCTGTCCATTTTTAAATTGGATTACTTGGTTTTTGAGTGTTGAATTGTGTTAATTCTTTATATATTTTGGATACTAACCCTTTATTGGATAGGTCATTTGCAAATGTCTTCTCCCATTCCATAGGTTGCCTTTTAGTTTTGTTGTTTCTTTGCTGTGCAGAAGCTTTTTATTTTAATGTAATCCCAATAGTTCATTTTTGTTTTTGTTTCCCTTGTCTCAGGAGACATGTCTCGGAAAAAGTTGCTGTGGCCGGTGTCAAAGAGGTTATTGCCTGTGTTCTCTTCTAGGGTTTTTATGGTTTAAGGTCTCACATTTATGTCTTTAATCCATTTTGAATTTGGTTTTATGTATGGTGTAAAAAAGTGGTCCAGTTTCTTTTTTTTTTTTTGGTGTGGCTGTTCGGTTTTCCCAATGCCATTTGTTGAAGAAACTGTCCTTTTCCCATTCTGTATTCTTTCCTGCTTTGTTGAAGATTAATTGAGCTTATAGGTGTAGGTTTATTTCTGGATTTTCTTCCTATTTTGTTCCATTGATCTGTGTGTTTATTTTTGTGCCAGTACCACATTACTTTGATTATGTAAATAAAATCTTGAGTAGGATTTGAGTAGGCAGACAAAAGAATGGTTTGTAGTATGAGAATTAGAGTCCCCAAAGAATAAGATTTTTATATGTGGGCTTAAAAATTTGTACAAATAACAAATTGCAGACATATCTGAAAAGACATAAATAAAAATAAGTCCTTCTCCCAAGATAACTGCCTTTAACATTTTGATATATATCTTTCTAGATTTTTTTCCTGTTCATGCATATACAGGTGTAAAAAATGCAAAGATATTTGTACAAATGTTTATCAGTACATGTGAATAAATAGGAAAATAAATACTGATATAAAGGGATAGTATTAAATTATTTCATAAAGATTCATTTAAGAATTTTTGCTATTATAAAATTATATATGTGGTAATTTATCAGTGAAACTATTGTGGTCTTTGTGATTCCTAAGATTTTCCTTCCTGAACATATTAGCTACATTTGGCAGAGTAAGTACACACATTGTTTTGACTGATAATGAATCTCTTATAATTTTTTTAGGTGCTGGGTCTTCAGCTCTGAAGAGGCCATTTGAAGATGGATTAGGGGATGATAAAGATCCCAATAAGAAGATGAAACGAAACTTACGGAAAAGTATATAAAACCTTTCTTCTTAGAGATGTGAAAAGATCTATAGTCTCAGATAGAAAAATAAAAATTACAAAGTGACAAATTTGATTGATTTGAATTGGAGTTTTTTGTTTTTTTTTTTTTTTAAAGATTTTATTTATTTATTTGTCAGAGAGAGAGAGAGAGAGAGCGAGCACAGGCAGACAGAGTGGCAGGCAGAGGCAGAGGAAGAAGCAGGCTCCCCGCTGAGCAAGGAGCCCGATGTGGGACTCGATCCCAGGATGCTGGGATCATGACCTGAGCCGAAGGCAGCTGCCTAACCAACTGAGCCACCCAGGCGTCCCTGAATTGGAGTTTTAAGAATATATCTTAATTGAGAGATTGATGATTAGATAACTTTATTTTCATTTCAGGCTTCATTGCTTCAGATATATTAGTATTGACAAACTAAAATTGATGCTATAGTAGTTCATAACACTTGTACAGTGAAATGTTAGTATAATTAAAGTTATTTTACAATTACTTATGAAGTGAAAATAATTTGTATATGTGTTTTCAAATTCTTGTTTTTTAAAGCCTGGTGAATTTATAGTGGTCACTTAGAATCTACAGATGCATAGATTAAAAACAAAATGGTTTAATTTCTTATTCTTTTTTTGTTTTGTTTTTGTTTTAAACAGTTCTGGATAGTAAAGCAATAGACCTTATGAATGCACTAATGAGGCTAAATCAGATCAGGCCTGGGCTTCAGTATAAGCTCTTATCTCAGTCTGGCCCTGTCCATGCCCCAGTCTTCACAATGTCTGTAGATGTGGACGGTACAACATATGAAGCCTCAGGACCATCCAAGAAAACAGCAAAACTTCATGTAGCAGTGAAGGTACAGTATTGCTTTTATTTAGCAGGGTCTTGTTATTTTATGTTGTAATTAAGGTGCTTATTTTTCAAAAATAACAGAATTTTTAAAGATTTTAATGATAATGATTTGAAGATTTTTGTCACCTCTAGATTACAAAATTTTTCTTTTTTGGTTATGAAATAATATGTATTGATTATATAGAATTTGGAAAATGCAGAGAAAAGTAATGACAAAAACCATGGGGCAGATCATTAGTATTTATATATAGGATGTTTGTTTAGGTTGAGCTCACAGTATATATAATTTATCCTCTGATTTTTTTTTTTCATTTACTGTGTCATCAGTGTTTTCTCATATTATTAAAATCTTCACAAATAATTTTTAATGGCTGTGTGATTAAAGTGATATGGATATACTATTATTTGTTTAGACATTTTACTATTCATTGAATATTTTGCTGTTTGCAGAGTTTTCCAGTCATAAATAAATTTAATTATTATCTTCATGCATTTGGTACCTTTTCTGTATTTCAGATTATTTCTATAGGGAATACAGTCACGGATTAAACCAACTAATCATGCATGTATGTTTGTAGAAAGTCCCTGAATCACGGAATTTTTAGTACACTTGCTTTCTTACAGACAAATGTAGAAATGTCAAAGATCAATTTTAATTTAAGAAAAGTTCTGTTATGTAACAGTATAGCATAAGATAGAATTGGTCTGTTTTCATGATCATTCCATTTTGTAAGGATTATTAATATAGATGTGAACATTATCCTAGATTCTAAGGATACAGATGTGAATAAAACAAAGCCCTTGGCCTCCTTGAGCCTGTATTCTAGTGTGGAAAGGATTGGAGACAGACAACAAATATACAAATGAATAAATGATAAGGCAGGTAGTAATAAGTGCACAGTGTAGGAAAATAATAACTAAACTGTAAACATATAAAACAACATGCTATTTATGTTGTGTCTTGTTTATAAAAGGGGCACTTCAAGTATGATGAAATAGTATGAGTTTAAAATGAGGCAGAAAAAATGAATCCAGGAATAAAGCTAAAACTACAGTTCAATAACTTAGTTATAATGTATGCTGAGACTGAGTCACAAATTCAGATCTCAGTTCTCTAGGATCTGACTCAAAAATCTTGTGAAATATCCCTTCACAGTGGCATAAGAACAGACGTAAGAACAGTTGATTATAAGAATCATAGTTGTTTTGGTATAGAGGTCAAGTGGGCATTCTCCTTGAGTGGGTCTTCATAAAAAAGGATTGCAGTAACATCCTTTAACATCATATGTGATGCAGTGACAAATTGTGGGTTATTATAATTGCCTTTAATGTAAGCTGGTGGCCTCACATCAACTTGCAATTCAATAAAATTTGGGGACTAAGAACAGCAGATTTTGTAATATGACAGGACTTAGATGCTATTTGTTCTCATAACTACTATTAACATTTTGGCATGTACTTTTCCAAGCACCCCCCAACCTTTTTTAACCTGCAATTCCAAAACCCAGAATACGCTGAAAATGAAAAATAATTTCCGAGGTTTGATGAAAACTCACTTGATGGGAAAACCTGACCTGAATTGATGTAGAACTACTTTTAGTCTTCATTATTCCATTTAGTGTGAATATTTTATATATTCCTTTGCACGAACATGGGATAGCATCTGAACTCAACTGGGGATTCAGAAAATATATAGTATATTTTGTATTAGCTTTCTAAACTCTGAAAAACTATGAATTCCCAAAACAATCTGGCCCCAAGCCTTTTAGATAAGGAGTGGTGGGACCTATGTAGTGTGTATACAAAATATATAATTAAAACACATATTGTTTTTGTTCATCTAAGAATATGAGGTTTTTTAAATAGTTATCACAAAGATTGTTCTCCTTTTTAGTGATGGCCTAATATTTATTTTCAATCTACAGTAATATAACTGATGATTTTAGATTTAGATGCTTCCAGTTCGTGCTTTTATATCTTTAAATTTAAACTAGTCTAATTATCCGTTAAGATATATTCTAGGAGGGGCGCCTGGGTGGCTCAGTGGATTAAAGCCTCTGCCTTCAGCTCAGGTCATGATCCCAGGGTCCTGGGATCGAGCCCCACATTGGGCTCTCTGCTCAGTGGCGAGCCTGCTTCCCCCCTCTCACTCTGCCTACCTCTCTGCCTACTTGTGATCTCTGTCAAATAAACAAATAAAATCTTAAAAAAAAAAAAAAAAGATATATTCTAGGAGCACCTGGCTGGCTCTGTTGATAGAACATGTGACTATTGATCTTGGGGTTGTGAGTTCAAGCCCCATGTTGGGTGTAGAGTTTACGGTAAAAACAAAAAACAAAAAACAAAAGAAACAAGTAAGGATACATTCCAGAATGAAATTTCTAGATTAAGAAGAGGGCATATTTGAATGATCCATTAATTCACTAAATAGGTATTGGGCTTTCTATTATATGTCCTGCATATATGTATATTGCCAACTTGCCATTTATATACAAGTTTCAAGTTCTCTTTTACAAATGAATTTGAGAATGTTTTATATCTAATATGTGTTTATGAAAGTAGATCCTGCTAGATAAAAATCCTTAGATTTCTTACTACTAAGTTAGCTTGGTAGGAGTCTATACCTGTCGTGACAAATCACACCAGAGAATCAAGTGAAAACAAAATACGAAAAAGTGATTCCTGCCACAGGAGCCTGGCCAGCCAGGAGCAGACACCCTGAAGTGATGGAGATCTGTTGCCAATCTTTGATTTCATCTTCCAGTGTTTTTTTTCCAATAGTCCCTCACAAAGAACATAATCAGCCATATTCCATGAAAAGAATCTTAGTCATTGTGGAGAAAAGGTCAGCTAGAAGAGGACAGGGAGTGAAGGCTCTTTGGGAGAGGTTCTTGCAGCCCTCAGCTCTCCACCATCCAGGAGCCGTGAATAGGACTTTCTTTTGAGTGGAGAGCCATAGAATAGAGTATGTTTTCATGTGTTTTCTTTTCATTTTTGTCCTGTAGTCTTTGAGGTTATCAGCTTTCCCAGCCTTAACTACCTTCTAGGGGGGAAAAAAAGGCATTGTTACACTGATTTCCCAGTCACCTTGTTTCCAGGAATAATCTTGTGATTTTTCAGCCCAATTGATATATTTATTAGATTTGATTTGTTCACCAGACACTTGAAGCTCACTTTATTGATGTATCAATTTTTTGACTTCAGTATTGATTCCAAGCAAACTTTGGGTTTTAGAGGTCTGAGAACTCATTACTTTTTTTTTTTTTTTAACTTTTGTAGCATATACTAGCTAATAATAGGAAAATGATGTAATTTGACATTTTTTGTTAGTTCGTCAGTATTGTAAATACACTGTATCCCTTGAGATTATCCATCAGTTTTATAAACGATAGTGTAGTGAAATATGTTGCTACAATAACAAGTAAATAAATGAATATGATATTTGAGAAAAGCACAGAGAGAAGTGGTGTTAAGTAAGTCACCTTAGACTAATTTTAACTGTCTATGTTAAATTTGGAAAAGCTGCATGTCTTTAGTTTTTATTGGAATAAACAAATCAAATTTATTTGTGACTCTTTTATTTTGTGACTTTTTTTTTTTTTAAAGATTTTATTTATTTATTTGTCAGAGAGAGAGAGCGAGAGAGCAAGCACAGGCAGACAGAGTGGCAGGCAGAGGCAGAGGGAGAAGCAGGCTCCCTGCCGAGCAAGGAGCCTGATGCGGGACTTGATCCCAGGACGCTAGGATCATGACCTGAGCCGAAGGCAGCCGCTTAACCAACTGAGCCACCCAGATGTCCCAATTTGTGACTCTTGACTTTTAGCCTGTATTAGCTAGCGTTCATTCCAAACTGATAACTATTCTTTTAGAGATGAGATTTTTCAGGGAGAGCATATTTACAGGACTCATACAGTGGAGGTGTTTTCTTTATAAAATATTGATGAGGATAAACCAAATGATATTGATATACTTAGTTTTATCGTACTACCTGAGAACTTCTAAAACTTAAGATATTGAAAAGAGGGTCTTGGCTTTCTTCCAGTGATTACAAAGAATTAACTTATGATTTGAAGTGTTCAACAGAATGCCAGAGTTTCCTTATGAATTGGGTGAATTAATTTCAAATTCTCTTGGTACAGAATTCTACTTATGTCTGTTTTTTACCAATGTACTATTTTATTTATATTGGCAGAATCCATTATAGAAGATGCCATTGTTTATAAAGTTTGGGTTGCCTGGTCTCTCATTTGTGGGACTATCATAACTGCTTTTTGAGACACTAAGTATAGTTGGAATAGTAAAGAAATATGACATTGCTTTTACACTCTAGCACTTAAAACATTAGTCAAAACCTGAAACAAATACAGAGATGTTTAGGAACCTATCCATGTGTTTTGATATAAACCTTTAAATTAGTAACTGACAGTGCAATATTAGCCTGTCTGAAAGAGGCTTTTAAAAATGCTAGAATGTATTTTCTTGTAAACTTCTAAAAAGCTGTATAACCTGGCAGGAGATACTAAAAGCCATGCTTACATGTGTGTATGCTCATGGGCACGTGCATGCCCCCAGACACACACACACACACACACACTTCAGAAAACTTTATTTTAAAAAAGAGAAGAAATGCCAGGCATTAAATGGTAATATAAGAAGAATGAACATATGGACATTAGGGACGCCTGGGTGGCTCAGTGGGTTAAGCCGATGCCTTCAGCTCAGGTCATGATCTCAGGGTCCTGGGATCAAGCCCGGCATCAGGCTCTCTGCTCAGCAGGGAGCCTGCTTTCCTCTCTCTCTCTGCCTGCCTCTCGTGTACTTGTGATCTCTCTCCCTCTCTCTGTCAAATAAATAAATAAAAAAATCTTTAAAAAAAAAAGAAGAAGAAGAAGAAGAATGGACATTGGAGGAAGCCATAATGTAACTAGGCCTTGAGAGGCAGGGTCGGAAATGCGAACCTAATATTGTTCCTGGTTCACCTAGTATAGCAAATAAATCTTGAGACTGAATCCTTTCAAGTATTGATTATGGTTTAAATTGAAAGCAAAGAGGTCAGTAGTAGAAAGCTTCAGATATATAATTAACAGGCAATCTGGTTCCAACATGAAGACTTCTTGATTCCCTTTCTATGCTAATTTCCCCTTATGGATCGAATCATAGAATTTAGAGATCAACTAATCAGTCTTCCTGTTTCCCAGATTGGAAAATTGCGGACCAGAGGAGAAATGCAGGATTAGACTGCCAGGTCTTTTCCTTTATAGTCCATTGTTCTTTTTCATTATGTTATTTTACTTTTCCCCTCACCTCCTTGGTTGAAAGTGGCTATTCTGTTTCTCTATCTCCAGCCTTCAAATTAAATGAACCAGTAGTAGCCTCAGGTTTGCATTTCTCTAATCCTTTATTTAAACCTTATTACTCTGAGAATGTTTTCCCATTCTCTGTAGTGAACCTTCAGTAGGTAAACTTAGTTTAACCAAGGGTTTGTAGGTTTAGCACCCTCTCCCTCTTCCTGCAAGGTGATTCGTGCATTCAGATGTTATGGATTTGAAACTTGTATTCAGTATTTCATCTCTTCTCTGTGGTTTCTGATATTTGAGTAAAACTGAATCTTACTATAATTTGTACAGGTGTTACAAGCAATGGGATACCCAACGGGCTTTGACGCAGATATTGAATGTATGAGTTCCGATGAAAAATCAGATAATGAAGGCAAAAATGAAACAGTGTCTTCAAACTCAAGCAATAATACTGGAAATTCTACAACTGAAACCTCCAGTACCTTAGAGGTATATTTATATGTATTTTTTTCCTTAGAAAAAAAGGAGTGTATTTAGATTTTAGGAAATTTGAGAGATGTGGAAAAAGTTTCAAGAAGAAAATCAAAAGCTTATACAAATGTATATATTCTAGAGGCAGCCATTATTAATATTTTGGTTTATTTTTAGCCAGCCTTTTTTTGGGGGGGGGGGCAGTCATGAAGTTTTACATTTTGTTTTTTTTTTTCCACTTAACTTTAAAAAACCTGTTAACATAACTGTATAGTGCACAACACATGAATGTATTCTAAGTTAACTAGCATTTTCCTTTTGCTGGCCATGGAAGTTCCTTCCAATATTTCAGTTAAAATATATCAACAATATCAACAATAATTAAACAGTGAAAAACCAGAAGGTCTAGCAGAGGAAATTTAGGATTATTTGAAGTTTGTGCTGAGCTGTGGGAGGCAGTGGGTCATCATGGAGCCGATCTAGCTTTGAGGAAGGCATAGCCTGATCTAGGATGTTCCTCGGACTCTGAGTAAGTTCTAACAAATGAGCTTCTTGCCACAGATAATAGAATGGGACAGAAATCTAAGTACTGACTATACACAGCATTTTTTGGAATTCATGGAGCCCTTATTTACTGTATTCTGCATAAGGAATATTGGCTCTAACAGCAAGAGGTTACATTAAGTTAAAAAATTTTCTTCTTCATTTGTGGGAATGAGTATTTATCAAACACTTAGTGGGCCATAATATTTTCAGTCTACAAACCTTTTGTAGTGCCTGCTACTGCGAGATGCTGCAGAAATTGTGTCCAGAGCCTTAAAACGTTCTCAGGCTAGAAGCACAAAGGAGATATCCATAACTAATTATAATGTAATATGATAAGTACTATGATGGCAAAGTGAACATAATAATGTAATATCTCAAAAGAAGAATTGATTAGGAAGCTCAGACACTTGTAAATCAAAGGGAGTAAAATGTGAGTGAAGTTTGAGATGAATGTGTAGGATTTTGCTATGCGGAGAAGAGGTGGAAAGAAGGCATTTGGGGTCAAAGGAATAGGAGGTCTGATGACCTGGGATTGTGAAAGTACAGGCTTGAGAGGTGCCAGGTGGGCCGGTGTGTGGGGAAAGATGGAGGCTGAGGCCTATGGAAGCCTCGTCTGACTTTTCATGGGATACTGTGGAGGAGCCCTGGCACCTGGCTTTTCAGAGGACCAATCATTCATAGGTGATAGTCACAGCTTGGGCAAGATGTTTTGCTGGCAGTGTTACAGATACTTAGAGAAGAAAGAGCTCATTAATTATGAGCTGAGACTGTTAAGTTCAGGGGAATTAGGGAGAGAGAGAGAGAGAGCGAGCAATGTGGGCTGCACTGATAGCAGCCACGTAACGTGCATGTGTGGTGCCTTTGGTAGGAATACATGTATGCTTTGTTTCTAAGTAATGTAGTAATGGCATGGAGGTTGGGGGAAAGAAACCCCTTATTCTTCATTTAAAATTCAAATATTAAAATGCAAATGTTTGTATGTCTTGACTCATTTTTATAAAAGTGATTTCAGATTTGGAAAGCAGAGAGTGATTACCATAGACCTAGTTTCACAAATTACTCATTACCTTTTAAAGATGAAGACTAGAAATTTGCTTTGAAATTTTAAAAAATGTAGATTACAAAAACTCTGCAAGAAGTGAGGTTTTTTTTTTTTAATTGCAGAAGACCTAGGCATGTTTATTAAATTTGTCTTGAAAAGTTGTCCAATGTTTCATTTCTTTCTTTACAGTATTAACCACTTATCAAATCAGCATAGAATATAGTTTAAGAGAATCTTGCTGTTCATTGGGTATTTATACATAATAATTGTTTGGAACATTCATTTCTTTCTTTTTTAAGATTTTTTTTTTATTTGGCGGGGAGAGAGATAGAGCATGGGCAGGGGGCAGGGGCAGAGGGAGAGGAAGAAGTGACTTCCAGCTGAGCGGGGAGTTCCATTCCAGGACTCTTGGGATCAGGACTGGAGCTGAAGGCAGCCACTTAACCACTGACTGAGCCACCCAGGTACCCCTAGGGCATTCATTTCTTTGTTCGACATTTCTTGAGCAGTTACTATGGTAGAATTAAAGACATGATCTCTGACCTCAAAAAGTGCTCAGTCTTTGGGTCTCTCCTTTCTCCAAATTATAGGTGCAGTATTTTGTGGTTTGTTTTATTTTTGGTACTGCACTCGCTCATCATTTGAGGCTTCACAGTCTTACATGAATTCCTTTTTTTCCCCTTACTCTAGTCTTAATCCTTCCTCTAGTCAGTTCTTTCTGCCACTCCTGGCATGATTTTTCTATAACACAAATCTAATCCTGAATTTTCTAGATTGAAGACCCTCTGTGGCTTCCCATAATTCATACAGAGTCAAAACTCATTTGCATGGCATGCAAAGTCCTTTATGAATTGGCACCATCAAGGGCATTTCTAGACAGGTCCCACCCACTCCCTTATACAGCCAAAATGTGCTTCTCGCCATTGCCCGAACAGATGTTCTTTTCTTCTCTTGGGCCTTTCCATGGCTGTTTCTTCTGTCAAGAATGCCCTTCTCCTTAGTTTCCACCTTATCATGGTCTGTTGCTTACCTCTTTAAGGTTTAAGCTCAGGTTTGAATGTCACTTCCAGGAAAACTATCCTGATTGCCCTAGAAAATGAGTACTGCTTCTGTGTTTCCATAACATACATCTGTTCTATAAAATACACTGTTTTACAGTGATTATGTCTATCCTTCCCACTATACTTTAGCTCCTTTGAGCAAGGAGTGACTGTTTTTATTCTTATTTTTAAATTTCAGAATCCAGAGTCTGTAGCCTACTGTTTTTACCTTAGGTGCCCGTAAGTCTCTTTTGAGAGAACTGAGAGCTGTATAGGAACATTTTCTTCCCATCTCCCAAATTGAGTTATTTCTTCATAACCCTCAAGATGAAAATCAGTGAATACTCAGGTGTCATGTGAATCTCAACTGTTTTGTCCCCTTTGTTAGTCATTTAAATTATTATTCTTAGATCATGAACACCACAGAGCAGATCCTAGAGTACCATGTGATGGTGAGGCCACATTGCTCTTGAACAGTGTTGAGACAGCCCCACTTTAGGGGCAGGCTGGCTGGAGGACTGACTGCCATGTTTATTGCTTACAGAGTTTCTATACCTTTAAAGATATTTTGTCATTTTGTCTGTAGAGGTGATCACATCCTAGTCTCTAAATGTTTTAAAGTGTAATTTTTGAGCCTCTTTTCAAGCAAAACATAGTATAATTGTATCAATAAGAAATTTAATACTTTAAAATCTTACTTGGTTGAACCTCCTTTTAGGTCAGAACTCAGGGCCCTATCCTCACAGCAAGTGGCAAAAATCCTGTCATGGAGCTCAATGAAAAAAGAAGAGGTCTTAAGTATGAACTCATCTCGGAGACTGGTGGAAGCCATGACAAACGCTTTGTAATGGAGGTGTGTACCTACATTCAAGCCAACCGTGCTTTCCCTCACAGACCTAGGCTGTCCTTGGCTTATATGTAAAAAAGTTTCAGTCTGCGTTAATTCTTGTGGCACTATTTGACTTTTGGTGTTTTCTGTGTTGTGATACACTTAAATTAAAACTACACAGAGGAATTGCATGGGATAATTGCAGAGTGTTGTTCTTGATTTTAGGTAGAAGTAGATGGACAGAAATTCAGAGGTGCAGGTCCAAATAAGAAAGTGGCAAAGGCAAGTGCAGCTTTAGCTGCCCTGGAGAAGCTGTTTTCTGGACCCAATGCAGCAAATAATAAGAAAAAGAAGATTATCCCTCAGGTATGAGTTACCAAAATTAAATTTCCTTTTCTGTTCTTGGTGCCACTTTAGCTTTTTCTGAAGTTGTTTCTTTTTCTTGCATTTGGCATCCTTTTCTTTGGGTTAGATCATGAATACTGTAATATTCCCTGTTCTGTGGTCTTCATAGGCAAATTATATATTAAAAAGAAGCTATTAGCATTATTTGGGGGGGCTTTCAGTCACTCTTGGTCAGGTAGAGCCTTGAGGGATCTGGACTTGTAATGAGGTGTTAGCATTTGTTTAGGGAAACTGCCAGGAGTGTGGGGGCTTATTTTCATCAGAGTCTGAAGATGCACTTCCATTTCCTTTCCAGTTTTGTCCTTTTGCATTATTTATTTTGTGTTTTCCTTTGGGGGCGCCACAGTAAAAGTTGACCTTATACAGCTTCTGTTCATTCCTGACATGGGCATGTCAGTCCTGCTGAAGGCCCAGGACTGTAGAACGTCTTTAGGAAACATGGCCTCCTAATTACATGCTTTTGGACAACAGAGTCTTCATTCATTTATGCATTCAAAAATATTTTCTAGTCATATACTATGTGCATGATTATGAGGGCAAAAGAGATACATTGTTAAATATAAGATAGTTCTCTCCCTGGTGGAGAGTGCTGGGGCAGTAATGTTTGAATAGAGGATGTGATAGAAACAAGTCAGTTAAAAATGTTTAGACTAATAGAGGAAGATTACTTAAAATTCTGAATGAAACAGTTTAGTTTCTTTTACATAAGCTGAGTGCAACTCTGGCTAGAGTTGATCTTGTTTTATAGATGAGGAAATGAGGCCTGAAGAGATACAGACACTGCCCTTAGTACTACAGCTAATTGATGGTAGGGTCTCTTTCAGCTAGATTCTTCTCCTTCCTAAGACCGTGGGCATTCTGTTGCGTATTATAGCCATCTTAGACATTTGTCTTGTCTTGTATTGATTGTAATAAACATTGCTTACATTCTAGGATTCAAAATATAACCAAGGATAACTTTTACTGAGATGAAATACAAATAAAGCGTTTAAATTGCCCTGATACACATTCGGAGAGAGAAGAATTGGTTTATTTCCCTAAAATCTTCCAGGAAATGTGCTATATTAGTAGAAAGATAATTGTTGCCTTGTTTGTTTTGGTGTTTTTTACCATGAGTTGCATCTTGTATTGGGTCAGTTAATGTTAGAGTTTAGAAGGCGAGTGCAGATACTTACTAGGTACTAGTTAAGTTTGGTTCTAGTAGACATGAGCTCGATTTGTGTGGAGTCACTCTGCTCCCACCAGATTGTTACTTCCTGACTACTTAGACTAAACTGTGTTGTTTTTTTTTTTAAAGTTATCTACATGAGGTTCACCCATTTTTAGAAATTTTCCATACTAGAAGCTCTAAAACTCTTGTGTTCAATATGCTTGACAGCCAGGAGGCAGTCTATTTTGGATGTGTGGGTTGCATTCCCCCCCTCCCCCTCAGCCAAACAGAAAAATGGCTGTTCCCTGTGCATGATACATTTGACCTTGAAACTGTCTTCTCCCCAGTTAAGCTAGTGGTAGAGGTGCTCTCATGAGAAATAAAAGATGATGGCTTTTTAGCATGAGATAAATGTATGTATGCTCTGAATGTTTAAGCTGTTCGAGATACCATTGACTTTATTCCACTGTGAGCTCCGAGGCTCTGCACTTTGGTTATAGGAGGGAATTCTGGTAGTTTTTTGTTTGAGTTTTTGTTGTGTCTTTTTTTTTTTTTTTTAAGATTTTGTTTATTTATTTGACAGAGAGAGACAGACAATGAGAGAGGGAACACAAGCAAAGGGACAGTGGGAGAGGGAGAAGCAGGCTTCCCGCAGAGCAGGGAGCCCACTACAGGGCTCGATCCCAAAACCCTGGTATCATGACCTGAGCCGAAGGCAGACGCTTAATGACTGAGCCACCCACATGCCCCTGTTGTGTCTTTATATTAAAAAAAATAAATATAACATTTCATTGAAAACTAGGTGTTCTTGATTTTCTTAAATTTCAGTTTTGGAAAGGGATGTTTAGCAGCCTCTGTTCTGTTCTTATCTAGTCTGCTTTTCAGAGTTTGCTCTTTTTTAATGGCCTTTTCTCCTCTGAAGTAAAACAAAGATATCATTATCCTCATTGTATAATTAGTGGTAGACTCTGATAGACAGACATAGAGATTTATGATTTTACCAGAGTCCCATGGCATTTTAGAGCAAGAGGGCACTTTAGAGGCAGTATTTATTTAATGATTGGCACATGTATATACACATACAAACATACACATATAGCAGAAGATGTAGACACAAATCACATGACTTTCCTGGAGTTTTCATTTTTGGTTTTCCTTCATAGTTCTATTTTTTTTTAAACTCCACTCAGTTCACAGATAATTCTTGGTGGTCGGTTGTGTAGTTTTTGTCTCTGGAAAGAGAATTCAGTGGATTTCAAACCTGGGTATCAAGTGTCTGTGATTACTTTAATTAGGCCTGAAATATAACGGATGTAATTTGACTACTGAAATTTATGTGTAGAAAATGAACTCTTTTTGAGTAGCCCTCAAGTGAAAGAAGAAATTATTTGCATACTTTTATGTACCCGAATATTCTTCAGAACAGCTCTGTAAAGTAGGTGTCATTTTTATTTTACAGATGATAAAGGTTCAAGGTCATAGATGACTCACTGACTCATCTACAGGCTTAAGTTTCTCATAGAGGTTGTGCATTAGAGGGCTGATGGGATGTTAGTTCTTATTTCTCTCAGTAATGAAAATCTGTTATTTTTAACAGGCAAAGGGTGTTGTGAACACAGCTGTGTCTGCAGCAGTCCAAGCTGTTCGGGGCAGAGGAAGAGGAACTCTAACAAGGGGAGCTTTTGTTGGGGCTACAGCTGCTCCTGGCTACATAGCTCCAGGTAGAGTACAGCCTGTAAGAGGTCTGTCTCCTTGTCGGGGCCAGACTTTGAAGAACAGCATGTCTTTTCTTCTCCAGGGTTATACACGATCCCTGGAAACATAACATAGGTGTAAGATGGGTGTGCATGGATGTTCAGAAGAAGAGAATCTACAGAATTATCACAGATTCCAGGTTTTCTCCTGGAATCTGCTCAGTGACTAGAGGCATCCTGGAGGGAGGTGACAGAGGAGGAATATTACACTTGATTGAATATTACTTTGACAATGAGCAAGCTAATAAATACTCCGCAGATGGAGGAGTGCACACGTGTGAGCGGGGTGCATTCAGCGGGACATAGAGGGTGGGTGGGTGTGACAGGAGAGAAAGACTGCTGCGGAGAGACTCCCTCATTGGGGTGTAGCCTAATATTAATAGCGTTTCTTTAACTCAGTGGGTGGGATCCAGCGAAAGTCTACAGAAGTGTAAAAAGAGAAAAAGGGAAACTTATTTATCCAGAGCTTACTATACAACAGATACTTTGGCATATATAATTTCACTTAATTGTTTTTTAATCTTCACAGTGTTTCCTCAAGTAGAAGTTATTTCCATTTTCTAGGTGAGGGAACTCAGGTTTATTTTGATTTATCTATTTATTTAAGGATTTTATTTATTTATTTGACAGAGAGAGATCACAAGTAGGCAGAGAGGCAGGCAGAGAGAGGAGGAAGCAGGCTCCCCGCTGAGCAGAGAGCCCCATGTGGGGCTCGATCCCAGGACCCTGGGATCATGACCCGAGCCGAAGGCAGAGGCTTTAACCCACTGAGCCACCCAGGTGCCCTGGGAACTAAGGTTTAATGAGAGAAGGCAACTAGCTCAGTTTGAGACATAGCAAACAGCAGAGCAGAGATTTGAATGTAGGTGTTTGCAGTTCTAGAGCTTATATTCTTTCCATTTCACCACATGGCTTGAGGGAGATGGGAAAAGATGCCCTCCTTCTGCCTTCTGTTCTAATACTTACGTCATTTCAGCAGTAGGTGTAGAACTGTCTCATTAAAGTCAGGTCGTCTGCTATATTGAACGTATGGAACTTTTCACTTAGCAAGTAGACTGCTTATAATTGTTGATTGGGACGAAATTCTCTGAAGGATTGGATCTTATCCCATCATCATTTTTTTATGTAACATTGCTAAGAAGTTCACTTAGATTGTGTGTGTGTTTTCTTCTTCCTCCCTCCCTCCCTCTTTCTTTCTTTCTTTCTTTCTTTCTTTCTTAAGAAAGAGTTAGAATAGGCTATTTGGGAAGTTCTGTGGGTTATATATTCGCTCATTGAAGTAACATGTGCCTGCTTTGGGATTTTACTGTTGTGCAGCTTTTGATCTAAAAGTGAGACAGGCTGATCATATAGTCAAAATTATCAACTGAGAAGGTTGTGATGAGGACAAGGGTATGTTCTGTGAGAGAATTTAACAGAGAAACTGAGTCTAGGCTTTGGGGCCTGAAGGCCTCCCCCAAAGAAGTGACACTTGACCTGAGCTTTAGAGAATGAGGAGGCATTAACTTGGAGAAGACTAGGGTGGGCAAGTGTTGTACACAGAGGAAGCACACTGCTGGGCCAGGGAACTCGACGGGTGAGAAGGATTAGAGGAAGGCCAAATGTCTTCTGGTGTGGAGAGCACTGTGTGTTTTGGGTGGGGGCTGGTGAGGAGAGGAACGACAGGGACGGAGTGATTCGAGCTGAAGCTAGACACTCAGCCCAGTCCTAGAGGCCAAGGTGTGGGTTTTGGCCTTTAGAATGCTAAGTGTAGTAGAAAGTCGTGAAGGGTTCTTAGGGGAGAGAAGACAACATCAGACTTTCCTGTAAGGATCATCATCTATAGTGTGAAGAATGGATTGTAGGTACAGAAGTAGATGTGAGTAGACAAGTTAGAAGGTTCTGATAAACTCATAGCTCAGGCCAGAGACAGTGCAGGTATCCCCAGTGGGTGCAGGGAAGCAGATGGGCTGCAAGAAGTGACCACATTAAAAACAGACTGAGAAGCACAATTAATGGATTTAATGTGGAGAATGAAAAGGAGGGAGGTTTCAAGGATTTCTCCCAGCTTTTTTAGCAAGAGGAACTGGGTCAATGACTGTGCCGTTTAAGGAGATGGAGAATGCTGAATGATGAGAAGGTGGGAGGGAGATGGGAGAGGAAAAGGTTCACTGTGGTTTGATTCTGTTTATAGGTCCCAAATTAAGACACTCTTCTGTGCATCTCACTGTTTCTACTGATACTGAATATTCTTTTGCCTCGTTTGATCATTATTTCAAGAAAGCTTGTATTAATAATAGGCAAGTTATTGAGATGAACTTTCTTGCCTTTGATTACATGTTCAGCGGGGGCTTCCTCTGTCTGAGAGCACTGGCAGTCACCTGGTCATGGATGCTTACCTCCCACCCATCATCCAGGGGCAGTCATTGGGAAAGGCATTTTGTGTGTGTGTGTGTGTGTGTGTGTGTGTGTGTGTGTGTGTGTGCGCGCGCGCGCGCACGGATTCTTGTTGCCAGGCTCGTTGCCTCTATAGTAGCTTTTCTCTTATGTCATCGCATTGACCTCTGTGATGAAAGGCCTATCTTGTGAAGTTTTTAAAAATGAAGTTCTTTTATAGCCCAGAGAAGATTCAGATTAGGTCAATCAGATTATGAATAGGTTATATGCCATTTGCGGAGTGTATTCTGTGCAGCAGGGACTGTAGTAAGTATTTTTACATACATTATTTAATTACATTCCCCTGCCAACTCAATTACAGAGTGGTGACATAACAGGCACAAAGTCACCTTGCCTAGTGATAGTGCAGTCGGGGTTCAAACCCTAGAGCCTGATCAGTGGCCAGCTTAGTGGTTGTAGTTTTCTCTCTCTTTAAGGAGGTTTTGGTAAAACCCTTAAAACTGTAACCTTAGTCATTCGGCTGGCTACCTTTTCCTGGAATAGATGTGATATGCAAACTTTTTAAAGTATTAATTTCTCTCTTGGCCTCAGTTCCTACTGCATATTTCCTGCTGCTTCTTTTAGCTGCATTGTGTCCTCTTGAAATCTAGGATTTAGGGAGCACTAAAGACTCCAATTAAGACTAAAGACTAAGGCTACATTGTATTATCCCCAGTTTTATGTGACTTAAGTATAGACTAAAAAGTGAAAATTTCCATCTAACGGAAATGTTTCCGTTAGTCCCTAAAAGCATTTTACTTATTCAGCATACATTTGAGTGTTTTGTTTCAAGCAAGAGATTTGGGCCTGGACATTTGAAGGTGACTAGCATCTGCCCTGCTGAATGCTTGGAAAGTCATATGGGGCAGGAACAAATGTTTGCATAAACACTGTGCACTATGATGCAAGCTGTAACGCTGCGGGGGGAGGGGCGCAAAGGAGCAAACAGCAAACCCAGGAGACTTCACAGAGGAGGTGATACTTGGTCCTGATCTACAGGATATGTTGCAGTTGGGCAGCTAGAGAAGAAGAAAAAAATCCTTGCAAGCAGCAGAAAGGATTATAGAAAAAGGGCTTGTAATGTTAAAAAGGCTTGATTTGCTTTAGGTACAGTGTGAAGGGCCCATGTAGATTTTGTTCTGTTTTAGAACCCAAATTTCCCTAAAGATTTACCCAAGCAATTTAGTATTTATATTTTTTAAGTTGTTTTATTGAAAGATTAAACATTATGGCTTCTATTAGCACAGTATTTCTAATCCCTACAACACTATATAAAGTAGCTTGGAAGAGTTTTCATTTTACAGGCATGAAAAGGCAACTCAGAAATTACATGTTTAAGGACATATAAGAGACCAGTTCCAGAACAGATTGGCTCAAAAGCTTCACGGTTCTTCAGATGGACAATATGAGCCTTTTTCATAGGCACCAGAGGTTAATGTCAGTTTGGCCAACTTTACTGAGAGACTGTGCTGGGATCAGGAAGTCAGATACCAGGAGACATGGAAGTTGTCGCCAAGCCCACAACCCGATCCACATGCCCGTTCAGCAGCACTTGAGGCCTCAGCCTGTCCTGTCACTGCTTTCTGAAGAGACCTGGGAAGTTCTGCTTTCTAGCTTTAAAGAAATTGGTTAACTTGAGTGATTCTAAGTTCAGGGAGAGGAGACAAATTTGTTCAACAGATTATATTTAGTGAGTGGTTACTATGTGCCCTAACCCTAAGTTGACGTGATTAAAAAAAATGTCTAAGACTTGGTATCTGTCACTCGGGTAGGGACACAGACAAGGAGTCGATAATTATAATACAGTGTCATAAGTGCAAGGAGAAAGACAGGATATTCTGGTAGGTCAGGAGAACCTTCTAGGTCATGGGGAAAAGCTTCCA
Organism: Mellivora capensis; assembly: GCA_004024625.1. Lineage (NCBI taxonomy): Eukaryota > Metazoa > Chordata > Mammalia > Carnivora > Mustelidae > Mellivora > Mellivora capensis. The sequence goes on from PISX010000661.1 coordinate 84,385, forward strand.
TGCTAAGCAGGAATGGAGGGTTTGGCCATTCTGGGAATAGTTCTCATTCATCCAGCATCTGGAAGAAGTCCTCAGGGCCCAAGTTGCTGGGCCAGGCAGTACTTGTGAATGGGGCCAGTACCGATTGGTTGCCCTTTGCTCTGAACTGATCTGCTTTCTTCTTCTTTGCACTAGGCTATGGAGCACCGTATGGTTACAGCACAGCTGCCCCTGCCTATGGTATGTACACCATCTTTCTTATTTCTCCTCTTAGCAATGCTGTCACAGCAATCTAAAGCACAGTTTGTGTCCAGGGTTTCTTTAAATGAATCGGAGGATCTCAGACCTGTTCATTCTAGTGACCCAACTTAAATTCCCTTTGAAAATGCCACAACCTTGTGGTTCTTGGTTTGGTTGGAGTTGCTCTTCTCTCTGCTTTGCCTGATTGAAGGACTGCTTGTTCTAATTGCCTGTTTCTGACCATATTGAAATTAAATATTTTAAGTAGTTCTTCTTACAGCCAACTGATATACTCCATTCAAAGGCTACTGAAGGGCCATACCCGGTTTCCAGCTTGACTGCTCGCCGGTTACATGGCTGCATTGAAGTTTCTGGCTTGAAACCATCTGGGTGACTTGAGTTAGGGTTAGGAAATATTCACTTCAAATTTGTAGCCATCATCCTTTTCCATAAATTTTGCTTTAGAGGTGGTATAAATGGGCCCTAGTGCGGTGACGGCGTGTCACCGGCAGTGTCACTGAAGTGCTTCCCGCCCAGAGTGTCTGTGGTACATGTTACAAAACCATAGGAGTGTCTTCTCTCCCTCCAAAAATAAAAAATAAAAGCATATGCAGAAATGAACCTCAGTGGCCCTTTGGATAACTTTTGAATGAGGTTTATGTGGCAATGGAGGCAGTAGGTTTGGAGTCAGTGATATGCCCTCTTAGACATTTTCTCTAACTCAGGCGCTACATGTTCCAGGTTGGCCATCTGCAGGATGTTTGCCATTGAGAGAAGAAGAGAGTGTGTGTGCGCACGAGCGTGAGTGTGTGCTTGTGCATGTGTGAGTGCGTATCGGTGCAACCCTGGGCTGGGTGTGCACGTGCACAGCGGGGAAGGACCTTGAATGTCCCGCTCCTTGTGGTGTTAGTCCTCCGCACAAGCCTCAGGACCCTTCATAATGCTTTCTCTCTTCATGCATCAGCTTTTCCCTTTTTGTTCAGATGAAAATGTTGGGTCCTTAAAACACTGCTAAGTGGAAGCTTCATTTGATTTCATAACTGTAAAAAATAGAAAATGAACAGTTTGACCACTTTCCCCATTAGGTTAGACTGGGAAAATGTGGAGAAGCTGCAAGGGTCAAACAATTGGGGTGAGTCTTCTCTATGGCAAAATGCCAAGTCTGGGGTTTCATCCTTCACCTGAATGTCTCCTCTGGAACGCTCAGGTTTGGTCCCCAGAGCCCCCAGGTCCCCAGATGTGGGATGACAAGGAATTGAGTACTCATTTGAGAAAATGTTTTTACCCAGAATTTCCTCTAAATTCAGATTCTCTGGCTCCTTTTGTTTTGGCCATTTGCTTTTACCATGGAGCCAGCTTCTAGGTACCCTGACCACCTCCTCCCTCCTGTGAATTAGGTCTGGGCAGTTGATCCGAATACATTTTGGCTCACTGGTCCCATTGTGGTGTGTCTTGTGTGCGCGCCAGTGCATCTGCCTGCTAGGGCCGGTTGTTAATTCCGTGTCTTTCCTCCAGACATCGTAGATCTCACATTCTTTAGTACAGTTTACTAGGCTGAATTTTTCTCTTTAAAACATGGGTATGTCTGGGCTTTAAGCTGCATTCATGTCTTTTCTCGGTCTTTTTAATTTTTCTCTCTCGTTCCTCCCTTTCCTCTAACATTGTACTTTCACCCTGCGGCCTCTGAGCCCCCACTTCAGAAGGCTCCTCCCTTCCATGTGCCATATAACTGACTTCCAAAGCTGGTGAAATTTGATGCCCCCATTTTTCACATAAAAGATTTGGTTTTTAAATGTTACTGTGATGCCAACCTACTAAAACAATGCTTTATTTTGGCTGTAAGGTAAATATGTCTTTTGGCCTTTGTAAAGCTGTTGCATGTGGGGTAATTTCCCTCTGATCATCTGGTGCTCTTGAATACCTGCTGTTGCTGCTTTGTGATTTCTCCGTAGGTTAAAGACTAGACTAGAGACAGGAGCAGATTTCAAATCATGCTTGAGTATGCAGAAGTTTGTGAGGCCACAAGAACTCGTTTATTACAAAATTAAGAAAGTAGTTAATCTTTCCAGATTTGCCATGCCAATACCTGCGGCAGCCCATTAAGAAGAAAAAACACCCGGTCACGACTCCAGTTGGAGCTGTGTTTCCGGGGAGCTGAGGCCTGCACAGAAAGCTGTGCTTTGAGTCTTAACAGTCATCCCTGTTTCTCCTACAATGTGTGATGTGCCAAATTGAGAATGATTACGGATTTCTGGAGTCCCGTTAGAATGTTTATCAAGAGCACTGCTTTTGGTATTGAGAATTCATGGCCGCTCACACAAATGAAATTGCTTTCTGAATATCATTCTTCCTGCGACATAGCCATCTTAATTTCGAGTGGAAAATACTAATTATCAAGATATTAGCAATTTCAAAACAGGAGAGGTTTGTGGGTCTCCTCCAAAATGGTTCATGTTGACTGACTAATCTGGAAAAGGTTAATGATCATTACTGTAAGATTTTTTTTCCTGAAATTTTTATTGGATTATTAAACTTATTTGGAGTCCTCTCCGTTTCTTCTCTCTGTAGGTTTACCCAAGAGAATGGTTCTGTTGCCCGTTATGAAATTCCCAACATATCCTGTTCCCCACTACTCATTCTTTTAGCAAATGACAGAAGCTAATTCCTATTGAACAACAAACCCAGTACAATACAGAATGTTAGAGAAAAAGCCTTTTTATCCTGCTTTCTTTGAACACATACTTGATCAAAATTATTTGTAAAGAACATCTTTCCTACTTTTTGATTTTAACAAATGCAAATTTAGTTCTCTAAAACTTGAAAACAAACAAAAAAGAAACTAGTTCTGTGAAACGGTACCTCATTTCCGGAAAATAACTTATACCAGCCCTTCTGTTCTAAGGAAATAAGTCTAGCAGTTCAAAGTCTAAGTTTTAAGAGGAGTATCAGATTATGTAAAATTAAATTTGTGAAGGATGTATAGAGTCTCAAACACTGATCACAAATAAACTGCTTTGTTGTAACACAGAGTACTGCCTGGTTCCTGATGCAGTCACTGATTCTTAGCTCTGATTGATATGTATTTGCCCCAGGGCACTTGAATTCGGGCTGTAGTTATTTTTTTTAATACAATAGAGACTTTTCATTTAAACTTTAACTTTGTAAATACTGAAGTGTGTAATTAAAGCCAATAAAATATGGGTTTGAATATTGTTTTAGCTTATTATTTTTGATATGTTTTGGTATCAAATTACAAGGAATTGAAAACTAATAATAACTTAGCCCTAGAAACCCATTCATTTGTAAGGAAACTGCTAAAACAAAGCAAAGGCAATTTGTTAGTCTGAGCCAGTCTACTTACTTTGTAAGCCCTTTGTACTGCTGGACAAGGGCATCCCCGTGATAAAGGTATATTCTGTTATCCAAGCATTGCTTCTTAAAATAATGGCAGTACCCAGAGATGGGGAAGGAGGAATGTGATTATTTTAGTTTCCTAATTTCCAAGTTTTAAAAGAGAATAAATTAATCGATCAATCACCCTCTCTTGTTCTTGTGGCCTTCTTCACTCTGTAAGATACTGTGTTCACTTCCCTGGCTTTTTTCACGCAGATAGAAGATTAGCGATTTTTCTGGGATTCATTGAAAGGTCTCTTTTCCTCTTCAATTACATCAGAATCTAAAGCAGCAACAGGGTCCCCATAAAACTTGCTCTTCGATCGTCCCAGTTCTTGTTGAGTGCTGCTGTGAAAAGTGACAGGTTTCAGCCATGGGTCAGCATTTATTTTTTACGTTTTTCTTAAAATTTATCTGATTAAGCTGGTGAAAAATGATCAGTCAGTAACATTGTGCTGTCCTATAAAGGGTGCAGACCTGAGCCTTCCCTGCATCCTCACCTTGTTTGGAGAGAGCCGATGATGTTACTAGAAGGTAATGGTTTCATTAAGGTACTCACCCCCATGAAGGCACCCGTGTGGTCCCGTGTCGAGATTTCTAAGTTGCTGTGTCTTAAAAATGTCTGTTCTTAGTATGAATTAGCTTCCCTCTTCCCTCTTAAATTGTGTTTCTCAGAGCCCAGTAGTGGCCATCAGTGAGAATGGGCTTCGCAAAATGCAGCAAATTTATGTACCAGATTTCTTTGGGACCACCAAATGAGAATGAGACGGGCAATTTAAAACAAACGTTAGTGTCACTTCTCAGATGTGGATTTATTACACAGTGGCTTGTTACTTCTGCTCCTTGACCTTTATAGTCTTTATTAGTGGTGGGTGATACTTTAATAAAACCTCATCACTTGCTAGAAATAGCCGTGAACTTACCATTCTCATCCTGCGCATTAGTGGCTAGACATAAACCTGAGGGCCCATTGCAGCTGGGAGTTTTCATGTTTCATTGATTCATTTTGCTGACCTATGGATGAAACAGAGCCATCACTGAGAAGAAAAAGCATGGCTGGTAGTGTCCAGTTTTTATTAATTCAATATTTACAATAGTCCTCTCTGTGTTTGGAATACTATTAATTGGCAGCCGCAGCCGGATTGTTATTTGAAATTGTCAAATTTGCATTCCAAGTTGGAATCTCTCTCGAGATTTCTCTTTAGAAAATTCTTTTGAAGTAGCTGACTCAGCTTCATAATTTAACCCCTCTATGATGGTGCAAAGGGAGCTGTGCTGTTTTCCAACATGATGGCAGTCATTTCAAATGGTTTCTACCAAGTCTTTTTTTTTTTTTTTTAATTTTGTTGTTTGTTGGAAGTTACTAACCATGTTGTAAACCTGCCCAGTTGCTGCAAACTTTTACATTTCTCTGCTTTACTTAAAATAATTGAGCTGTCAGTCCTTTGTTAGAAGTGGTAACCATGCAAGTTCAACTGTTGAAATTTTGTAATGAATTAAGTGTCCCCCTCCCCCCCTGCCCTCCCCACCCCTCCATTTTGTAATGAAAATTCCACTTACAGCTGAAAGAGCAGAGAAATATAAATGAAGCTCTTGGCTTCACCAAATTCTGTGACATTAACACCAAGTGTTGCTTCTCTGCTCTTTTCTCCACTGTAGGCGGTTTTTTCATTGACAGCCCCTATTGCCAGCCTCTGAGCGTCGCACCACTTATTATTCACTTGGGCCCTCAAGATTTCTTCTCTGACTTCTAGAACCATCAGGTTGTCTGGCTTGAAATGGCAATTTCTGTCTTGGTCTTAAGAGCATTGTGACCCCCTGAGGCTTTCCAGCTTTCAGATACACCACTCTGACACCTTCTTTTGGAAAGCAATGACTGAGCATTTTAAAGAAGAGCAATACTTTATTCAAAGCCACGGTGTCTGTTTTAAAACTTTTCCTTTGGGAACCTAGCAATATCTGTACTTAACCCCTCCTAGCGTAGTCTCTTGTCAGGGAGTTTACAGACCAGTGTAGAACTCCGACTCCGTGTGTGAGCTGTGCTGTCTCCCGACAGTTTTTAGACTTTTGTAGCACATAAATTGGGTAGTTGCATTCCTGACTGCGTCAGTTAGCGCTATTATAATTTCTCAGAGATAGGGGTCCTCCTTGAAGCCATATTCTTTGCATGGGGGCTGGCGCCCAGCCAGGGATGTGGCCTGCAGCCCCGGGCTCTTCCGGCTGCAGGACCACGTCCTCTCTTGTGCAAGGTAATTGGTCCAGTAGATTCCCAAATACCTCATGCTGACTAGATGCAGTGCATGGTGCGTGCAGCAAGGGGTCCCGAGTCGTTTGTAGTCTCTCTGAAACCGTTAACCTGGGAACAAACCACTGATAGATTTTTCTGCTATTAGCCTTTCCTCCTTTTTTTAAAATTCGGGTGAATGTTTGAAAATCATGAATCAGTCAGTCACCGTTATTAATTAAAGAGCTGGGAATACCTCGTTAATGTATTTTTAAAACTGGTGTTGGACCCTCTGTGTATTTCAGGTTAATACTTTTAAGCAGTTTTCAGCACGTTTATCTCACTTTATTCTCGTTCTCCTCGGACCTTCGTAGCCATATCACTTGTATAAAATAGGCTGAGATCTAGTGACTGTAAGCTGTGGTCTCAGTAAACAAAGGTAAGCTCTTTTATTTTCTGATTAAAGAGAAAAATAACTAAAAGTCAATGAACACAACGTGCATATATGACAATCATACAGGATGTATTTGATCTCTTAGGTCTTATGTCATCATATTACCTTAAAAATTTTTATGATCTAAATGTAAAATAGTTATTTTCAGCGTTTGTTTTAATACCCTTGTAATTACTTTTTATTCAAGAGAGACATTTCACTTTTACGAGTTAAATGTGTATTATGTGTGTAGAAACTTATGATATTACATGTATATGAATTACACACATGGACCTGTTTAAATAAAAGAATTCGGTGGTGGGAAGAGTTCACCTAAGAAGACTTTAATGTCAGGGCACTCTTTTGACCAAAGTGCTGGAATTTTATAAGCCACAAGGTTGGTAACATTGCCGGTAGGATCCATTTATGCGTAGCTGTTACACAAGCAGAGGATCAAAGTGCCAATTTCTCAAGGAGAGAAATTTTTTCTGAGAAATGAAAATCTCTGATCTGTGTTGTATGCCCTAATACAACAGCAGCAAAAAGCCATAAAAAGAAAAAGCAATAGAAAACAAACACCCCCCCCCCCCAAATATTAAGGTAACTATGGAAGAATATGTAATTGACTGAGTTAAGCTATTTACAGAACCAACTTTGGCAAGACTCAGAATGGTAAATACCCAGTATGCAGAGACCAAATAGACGGAAGGCAGTTCATCTGTCTTTTCCAGGTTAGGCAGCTAGACAATTGATTTCCCACCTTACTCAGCCATCACGGAGTTCATTTAAAAGATGGGAGGATTAGGCCAAATATTTTAGAAAGGGTTTGCTTCATTTAGTGTGTCCCATAAATACATTTCATATGTGTTAGATGTTCTTTGCTGAGGCCATATTTGATATATAGAGATTAAAATGAATTTCATGTTTTATATGTCTCTAAGTAGCAGTTTTCTTGTTATTACTAACTTTGAAGGTTGCTGGAACATTTTTTTTCTCCGTACAAAATCTGTATTACGTCAAGTGTGGTTTTGGCATCTATAGAAGGTTGTATGAGGTCTAGCTGACTAGTACTACATACATTCCAGTCCTTATCTAGCAGCCGAGGTGCCCATTATGTGCCAGGTCCTTCTCTGGGTACTAGCAAAACAGTGTCTCTGCCCAGTGAAAACATTTCAAGCTTGAGAGTCTCCTTGTTGGAATTGGGCCGATTGTAAATTTCCTAGGTTGGGAGACAAATGATGCATTAGCAATGTCAAAAGATAATTAACTTGGTTAGTAGTTTATAAATTATTTAATAATGTAGGCCTCTGATATCACTGAACTGGCCATCATTTGGAAATTCACTCATTTTAAATATTTCCCTGGCAGTTTTGAGAGCCTGAAACCAACTCTGGTTTATGTTCATGGACCTCTCTCCAAGTAAGTGAATGGAATGAAATGAAGAACAAATATTGCAGTCCTTTAAAGCAGTTTTTATAGTATAGCAGAGACCAAAGTGGTCACTTTAAACACTGACACCATTTTTTCGATGACAAGTGAGGGGATTTTTACCCTTATAATCATCATTCATTATAACTTACCTGTTTGTTAAATTTCTTTAATAACTGCAGTGGAGGCAAATCTTCAGTAGTGAGTTAGGGGAATGAACTAAGATTCGCAGATGCACCCCCACCCATGCCCCCCAGCAGTTAGATTTCTAGCAATCTAGAGCCCGAGAAACTAGGGACATTAGGAGCAGTTAAAGCTGAAAACGAGCTGCTCTGTGAATGGTCCTCCTGTACCTCCCACTCAGCACAGGCTGGTGGGTCCTGGGGGTGGCGGGGTTAGGGGGAGCAGGGGGCAGGGTCTCTCTGAAGTCCTCAGAGCAAGAAAGGTCCTGCTGTATTTGTACTTGCAAACTATAAGGATCTGATGTCATGCAGTGACCAGAGGTTTCTCAGTGTTACTAAGAGGCCTGGAAAGGAGACAGGTAGCGAACGAGTAACGGCCAGAGTTAAGTAGCTGCCTGCTGCTGGAATGAGGTGCAGCACGGATGTCTCTAGCAGGAGCTTACAGAGCACACGCTAGTACTTCTTACATAAGAAGCTGTCTCTTCCCTTCCTCATCCCATCTTCCAGAAAGACGGTTTTAAGTCAAGAACTGAAGTTGAGTTAGCTGTAAGAATAGATATCCTTTCCCACATTATCATTTGAGGTAGGAGCTAACAGCTTCCATTGATACTTGATGCAGTGATCTTTGGAGATTTTTAAAAACTAGCTCCATACTGCAAATTAGGTTATGTAAGCTTTACAGCATAGCTAGAAATAGGGAGTAGAAACCATGTGGGAATCTGGGCCAAAGTATTTCTCTCCCTCCAGCAAATTCCCAAGAGGCTTGGGGATTAGATGAGTTAATTCACGTAAGGTGCTTGGAAGAGTACCTGGTGCACAGTAAGTACTCAGGAAATGTTGACAGTTCCTATCACGGTTGGCTGAAGGGACAGAAGGTATGTGAGGGAGGCAGCTAGACTGTGCTGGCAGGTAGGGGAGAAGCCAGTGCATGGCCTGCTCAGGGGGAGCTGCATTGGTTCCTTGGTATTTATAGGTTTGGGGTGCTCCCACACCTTGAGAGGACTCGTGGCATCTGGAGACTAAACAGGAAGCATAAAGCAAACACTTAGCGGAAGAGGTAGTGTGGGGAGGTCGCTGCAGATCCATGCTGACTGAAAATGCTCGCGTTTCTGTGGTGGTCGTGAAATCACTGGCCGGTCTCCTGCCAGGGATTTGGAAATACTTGCCTTGGGGATGTAAGTGTGCTTAGAACTTCAAAAGGGCTGAGCTTAGAATATCAGCCTGCTGATTCCAGCTTTCCTCCCAGTGCATTAATAACAAAAAGAGGTGTGTGATTGCAGCTAGCATAGGAAGCCAACATCCAGAGCTCGCCAGTGTTTGGCAGGTAGAAAGCAAGTTGTTATAAACCACAGAAAGAGGAGCCTGGGTGGCATACCTAGAAGGCCACTGACTTCTCTAGAAGTCAGTCTAGAAGGCTGATGCTTCTCTGCACAGCATTCCTGCAGCTTCTCTCTCCCAGTGCGCTTCAACGCTTTGGAACAAATCGGCACTCGTCACCACATGAGGCCTCCTGTGTGTGTGAATCTTAGAAAAAACACGTCTGCCTGTCCATCCATCTCTTTCTCTTTTTGGAAAAGGAAAGATGGGTAGATGGTTAGACGAGCGCTGTCGGTTATACAGCTTCTGGTCTCTTTCTGTGCAGGCTTTGGTTTCCCTGAGGAAGGGTGGGCAGGATCGTGCGTCCCTGTCTGTTGGCAGGAGGTAACTTAACGCTAGGTGGGGATTACAGACTGAGTTCTCTCTTTTTTTTTTTTTTTTTAGGTTGAATTCTGTGACGCTCTAAGTTTATAAAAACTGTGCAGACAGGGACTGAGCATTACCTTTAAAGGCAAATAAGATAGACTTGCATGATAGTCAAGAGGGTTTTTTTTTTTTTCTTTTAATTGTACCAAAGGCATTTGTTTGCAATGGTAAGTGAAAGAGGAGGGGACTCAACAGCCCCCAGCTCCAGGGGAAACTCCAAAGACCTACTCTCTCACTGTAGCCCCAAAGCAGAAGGCTTTTCTTGAATCCAAGAGATACTCATATAACTAATGTCCTGGCAGAAGCCACCGCGTTCCACAGCTGTGGCTGTTTGGAGGAGTCACTGCCTCATTGAGCCAAGGTTGAGGGAGGGCCTTTCTTTTTTTTTTTCTTTCCTCCTCTCCCCTGCCACCACCCCTCTCCCTTGACCAGTCACTTTTAACATCCTAATTCCTTGGTCCTTCTAAGGAGGGTCTTGGTCTTTACTTGGCAGAACTTTGCCTTTTCTGCAAACTGTGCTGCCTTTGCTGGGGGGAGGGTATCATCTGCCCAGGCAGCGTAAGGGAGACTGGTTAGCACGTCCCAGCCGGAGATGTATGGAGGTACCTCCTTGGCTGCTTCTGGTCCACAGGAGGTAACATTAGCCTGGCTGCGGAGCGGGCATTCCCTTAGCACTGCCTCAGGGCCCAGTCTCTAGGTCTTGGTCTGGTTTTACCTACCTTGATCCTGAGGAAGGTTGGGATGAATGGTCTCCACCTTTACCTGTCAGCTAAATGTTTTCAGGGAATGAAGTCAATAATAGCCTTCAGTTTAAGTTATTTTGGGCTGTGGACAGCGGTAGATTGAAGGAACAGAAGAAAGAAAAGGAAGAAATGCTCAAATTGCTCTCTTGTGTGGGCCAGGCACTTAAGACATTCTTCTCCAACAAGCTTCTTGGAGGTAGGATTCTTATTTTACAACAGAAGAGACCGAGGCTCAAAGTTAAGCACTAGAGTTAGGAATGAAACCCCACTGTGTTCGATGCTAAAGCCTCTTTCCATCACGCCACGCACGCTGTGGGTGCCGTCTGGACGACGGTGAGGGGAGCGCCGTGTGGCAGGAAGGCGGTGTGCAGGCAGTGGGCTGGTTCGACTGGGGCCTCCCAGTCACAGAGCCTTGAGCTCAAAGGCTCCTGTGCTGAAGCCAGGCTCTCTGACTTGAGGTTGTTCTGGACCAGATATCCTGGGCTTTTAGGGCTATTTTCTGTTAGACCAATTGGATAAGGTTGTTTAATAAACTGGAAAGATAGGCTAGAAGACTAAGGTGTGGCTGCATTTTAAACAAAGGAAGCTGTTGTACTTCAGGCTTGTTTTTTCTGTTTGAGTATCAATGAGCACTTGGGGTCTTTGCTTGCATTTAGCTAATGGTTTTGTTTATTGGTGATAGGATTGCTTAGAAGATTTGAGCCTGGTGAGGTTTTGACTTACAGGGTAAAAGGAAGAGGAGCCTGGGGTGCTGGCAGCCCAGGTTTGAGGGGTCCTCGGGGAGTGGCAGGTGGCGGTGGCCTGTCCTGATCAGCAGGACTTTCCTCTCGAGGCTTCAGGACAGGCTGCCAGCCTGAAGGTAGCAGACAGCCCCCCTCCCCGGCCCCTCCCAGCCCCGGGTTGGGCCGTGATTGGTGATCCCCACTGGGGTGGCTTGGAGGTCTTGTGAGCCGCTCTGCCGCCCTTGTCCCTTCTCCCACTGCTACACACCCGGCTGCTGGCTCCTTTGCTGATGATGGCCACTTGGGTCTCTGCCTCGGGATGGACGCCGAATCCTCTCTAGGGCAGAACAGCTCTCCCTCACCGCAGGGCACGGTCCTTGGCAGTAGCCATTTCTCTGTGCTGTCTGCCATGATGCTGGAGGGGAGCAGGAAGAAGGAACTGTTTTAAACCCAGGTTGCCTGAGTTCCAGAACAGTGACTTGTGTGTGAGCAGGGTGAGCACCTGTCCCAAGGCTCCCTTAGCAGTTCTTTCCCAGGGGCCGCGCCGCGTCCTGCGGTTTGGAGAAGCTGTAGCGCGCGCTGTCGTTTCGTTTCCACCATGCAGACCAGGACGCGGAAGCCCACAGACCTCGCCAAGCCACCCAGCTTGTTTGTGGCAAAACACTGTGGCTCCTAATAAGTGAGTTTTTAACCACACAGAAGAAATAACATGTCTTCCACTGTTTTTGGAGTTAACAGAAGCCCTTTCTTAGAGATGAGATTTAAATTACCCATCTGTGGGACCCAGAAATGATCTCCTTTTACAGATGAGGAAATGGAGGCTTAGCCACAAAGACCTGCCCCAAATTACACAGCCCTGTCACTGGTTCAGCTCGGGCCCCCCGGCCTGATGGCACTCACTGTGCGCAGTACTGGTGGTTTGTGTTCCTGTCAGGGCGCTGCTGCTCACCCTGTTTTCCACACCGCCCCGGCTCCCAGTTCCCCTCGGCGCTGTGATGCATTCCATGGACCTCCCTTCCAGCTCCTGGAGTAGATCCTTTGTGGTTGGAAACAAAATAAACAGAAACCTACGCTCCCCCTCCTTCCCTTACCCCTTGCCATGTGGGGAAAAAAGGATCCCGACTTCAGGCTTACTGGTCTGGTTCCTTTGGAGAACTGTTCGTGAGCTCGCCCGCGGGCCAGGGGACGGACCGGTTAGCCTCAGCTCCATCTGTTTCCGCACCATCTTTTTTGCTCTGTAACTGGACTCTGCAACCATGTGCAAGTCAGTGATGGCTGTTGGAGACCCCCAGGGGCCGGTGGGGGGCGCAGGGTGCGGTTAGGGTTGTACTTTTTGTATTCAGCTTCACCCGCATTTTGGCTGTCATCTGTCCCTGCCTAGGCCTTCAGTGTGTGTTCCCACCAAAGGGGTCACCCTCCCGGTGACACATGCCTGAGTGCTCTGATGCTGGGATCTTGTTGGACCCTTCCGTTATGGAGACGGTCTCAGAAGTTGCTCAGCTTTCTAACACCGCTCATGTCCTTAGAGGCTACATAAGGAAAATATTGTGGACATCTAGGATGTGAGAAACCTCTGGAAGGTGGCACCTGGGGAACCCTGGAAAGCTGAAAGCCCCTCAAAATGAGATTCACTGAGGTTGAAGAAGGGGAGGACTTATCCCTTAGCTATATTAAAGGGTTCTGCTTACTTGTATGTGGCTCTGGAAGGGTAAGGATGGTTATAGAAAGCCAGTTGGGCATTTTGGGCTAACGTGTGCCTCCCATGATGACAGGGCTGCCCTGGGAGATTAGGTATGGTGAGAAATGGGGCCCATGGTACCAGGAACGTTCAAGCAAGCTGTTGGCATAGTGCAGAGGAATTTCTTCCATGGGGTATCAGGTTTGGAAGGAACACTGATGCGTTTGGGGACCTGTCGAGAGGACTTCTCCCCTCTTGGACATATGGATTTGTTGAGAAATCTTCACTGTCACCTGCTGCTACTTACCAGGCTCCGTGGTGGGGCAGAAGGAACAGCTGGAGAAAATGGGAGGGTTTTCGGCTTAGACAACAGAGTAGAAGGTGAGACCGCTGACCGAGATGGAGCGCACGGGAAGAGGGAGGCGTTGCCCGGGCATTTGAACAGATCAGAGGCGTCTTCTGTGGTTGGAAAAAACTCTGGTGGGCCTTCCACTCCGTGCAGGAGCCAGGCCTGTGAGGGCTGAGGACCTGGGCGGCTCTGACTGGAGTGCCAAAGTCTTCCCCCTGAGACGGCCGCCCGAGCTGGGTGGGAGTCTGCCAGGAGGGTCGTGAGGAGAGCTTTGAAGAAGGGGCTGGTGTGGCAGTGGGGGGTTGGGGGGGGCATTTGGCAGCACATGGTGTGCACAGAAAGGGCATGGCCTGGAGCAGCATGAAGTTACTGCCTCATGGGAACTGGGATGGTCAGAAGGGTGGTGACAGATGGGATGTGTAATTTGGAGTCAGTTGGGGGAAGGCCCTGGGTACTGTGCCCTTCAGTGATCATCCTCTTCCAAAATGGTGAGAGAATTCTGGAGGGTTGATTTGGACAGTTGGCTGGGGAAGGACCGGAGGTGGGAGGCAGAGGCCACCACAGATGCAAGAGTGGGGTCTCTTCACAGGCCGGGCTCCTCGCCCCAACTGAGTGGGAGGATGGACATGGTAGCACCCAGGAGGGGGCCAGGGAACCACAGTGTCCTAAGGGTAGTGGGGGGTGGGCACTGCCCAAGCACTTCTCCTGGGCCTCTCTTCAGTAGGTAACTGAGAGGACAGTGGTACTTGGGGCCAAGATGGAGAAAGTGAGGGAGGGAGGAAGGTGCTGGCAGGGCAGGGAGATGACAGGAGAGGGGTGGCAGTGTGGCAAAGGCCATTTACTTTGGGCCGGGGAGTGGGAGTTTGGTGGGCCCAGTCCTCGCTGGCGTGAGGTGTGAGGCCTCCTGTGCGCTCTGGCAGTAGACAGGGTTGCAGCCCGGCCAGTCAGCATCTTACCCTTTCCCCAAGCGCTCCCACACGTCTGCCCTGCTGGGTTCTCCAGTCAAAGGGAGTGACAAGTACTGGGTGTTCATTCGTGCAGAGGCCTTCTGTTTTGTGTGGTTTTTTTTTTTTTTTTAAGCAATGTTTTGGTTTCTTTACCTGGGCAAGGTCTGGAGCTTGGATTCTTGGACGCTGAATCTGGATTTAGCATCTGTGGAACATGGTCTATAGCTGGTGGGAAGTTGCTGACTGGCTTTACAGAGGACTTTAAAGAGGGGAAGAACAGCACGTATGGCTTTGGTGTCTACTCAGGCCTGCTGCCTGGGGCTCATCCCGGGCAGGTGGCACGCAGGACTCGGGCGTCAGGGTGGGTCTCTGCACCTGTTACTTCTGTAGCTCTGTTGGGGATTAAGGCTAAAGAGGCAGCTACAGTTTTGAACCTTCAGGGCAGAGCTATGAGAGGCTACAGGTGCTCTGAGACACGGATCCCTGCAGCCTTTGGGGTGGCCAGGACCCCAGGACCCAGTGTCTCTTAACTACAAGCGGCCTTGGCTCTCTGTCCCAGCAGGCCACCTTAGTATCACCTGTGTGCATCCTAATGAGGAAGCACTGCCTTAGCCCTGACATTGGCGGACTCTGGAAAGGGACAGTCTTTCGGGCTCCACGGATGACTCAGACTCACGGCTAATCAGCCAGGCTGTGGGAGCACAAGAGCAGCCAGAGACGGTGCTAAACAGAGTGCAGCTGTGACCCCCACCAACTGTACTTAAACCCACCCAACAAGTAGTGGGCCATATTGTGCCAACCTGTCTTGGACTGTAGAGACTGCTCACCCCTTGGCTTATTCATGATTGGAAACGTCCTTCCTTCTGCTGCCTGGCCCATCCACGTACCCACAGGGCTTCCGAGAGCGTCTGTCCTGTGTGAGCGCTGAGGAGGAAGGTGCGGTCCTGGTCCATAAGGATCACGGGTTTTGAGTGTGTGTGTCGGCGGGGGCGGGGGGTGCATTGACAGGTGAGAGCTAAATACAGAGCAGAATGGCGCTCAGGGAAGTCCAAGGTGACAGGGGCCCCGAGGAGAGAAGGGCTAAGGGTGAATCAGGAGAGCCATAGGAAAGAAGCCGCTCTGGAGAGGAGAGGGGGTCTGTGTGTGGGACACCAGGAACTGCGCCACCACGCGGGCACATTGGGCCCAGCCTGGGAAGGGCCCTGAGTGCCGGGCCAAAGAGCATGGGACCTCATTCTCCGGGCGCTCGGGAGCCAGGGAGAGCTTGTGTTCAAGACGGTAAACTCATCACAGATGCATTTTAGATCCATCAGTCTCGCTGTGGAAGACCAGATCTGTGGTTACAAATGGTATCTGTATTTCGTCTGGGCTTTTTGGGCAAGAATTTGCTTAGAGTTGGTATTCAAGTGGGAATGAGAGGATCAGAGAGTTAGTCTTTCTGGCCATTGGCTTTAGGGGGCAGGGAGTACCCCCACTTTGGGTAGGGCTTGATAAAATCCTCCACATCCAGGCTTTCTCGCCCTTGCTGCCCTAAAGACCATTGACCAGGGCAAGACAAATTGAACATTCGGTCTCAAGCCAGAATTAGAGTTTGGCCTGTGGCCTTGGTGTATGAGGGTAAAAATGAGCTCCCTCTCTCTCCAGAATTGAGTTCAGGGCAGGAGGGCTTCCAGGCCCTCACTTCCTGTCTGCATGCAGCCAGCCCACCGGACGGGCTTCAGAGCAGCACGCGTGATGGTCGGGACTCTCAAGAAGCCTACACACTCCTGAGGCAAGATGTGTGTCTGTCACAGGTGAAAGCCAGCCCTGCCAGGTGTATCACAGCCTGCCTGAGGCCAGGCCTTCCACTGGGTACGGGGGACAGTGAGGTGAGTCACTCATGGTGCCTGCCCCACGGTGCTCGATGTAGTTGGGGCAGTGAAAACAACTATAAATGTATATAGTGTTCTGCTTTCCGGACCCCCCCCCCCCGAAGTTTCTGGGCAGGGGAAGGGAGCTGCTGTAGGCAGAGCATCGGAGAGGTGCTAAGTCCGGGGGCTGGAAGCCGCCCTCATTCCCCTTCTGGAAGAGGGGGCTATGTGCTTCCCGTGCAGTGACGGCAGCTGCCGTGGCAGGGCCTCATCCGAGTGCCTGCACACATGCCCTTTCACCGGGCCCCCGGCAGGCCTGCGGCGGTAGGCGAGGCTCCCCCGAAGCTCCCAGAAGGGAAGGCCCCTCCGGAGGCCCCGCAGCTGCAGGTGCCTTGCACGTGCTCTGCCCGCACCATGGTCCTCTGGAGCCCCAGACTGGAGGTGTGAGGGGTTGAGTGCAAGCCTGGGCAGGTGGCGCTAGGAACCCACTGGGAACCCAGGAACACCGCATGCTGTCTGCAGAGTGAAGCTTTGTCTTGTCAGTGCTGGGAACCAGGGGAAGGTTATGGAAGGGAGTTATGTTCAAAGCTGTGCCTCCAAGGCCTGTTGGAGGCCGGCCTGGGGCTTGTCAGGCTCCCTTTCGTGGAGGGTGTGCCTTTTAGACTTTGGACCCTGGTCTTGTCTGTTTTGGGGGCTTGGGGGAGGGGGCGATCGTGTTCTGATAGTAGGTGGGTAACTTTTCTGAGGAGCAGAAAATGCTTTTTCCAGAAGCACTTCTGGGCTCATGGAAGGGAAAGGACAAAAGTGGGCCTGGCTGTAATGCCAGGTGTTGGCCTTTCCTCAGGCAGCTCAGGCCTCAGAGGGAGGCTCGTGTCAGTCAGGCACCACAGTCCCCTCTGGAGCTGGAGCCTGGCCCAGGCGCTTGCCCTCTCCTAGCCCACGAGCACAGGCTTGATGCCATTTTCCTGCTTAGGGACACAGATGGTCAGAAGACTTTTCTTTTTTTGGACTCTAACCTAAATACTTCCGCTGCTCTGTAAAGTCAGATTTTTGTTATTGCTCATGGAAATTTGGGGTACGGACAGATAGGAGTTTTAGATCGCTCAGAAGACCCTTAAAGAGGTCCGTTCTCCACATGTGACTTCTTCAGTGTCCAGCCTCTTCCCCTGTCTTCTCCGGGCTGAGCACTGCTCCCCACCTCTGGCTTGGGAGTTTGGGGTGTCAGGGGCAAGACACGTTGCTCCAGGCGGGCTCCTTCCGTGATACGTGTCACTGTGTTGGCCTCGTGGAGTACATCGTCCGTGGCACTGAGCCCTGGGGTCCTGAGGACACCCACACGAGCTGTAACTGGAATTCCGCCAGGCAAGCCGATTCCCCAAATACCTCTTCTCTCCCCTGTCGTGTCAGAAGTGCCATTAGATGCGTCCCTTTCCCTGACCAGGACGGCGTCTCACGCTCAGACCAGCCCTGGGCAGTCAGGCGGGGTTCACACTGCACCCCTCCTTCGTCGAGCACTCGGGAGCTCACTGGCTGCGGGGATTTCGCAGCGGCGGGGCCAGCCATCTCTTGCTCCCTTTCCCGGAGACGACGCTCTCTAGACAGCTCGTGTCTAGAAACCCAGCTGGGGAGACTGACAGGCAACCTCAGGGCCCCCGAGCCAGGGGCCGCCTTGCTGGCACCTCCCAGGAATCCCAGGTGGCTCTGGCTGGCTTGTGTGCGGTCTCCCACCCTCAGATGCACTTCCTTCCCAGGGGCTTAAGGAAGCAAAGTGAATGCGTACTTGAGGGGAGAGTCCTCTGCCTTTGTCCCCCCCTTGGCTTCGGGTGAGTTTCTAGTGAGGGACGAGCCACCTTTGTCAGGCAGATTTCATCTACTTCAGCCCTTGGCAGGGCTCGCCTTGCTTACGGAGCCCGAAGTGTTTCTGAGCTCAGGCCTTTCCCCCGGGCGCGGTCTGCTGGCCTGAGTGGCCCCAGCCACACCTTCGAGAGGACAGGAAGGACGGGGTCGGTCCTAATTAGGGTGAGGGCACTTCTAGGAGCAGTGAAGCTGATGGGCCCGGCTCAGCCTGTTCGCTCCACAGCCCACACGCTGGTCTGCGTGCCGTGTAGCATTCGTGGAGGGGCCTGTACGACTCGTTACCCACTCCAAGCAGAGTAGGAAGGGTAGCCTGGTCTGGGGAGGAAGCAGCCAGTTCCAGACTGAGGCCCAGGACTGTTCGAGAAGGGGCTTCCGTTCATGCAGGAGTAAGGTGGCCCTGCTCAGCCTCAGCCCGGGGTGGGGAACGCAGGAGGCATGGAGAAGGCCGAGTGTAGTTGTGGGTAGAAAACCTTTCTTTTCCCACTGCACGGTTACACACATGACATTGGACTCCTGGCTGTAGCTTACTGTCACTCTGGTCTGGTGATGGCCAAGGTAGTTTTTAGATATCAATTTAAAATACCTATCTATTGACTGTTTTTTTCTGAATACACAAGTGTAAATAGTATAATTTGCAGTGCAGAGTTCTTGGCAATAACTTTATGTTGTATATTATGTTGAAAAACATTGGCAAACGCGGCCGCCACGGATTGTCCTTCCCCTCTGGGGCAATGATGACATGTAGGACTCTGAACTTTAAACCTTCAGCGTGGTTGAAGCAGCAGCCTGCGTGTGTGGACTGTCACCAGTGCCTCGCCCAGAGATGCCTGGCCTTCATCCAAAGGGACTCTCTGCCACCCCAGCGCCCACACTGTGGCTCCTCGCACTGACTGTCGGACTCTGCCGTAGACTCACCCTCTTGTCTGGCTGCTGCGGTTCGTCTGTAAGGCCCTGACATATTGCATTCTCTCCACTTGGATGAATACAAATAAAAGCTTCTGTCTTAAAGCGCCGTGGACCCGCTCTGGCTCAGTGAAGCGGCCGCTCTGATGAGACGGTCAAGCGCAGACCGTCCTCCTGGCCCTTACAACTCTCTGCTGCTTCTCTGCTACCGGTGCAGAAAGTTTCCTGAACCTGAAACTTCCAGCCTGGCACTCTGACCCAGCAAGTGGTGAGCTGTGGGTGCCGAGTGAGGGCCGAATTCTAAACCTTAGAATTTACTGGGCTCTGCACACATCTTTGCACACATCTCACTCCTACTGCTCACACCTGTTCCCCAGGGCTGGCAGTACCCGCACATGGCAGATTAGGACACTAAAGCTCACAGATGAAAATACAGAACTTCTAAATGGCAGCTACCATCTGCCAAGCCCTTCCCCCTTGTGAGGGTCCTGCCGGGGAGCTGCCCCAGTAACCAGCAAAGACGGCAGCATGGAGGACAGAGAAGGCAGAGCCAGGCCGGGGCCTGCAGCTGCCCTCCAGGTAAGTGCGGCCACTGGGTGCACAAGCACTGAGCACCCTGCTTCACTTTGTCACTCAGGGTCCACCTTTTCTCCCCGCACGCCACCAAGCTGGATTCGCCAGCACGCCGCCACCGGCCGGCTGCGGCTCCCCTGCACTCTCCCGGGAGACTGAGGAAGATGCCTCCTCTCCCCTGGGACTTACTACACAACCAAGGCCCTGGAGATCAGAGGCTCTTGGGTTCAATGGGGCCTGCTACGCAGTCCACCCAGCCCATCGTGTGTTTTCACGGACTTTTCCAGCAGCCCCGACAGAGTACAGTCCAGGAGGAAGTGTAGAGGTGGTCGGAACCAGGATCTGAGTTTTCCAGCACAAAGCCCCATGTTCTTTGCTCTTTCTCCCATAGTTTCCTGCCAACTATCCACCTCTCCCTCCCACCCTTCTCAGCCAGGCTTCCTACAGATTTACACTTGCCCGTTTCTGCTTCCTCCTCTCTCACCCCTCAACTGGCTGCAGGCTGGCTCTCGGCTGCACCCACCAACCTCCGAGTCTGCTCCCACCCTGAGCACCAGCAACCTCCCTGATACCAAATCCAATGAGCCTTTTCTGGTCCTGCCCAGGACCAGATGATGAGCTCCTTTTTCCTCCCAGTGGCCACAGTCATACTCTGTGGCCCCTCTTCTTCCTCAAATGGCACTTCCTAGGCCTGCAGCTAAGCCCGTGCTCACTCCGAATATTCTGTACGATCTCAGCCACTCTCCTGGCTTCCCCTCACCTGCCAGACCAGGCCTTCACAACTAGGGGGGGCTTTCACACAGCTGTTGACAACGGGTCAGGGGGAGAAGAGCTGCCAACCAGCTCTAAGTGCACGAAGGCGCCCCCACACCAAAGCATGATCAGTACCACTGAGGTTCCAAAACACTAGGGTAGAGCTGCCTGCACAAGTCCGAGCATCTGTGGGCTCTGGCCGCCTCCCAGCAGCGTTTCCGGGACCCTTCCTGGGTCTCACCCCCCCCCCAACTTCCCCACCCCCCACCAAGTTTCAGTGACTCTCCAGGAACCATCTCCAATCTGGCCTATTTTTTCACCTCTCTGTAGACTCCCAACTTTTCTTCCTAAATGACTGACAGGACACTTCAATTTTTTTTAAAAGCAAGTTGGGTTAAAACTCTCCAATGGTTTCCTTGACCTTCGTCGCTTCAACCTCATTATCCAGTCCTCCCCCCAGCGCCCCCCATCAGACCACAGTGCTAACTACCTGACTGTTCCAGCTAAATGTCTCGTTGGCTCTCTCTCCAGCAAACCCCTTGGTCATACCCTTGGTCAGCAATGCAGAAAACAGTCCCTGCCATTACACATCCTTCCCTGTCCCCACAAGGCCCTGTACACCTGTTCCAGCACTCAGTGTTCTCAGTCTGGGTCTCAACACCATTAGGGGACCTTCCTGAAGCAGGGCCCATCGGAGTCACCTGAGGCCTGCCCAGGCCGATAGGCACATGGACTCCTTTCTCTCCTCTCCCAGCTGTGACATGAGGATTGCTGCTTCGTCCCTGCACTCCCAAAGACCCTTGGGATTGGAAAAGCGTAGGGCAAGCTGGCCTTTTTGGATTCCTGCCCCAGCTGGCCAGGAACGTGGATCCCAGAAATAGGTTCTCCAGCCTGTGAATGGCAAAGGGATCCCATGTGTGCTGTGGGGCCGCTGTCGAGCACCTGCATGGCCCAGGCCCCTCAGGGCACTCACCTGGCTTGGGTGCAGTGGACAGCAGACTGGGCAGGGGCTTCACTCACCGCTTTCCCTTCTTTGTGACCTGCATCTCAGCCCGTTTCCATCTGAGGCCAGGTGTAGAAGGGGTCCCGGAGGGCAGGTCGCACGGGGGGAGAACCGCAGGGTTGGGGAGATTGCTCTTCTTCCTGCTGCAGAGAAGGGGTGAGGTGGTAAAGAGGGAGGGCCGGCTGGTGGCCTGTGTGTCCTTACGGAGCAGGGCACAGGAGGAAACCACCCCCCCACACCAGTGAGTAGAAAGGAGCTTCTGCGAGATGTGTCGTCCATGCCGCCTCTCTTCCTGAAAGTTTCAGCAGAGCAGAAGTGGACCCCGGCTGCTACTCCCATTCACATTTTAGGCCTGGAATTCCACCTCCTGTCTCTGCCTGGTGAGATGCTTTCATCTTTCCAGGTCTCACTACACCCTCACCTCCTGTCAGATTTCCCTAACCCTCTGAATTCACACGCAGCACCTCTCTCCCTGTAAGCATGGCACTTGATTTCACAGAATCTGTGTTCACAGTGAGGGCGCAGGCGTCAGCCTCACAGAGGAGCAGCTGGTCTAGCCGCACCCCTGCAAAGTCGGCCCCCCGGAGCCGCTCGGGCACGAGCCCGAATGCCTGGTGCCGGCGCGCACCTGTCTGCCAGCGCTCGGGCTGCGCTTCTCGGGCCGCATGTGCGAGCGGGGGAAACGGGGCAGGAGCATGTAATGATGAAACTGGTTTCTACAAAGTGAGGCTCTTTGTACCAAAATATTTAATGAATATGCTGTTAAAATAAAACCAACAAAAGGAATAGTAATACAGTTTTACTGGTTTATATTTCAATTCATAAAGTTGACACACTGGAACTACCCTAGCACAATTTCCACGCACCTAGTTTTAGATGGGCTTACAGCTGTTTCGGTAACTGAACAAGAAAGACACAAAGCAGTGGAGGGTGTGGTGGGGGGGGGTTGCCACTTGTCACCTCCCAGATGACCTCAGCAAGCACTAGGACAGCCACTGGGAAAAGATACAAAACAAGCCAAGTATCTTTATACACAGACCAGTGCCTCTTAGAACAGCTACCTGCGCCCTGCGTGCGGAGACGAGGAGACCCTCGGCGCCAGCTGTCAGCATACCGCTTTATAAATTAAAAGACTAGGCGATCTTTTTTTTTTTTTTTTTTAAAGGTGCTAAAACCTCCATTCCATAGGTTTGAGTGAGAACCTGCAATCCATCTGAACGACGAGGTCTGCACGCAGCCACGCTCTGGGGAGGGACACGGGCCAGCAGGACGGGGCCTCGGGACGCACGTCCCACACCTGCGTTTTCACAAACACACACACACACAGTGCAGTGTCCTTCTCGCTTGTATGACTTGTGCAAAAACACTAGGGACTTTTTAGTGAGGGAACGTTTCCCAGCTCTTGTGAGGGCCAGGAGGAGGGGGAACCCGACAAACCCGGAGTGAGAGCAAGTGCCCAGACAGCCAAATAATTAGCTTGTGCAGATCAGTCGTGGTCTGGGATTTGAACACTGTCAGTTGGGCGCGCTGGGAGAAGATATTTATATATATACACACACACACACATATGACACATGAAGCAAAATAAGATTTGTCCACGTTATGATTAATCCTGTCTCACGTCGGTCAAGTCACCCAGCCCAGCCCCGGGAAGCTTTGGCAGCTAACACTAAAGAACAACAGGAACTACGAGAGTTGCATAGAATTGATCAGAAACGTGAATAATGCCAAACCCAAAACCTGTGCATCGTGTAGTTTAACAAAACTAGGTGGCTGCCACTACAACCAGGAAACCCTCCGATTTAAAACAAAGTGCTTCTCCACGTCTGCCGGGAGGACCCTACGCTGGCACTGAAGTAGGTAAGAATTATTTGAGTTACTGATCCCTGCCCACCCCCCCACCCCGCAATACATATAATATGTATATTTAAAAAAAAAAAAAGATTAAAGGTTTAGAAAAAAACCAAAAGCCTGAAGGATCCCCAAACTCTGACAACGTCAACTCAGCCCTTGGGCTGGGGAGATGGTGACCCACACCAGGAAGAGGCCCGGGCGCTCACACCGAGGACGCTTTCCCAGCGCGCGTGCAGAGCGTCACTCAGCCAGCAGGCCTGTCAGCATCAGCAGTTAGGAGAGCCCTACCCCAGAGGCTGCCTGCTGCATGAGCTCTGGTCCAATGACCTACCAACATGCTTCTATGGATCTGACTTAGGTACATTCTGGTCCTGGGACATGTCACAGAATCACACATCTGGCCAAAGAAGGCAACAAAAGGTGTCGTGTTTTCTGAAGGAGTCTGGAGGCAGCCGCTTCGCTCAGCAAGTCTCTTTCCCTTGAACCCCCGTTGCCGTCTTTATGGAGCTCAGTGTTCGGTTAAACCAGGTCTTCTTGGCGGCCTGTACCTCGTTTAGGGCAAGGCCTAAATGGTGCTCCAGGTCCTGCAAGAGGAACGACGTACATGAGCGTGCTGGCTCCGGTGTCGACAAGACACTGCCTCCCCAGAGCTGAGCCAAGACAAGACTTCAGCCTATTTACTCTGAGAGGCCTCAGGAAATTCCCCCAGTCTCCAACTGGCATAGAAGGATCTGGAATCCCTAGAGTTCTGGGATCGTTCCTAGTAAAGACCTCTCCATTTCTTGCCTAGTCTATTAAAACAACCTCCTGACTAAGCGCCTCCCTCCCCTGTCCACCTATCACACACCAGGCAGACCGGGCTAGAGCTCCGGCTGAGACCGTCTCATTCTCTTCCAGCAAAGACCTTTAAAGTGACTCCCAGGCCAGACATTTGAGGTGTTTCATGATTCGGACCCAGAGACTCTCGCCAGCTCAGTACCCACCTCCACCCCTAGCTTCCTGACACTCCTCTCTGGGCGGGCCCTCTCCTCCCTCTGCTGCTCAGCACGCCGCTCCCTCCACCGGGAATGCTCACTGTTCTTTCTCTTCTGCAGCTGCAACCCTTGTTCATTCTTTGACCACAGCTCACATACTGCTGCCTTGGTGGTGCTTTTCCTGATTGTCCTGGACAGTCACACAAGCCATGTCTTAGCTTTGCAACCCCAGCACCTAGAACAGGGCCTGGCAGAGAGCAGATGCCCAGTGAATGTGTGCAATGTGGGAGACCAGGCCCTAAGCTCAGTCCTGAACTTGGTCCCTTCCACAAACGGCGCTTAGGGCCCACGTTGCGCTCCATGAGGCTGCTCATGGAATTGGCCACACAGGATAAAGATGACCCAAGTCAGCCCCGATTTCTTCGTCAGGAATGGAGGCTCAGATCCATCGGTAACACGTCCAAAGTCCCAGACTAAGAGGTGGCACTGAGGAAGTCCTCAGACACTGTGCCGAGCCCTATCTGTGCTGTCTGATTTAGACTTTTTTTTTTTTTTAATATGATTTAGACTTTAAAGCAAACTGCCAGATGGGGCCCTTGTTATCTCCATTTGCAGATGAGGAGCCTGAAGTTAAGGAGGCCGTGAACAAACCCATGTCACAGATGCTGGTGGTGCCGTGGGGATTTCCAAGCAGGTCTCTGCTCCACCGAAACCATTCCAAGCTTGACGGACAATTCTCATTATGAGAAAGTCCAGTTCATGACGGGCCAAATACTAATCAAACACCCACTGGTAAATGACAAGTAATGGGCTTCTTCCTAGAAGGATTATGGCCAAAGTTTAAAAGGGACAAAAAACCCCACGCCGCAGACGCCGCTCCTGGGGTCTGCAGCCCACGGCGCGGGCCGGCGCTTACCTGTATCTTACACTCGGCCTCCACCAGCTGCAGCTTGGTCTGCGCCAGCTCCAGTTCCATCTCTCTCAGCTGGTTCTTCAGTGTCTCCTTCTCTTCATCCGTGTCCTCATCGAAAACTTCCTTAGCTGAGCTCATGCCCTTTATGCGACCTTCTTTGTTGAAAAATTCCCGGCAGCGCTCACAGTCGTCCACTTTTTGCTGAAAGGGAAAGTCAGATGTGAGCGGGCGAGGAGAAGCGGCCCGGCCCGGCGGCGTGGGCCCCTCCTTCCTGGGAGCCGACAGCCGGCTGCCGGGCTGAGCACCCCAGCTCCCAAAAAGCTGTTCCCTTGGGAACTGGCAGATACCCGAGTGGGAAAGCCATGCAGCATCCTACACTAAAATCAATCAGAACATTCTTAGATCTTGGTCAGGTCATCTCATTTCCAAGGAACCTTGGTTAAAAAAAGGAAGATGCGGTGGTGACTAAATTACATACAAAGATTTTTCACTGAAGAATCAGAAATGATGGGGGGGCTTAACTATCCAACCACTGCGAGAAATTAAATATATGCTGGGCTGCATCTATACAAGGAAGTACGTAGGCAGCCTCTACAAAGTGAGGAATTTTTCATAACATGGTAAAATGGTTAAATGCTGAGTGAACCAGGACACAGAAATGTCTGTAAAGCAGGGTTACAAATAGACACCACACTTCATTAAAATAAGATGTCCCTGACTGGGAGAAACCTCATTTCATGTTCCTCTAAGAAAATATTCTGCCAATTAAACCACTTTATTTTGAGAGAGGAAGGGCAGAGGGAGAGGAAGAGACAGAATCCCAAGCAGCCTCCACCCCAGCACAGATGACACAGGGCTCCCACGGGGCTCGATCTCACAACTCTGAGATTGAGCCAAAATCAAGGGCTGGATGCCTGACCGACTGAGCCGCCCGGGTACCCCCAGTTACACCACTTTAGAAGGCCATCAGTTTTAAAATATGTCCCAATTTCAGGAGGTAAACGTGAAAAAAATGCGTATCTTAAAATGACTAGGACTTTGTATGCTGAAATAAACACAGAATGCGCACTGACAGGACATACACCAACATGTTAATAATGATTATCTAAGGGCTTATTTTCTTACTCTTATTTTCAAAATTTTCTGCAATGAGCATTGCTAGTTTTAGAATCACATAATAAATTAGTAATAAATTACATTAAAAAAAACCACTGCTAGTTAAACACTGCTTAGGATGGAGGCCAGGTCTTGTTCCAGGTGAAACGGTGACATGTGTGAACAAGGCCATGAGCCCAGAACTCTCCCACCTTCACCCTTTAGCAAGTCACTCGTCTTGGAGTCATTTGATGAGCGCTCCACTACACGGATGGCTTAAAGAACGCAGCGGCTGCCTGGGTGGCTCAGTCGGTGAAGGGTCTGCCTTTGGCTCTGGTTATGATCTCAGAGTTCTGGAATGAGCCCCGCGTGTCAGGAAGCCTGCTTCTCCCTCTGCTCCTCCCCCACTGCTCATGTGCACTCTTGCTCACTCTCTCAAACAAATAAAATCTTCCAAAAAAATTTTTTTTTAATTAAAAAAAAAAAAAAAACAGCACCAAGTTATAAAAGCCCCTGAATAGGCAACCGAAACATTAAAAACTGAAAGTCCTCATTGGCTTTGGATCCATTATAAGGAATTGAGCCCAGAGAGGGAGCTGAGTGCCCTCACTTTACACAACGTGGGGAGTGACAATGACAGCACAGGGTCCTGACCTCTGTACCCCCACCCTGATCAACTGCCGCCGGCAGGCCTCCTTCACCCGCAAGGCACCGCAGTGATCACCTGCTCTACTGACATCTACAAATCTCGGGTCACTTTTTGTGACAGTCACGTCATCCAGAGGATGTTACGTGAGGAAAAGGGCATTTGTATTTCGAGATCTAAAACCAGAGCTCCCGGGTTGTGTCGTAGTCCCTTCCAGAGGAAACCAGCAGAACGTTAGTTTTCAGCCCCAGAGCCAGGCCACGACTGGCCCCACGTCAGGTACGTGCAAGCTTCTCTCTCTTTTGAAATCCAAGTAAACCACCCCCTTCCCCAAATCTCTGGGGCTGAGCAAAGCACAACGAGCTAGCTGGTACAGAACAGAAGCTCTTTGGTAAGGGAAAACTTACCCGAATTTTCTCAATTTCCACTTTATTAGCTGTCTGCTGCTTCTCCAATCGTTCACTTAACTGAGAACAAATCTGAAGAAACAAAGTGACAATCTCGTAAGCAATGTCGTCACGTGCGGAAGCCGGGCCTGGGAGGAATTCTACGGCTAAGCAGAGTGGCCGAAGGCACGCGGTGGGAGGATGAGCCCAGGCTCCCCTGCTCTGCCGCCTCCGCCTCCACGGGTCCAGGGCAGGAGCACCCCGTCAGCACCACACTCAGCGGCCGGCGGGTTATAGACGCTTGACAGCCTCACGAGCCAGCCCAAGATCCGAATTTAGGAAAGAACAAGACCAGTTTAGTTATGTTCTTAAAACTCAACCCACCAGGGAAAGGAGTGGCTCTACAGCATGTGACCGCACGTGAACACGAGGCCATAAGGACAGGGTGGCTTTCATTTATCAAATGCCTGCTTATGTGCTGGGAACTATGCCAGGCTCTCTACAGACCTGATCTTATGGAATCCTCTCGACAGTTCTCTGAAATAGTGATAGTTTCTGTGTGTCAGCGCGGAGAAGCAGTGAAGTCACTTGCCCAGTGAGGTCACCGGTCAGTGTAGGTGGCAGGTGGGTGTGGAGGGGACACATTTATCCAGACAAGCAGGGCTTCCAGAAAACACGCCCACTTACAGGGTGCTCAGACTCACCTGCTTGTAGTCACCAATGATAGAACTGTTTTTTCTAATCTCAGATTCTGCTTTGTCAAGTTCCCGACGACACATTTCTTTTAACTGCACACATTAAAAAAAAAAAAAAAAGGAAAAGGAAAAGTGAATGTTTTAAGGGAAATATAAAGCCCTGGCACTGACTGCTTCGTTCTGGGCTTTCCAAAAAGTACCTGACTACTCTGGCAGGGCTGCATTTCAACCACGTGGTCTTGATGCCAGGAGAGGGAGAGAAAAGTCAAAACTCCCAAAAAAATCAAACCCCATTTTGGAGTGGGGCTTTTGCTAAGGTTCCTCCCTGCCTGTGAACTTGAGCTGAGGAGGCAGCACAGACCCAATGGACTAAAGCTCATCAGAGGACTGCTGTGTCTTCAGAACAGAGACAGGGCCTCATCGTCTCTCACCTCAGGCCATCCTACCAGAGACCAGAGAGTATTACCATCATGAAGAACCACGGGGGGAAGAAGGGGCTTCCTGCAGGGTACGCAGCATACTGTGTCCCCAGTGACTGTGGAGAACTGGCTCAAGACAGGCTTTCCAGAGTCTGCTCTGTGGGGGAGATGCCAGGGGACAGGTAGGGAAAGAGTCAGACATCATGTCTGCTTTCCTTGTGCAGAAATGCTAACTCTCTTCATCACATTCAGTTGCTGACACACAGGAATTTCTCTTGTCCCAAGGAAGGATGGGCTTTGTCCCAGTGTCTCCTCTTATGCTCTAATTATTATTAACTATTACGCTTTACAGAGTAACTAGAAAAAGCCTTGGGAGAGAAACTGAAGCCAGCTGCCTGTGGTTCCCCAGTGCCAACAGGAAGCCGCCAGCTGGACTCGAGACTCTCAGGCACGTAGAAGACACAGAGGCGGGGCGAGGGGCAGACTCCCCTCACCTGAGCAGACTCATCTTCCAGCCGTCTTTTCTCTTCTTCAGCATCAATCAACTTCTGTTTGGTCATAAGCAACTCCTTATTGAGTGCATCTGCCTTCTCTTCAGCCTGAAACATGTAAAAGACGCTGTCACAGAACAAGAACTGAGAACCAGATGGGATTTGAATTGCTCAGGACAATCCCTTTTTAATGTGACAGAGAAAGTGAGCCAGAGCGCGGAAAGATGCCAGAGGTCACACGGAGACTGCCTGGCCCAGGCTCTTGCACAGACATCGCGTGGGACAGCGGTTAGAAGCTCAGCCTTTGGCATCAGACAGCCTGGGTTCAGCCCCCATTGTTCTCTGACCATGTGCCACTTGGACAAGTCACTGAGAATCTTTCTGAGCTTTGGGCTTGTCATCTGAGGGATAAGGCACAGGAAGGACTCAGCACAGCACCTAGCAGACAGTAAACACTCAATAAAAGGTAGTGGTCATGACCACTACCAGTGATAATAAATCCTGGTTTTCTTCCCTAAGACTCAGTATTTCCTCTGCTTCCTCAAACAAGGTCTACATTTCATTCTCCTCAGGTGATAAAGGAGGCCGCCTCTTTCCTGGCACTCGCTTACCCATGATCTGAAATGGCCCCACCCCATGTTCTTTTTGAAAACATGCAAAGTTCTGGTGGGCAGATCCGGCAGCCTAAGTGAAAATGAGACACTGGTGCCTGACGCAGGAGTCCCTGACACTTGGCATTCTACGGATAACCGAAGATGAGCACGTCAGAGGGCAGCCACAGGAACGGGGCCGAAGCTCCTAGAGCTCCACAGCATCAGACAGAGAGAGTCTCTGCCGGCTCCTTATACACAGCCCTCTTTTGAACAATGAATGGAGGTGGATTAAACAGTTTCTGAAATTAAAGAGAGTTTCTGATGTCACTAGCTGAAGAGGTGTCACGGAGCCCCTGCACTTTGCACCACACCACACTTGCTCTGAAGTATCTTCTCTGGAAGGAGTGGGAGCGGCAGGGCTGGGGCCTTACATGGAGAGCGGAGAATGGCTTGATAACGCGACCTCAAGTGGCCATTCATTATGGCAAGTTGCACATGTGTGCAGTTAAGTGGGGTCTCAGAGTTAGTTAAGGCCTGTCCTGTCTGGGCTGTGGCCCGTCAGCTCCTTCTCTACCTCAAACCCAAGAAACAATGAAAGGAAATGAGAACCAAAAAACAGAGGAACTATCTAGTAAGGAGAACTAAGTCCTGTTACAGATTGGTTTTTCTTCAATCTTTCTCCTCTCTCCCCGGACTCCATTAGCATCTCCTGAGCAGTGCTCTGGAGCCTGAGCACACGTATGTTCTATCGGCCAGTCAGCACCACTACCATGGTAGGGGTTCTGAGAAGGGTGAAGGAGCCAGGTTACAAACCGCGTCTCTGAAGTCAAGTCGTCCCTGCACACCCTGGCTGCCCTCAAGCTCTCATGGCGCACACAGCAGAGCTATAATCTGCCACCCGGGGGTGTGACATTAAGTCCAGCGTTTGTGCCATCTAAGAGCTGATGACTCTGAAGGCTGTGTGAGTGGGAGGTGCACAGAAGTTACTAGACTGGCCTAACCAGTGTCCCTTCAGGGCACCACACTCCCTGCACTCTACCTGCATGAGCATATGAAGAGGGAGCATCTGGAGATTATAAACACAAATCCTGACTTCCACTTCTCCTCATGAAGGACTAAAAGGAACCAGATTTATCCTCCCACTGCAAGCAAAAAACCGGACAAAGTGTATGAAACTACTGTTTTCAGACAGTGAAAACAATACTTGCAGAACTGTGGTTCCTGGGAGAAAGAAAACAAGACGAGTCCCATTATCACCCTGGTTTTCTACCTAGGGGCACATTCTGGACTAAGAAGGAGGATGAAGGGTTTCAAACAGAGCATGTATCAAAAGGTCAAGGAGGCAGAGTTAAGGGACCAGGGATGCTGAGGTGGTCGGAAGCTGGGGGGCAGAGGCCTGGAAATAAGAAAGCTCTGAAGTAGCTAATACGGTAATAGCAGAGATAAACTGAAAACATGAAAGCACCCAATTAAACCAAAGAAGACAGAGAGGTGCCTGCCTGGCTCAACTGGAAGAGCGTGCAACTCCGATCTCTGGGCTGTGATTTCAAGCCCCATGTTGGTTACAGAGATTACTTAAAAAAAAAAAAAAAAAAATCTTTAAACCAAAGGAGGCAGAAAAGGAGAAAGAAAAAGCAAATGCAATAAAAAGAGAATAAGCAAGGTGGCAGACTTAAATCTACCATATAAATATTTACATTAAATGTAAATGGTCTAAACATTCCAATTAAAAGGAGATTATCAGACTGAATAAAATAATCAAAACCCAACTACATGCTGGCTACAAAAAAACAGTTTTAACTATAAAGACAGAGATAAACTGAAGGTCAAAGGATGGAAAAGGATGTATACTAGGTAATACCATGAAAGCTGGAGTGACTATTAATATCAAAATAGATTTCAAAGCAGAATACGACTAGGGACAAAGAGGAACATTTCGTAACAATAAAAGACTTGCTCCACTGAGAAGGTGTAATAATCTGAAATGTATAAATAAGTTCAAATTACAGGGAACAAAAACTAACAATTGAAAGGTAAAATAAATGCACAATTAGAGACTTCCTCACTGTCCTCTCAGTAAGCAACAAAAGAAGTGGAGAAGGAAAACCAGTACATTCATGGAAGATTTCAATAATACTCAACCAACTTGACCAAACTGACATTTATAGAATGCTGCACCCACAACAACAGAACACACACATTTTCCACTTGCAAATGGACATGCATCCAAATAGATCCTAAGGTAGGCCCTAAAATAAGCATGAATATGTTTCAAAAGGATTAA
>PISX010000661.1:115834-223057 GCA_004024625.1 Mellivora capensis
AGAGTATCTCAACAGATCCTATAAACATTTAAAGGGTAAGGAAATAACAGTAACTTATACCAATACCTTTGACAACAAAAATGATGAAGTTACCTGAAAGACACAATTATGAAAATAGAGACAAGGATTAGAAAATTCCTGTATCTGGAAATAAACTGAATTCATAATTAAGTAATTTCCCAAGAAAATTCCAGGCCCACATGGCATCACTGGGGAATCAAAGATTTAGTCAAGGAATAACCCTACATAAATTCCTTAAGCAAACAGGAAGGAACCCGTCCCAGTTCATTTTAGAAGGCCATCATTACTCTGACACCGAAACAAGACAAAACGTTAAGGAAACTCCAGACAACGTATTCCTCATGAACATAAAAATTTTAATACAAATAAAAATCTTAAGGAAAAAAAGGAAGCCCCAAGTTTCCTAAGGAGGCAAAGGTTGGTTTACATGGAAAACTCAAATTACATCACCATATTCACAGAATTAGGAGAAACAGCAAGTAACCACGTCAACAGATGCAGGAAGATCATCTGACAAAACTCAATACCCATTACGACAAAGCTCAGTGCAGAGGAAGAAAGGAAAACTTCCTCAAACTGATCTATGAAAACCCCACAGGGGATGCCTGGAACAAGGCGATGATGCCCACTCTTTCCATTCAACATTGTTCTGAAGATCCTGGTCGGTGCAGGAAGGCAAGGAAAAGAAAAAGGCACAAAAGACTTGAAAGGAAGTAAACTGTCTTTATTCAGAGATGAATTGACTGTGTACATGGAAAATGCTAGATAGTAAACCAAAAACCTACTAGAATTGTAAGTGAATTCAGCAGGGTCATAGGACAGAAGCTCATGTAATCAATTTTATCTCTAAGGACTAGCAATAAACAACTGGAAAACACAATATCCTTTACAATAAATTTTAAAAATGTATAAGTCTTGCTAAGTGAAAACTAAAGAACGATGCTGAAACTGAAAAAGACCCAAATAAATGAAAATTATAACCTATTCATGGATTGGAAAGTTCAATTATTATTCAGATGATAATTCTCCCCAAGCTGACTGACAGGTTCAATGCACCTCCACTCAAAATCCCAGAGGCTTTTACTTCTAGAAGTTGACAAACTGATTCTAGTACTTATATAGAAATTCAAATGACAGAATAGCCAAACTATTTTTTTAAAAAGAACAACAAAGTTAGAGGACTCCCATGACCTGATTTTCAGATTGTAAAGCTACAGTGATTGAGACCATGCTGTTAGCATGAGGATACACATATAGATCACAATGGAGCAGTCCTGGAATTGAGGAGACCATCCATACAATCGATTTTTGATAAAGAAGCCAAAGTAATTCATTCAGGAAAGGTTTGCCAGCTGTCCACGGTCACAGATCTAGGGTGCAGTGTAGCCAGACTGTAAATCTCAGCAGGTGAGCTCCTGAGTATTTCCCTCACTTTGATTACCCTCAGTTTAGAGAATGTGCCAGAGGGGACTCATGTATGATCCTGCTGGCCCTATGCAATGGGACCTTGTGCAGTGTTAGGTCTGGGCACGACTCCCATTTCATAGAGGCGACACCTTGGCTAGGCTCATCTAGGGTCTCTGTGGGTAACTAGCAATCTCCTGTGTAACGAAAGTTACATAAAACATCAACTGAAAATTCAAAGAGTGTTCTGGAAACCTGGTAAGGCACACACCAGAGTTTTACTCTGGGATACAAAAAGGGAAAAGCTGGAAATAATGAATTTCATTGAAAAATCTGACTGAAAGGGCACCTGGGTGGCTTAGGTCATGATCTCTGGTCCTGGGATCGAGCCCTGCATTGGGCTCCCCACTCATCAGGGAGTCTGCCTGTCCCTCTTCCTCTGTCCCTTCCCCCACTTGTGTGCGCTCTCTCAAAAAAAACCAAAAAAACCTGAGTCCCTGAAGGCCAAAGACAAAAAAAGGGGGTGAGAGGACCCCATCCCCCTTGCTTGAGAACCTGGCTGACTTTCAGTGATAATTTTAAAGGAACAAGAGAAGACAGACTTGGAAAGGGACTCCAAGCCCAGTGTGGGCAAGGTGTATCTTCTCAGCACCTTAGTAGCCGGCTGGAGGAAGGGACCCCAGTTTGAAATTCCTGAGCCCTAAGGGGAGGAGAGGCCCTTCTCCTCTGAGCTGAGTTAGGAGTGTGAGCTCTGGTGTCAGGCCATCTGTTGTTTTTTTTTTTTAAAGATTTTATTTATTTAATAGACAAAGATCACAAGTAGACAGAGAGGCAGGTAGAGAGGGGGGAAGCAGGGTCCCTGCCGAGCAGGGAGCCTGAGGTGGGGCTCCATCCCAGGACCTTGGGATCATGCATGACCTGAGCCAAAGGCAGAGGCTTAACCCACTGAGCCACCCAGGTGCCCCAGGCCATCTGGGTTTTAATCTGAAATGTCACGCTATGCTGCAGTTTCCTCATCAGTAAAACAGGGATCATATTGTATCCCTGACATGACATGGGTTGTTTTGAGCACAAAAGCTCTTAGAGCAACGCCTAGAACTTGCTGAGTGCTCAGGAAATGTTTGCTTGTTGTGTGTCAATATGTTTCTGATGTAGTTATGACACCAAATCGCAGCTTATGTTCCATATTTATTTTGGAGACAGCGGGGCATTGTAGACAAGCCTGGGGCATTCCAATCAGACAGGCCTAGGTTAGATACCTGGCTCTGCTTTCTCCACGGTGCCTCCATCTCTCTCTGCATCTCAAGTTCATGATTGTTACAAAAGTCCTCATCCATCAGTGGGGCTCATGTAACCCTCCTCACAAGGCTGAGGCAAGGGTAAGAGATACTAGATGTTAGCCAAGTGCTTCTGACAGTGCCGATCACAAAGAACATCAGGAAAGGGGAATTCACATTATTTTGACTATTTCTCACTCCTGGTTATCAGGAAGGTTAAAGAACCTAGTTCTTTACTGTGTCAAGATAAGGCAACTTGCAATAAAGGTTACACCATTTAGGAGCAGACTTCGAGAACATGAGAATCTGTGCCCACCTGCAAGAGGGGACATCAGTGTGACTGGGCCTGGTAGGGGACAGTGCAGCAACTCACACTAAACATCCACCTGGGGTCTTTGCTCAAGTTGCCTCGTCCTATAATTTTTTGAACACAAAGCTCCTATCCAGGACCCCTTTTCTTTTGTCTTTTTCACCTCCTTTCTGCATGATCCCCAGCTGCTGCGGAGCCACTTTCGGGGCGCACTGTGGCCTGGATTCAGTGGTTGCTGCTCACCGTCAGCCACCTCCCTCCACGCACTGGCAGAAAGGCCTGAACAAGGAGGGGACGACTTCTAGAGCATTCCTACCAAGAACAGAGGGCATGCCGGGACTCTGCACCAGAAGGCGAGGACTCGAACCTGAGGGCCAGACTGTGGTGAACTAATAAAGAGTGAGAGCTCCAGGTTCCGGTTACGGGCTAATGACCTGGAAACTGCCTCCCCTCCAAAGCGGAAAAAGCCTCCTTCTCAGTCACACGCAGCAAGGCGCAGCTGACAAGCAGAAGGAATCAGCGCGGCCCGAGGCTGGCTGTGTTTGGTGGTGCTTTTCACATTCACCAAGTCATGGTGTTCTCTCCGTGCCCTGGGACACAGCTAATATTCCACCTTCCCACCTTTTGCTCTACTTGAAAGGACAGTAGCTGGCATTAGAATAAGGGTCTATTCAGGGTGCCTGGGTGGTGAGGTTGGTTAAGCGTCTAACTCTTGGTTTTAGCTCAGGTTGTGATCTCAGGGTTGTAAGACTGAGCCCGGTATCCGGCTCTCCTTCTTCCTCGGCCTCCCCCACCTCTCCCCTGCTCCATACTCTCTCTCTCTCAAATAAATATTTTTTTTTCAAATAAATAAATCTTTTTTTTTTTTTTTAAAGAAGTCCACTCAAAACTGTTTACCCCACAACTCTATTTCTTTCTTTCTTTTTTTTTTTTTCAAAGATTTTATTTATTTATTTGACAGAGAGAGATCACAAGTAGGCAGAGGTAGGCAGAGACACAGAGGGGGAAGCAGGCTTTCCGCCGAGCAGAGAGCCCGATGTGGGGCTCGATCCCATGACCCTGAGATCATGACCCAAGCTGAAGGCAGAGGCCCAACCCACTGAGCCACCCACGCGCCCCTCCACAACTCTATTTCTAAAGAAAATAAAAACTGGTAGATACTGCCATCTTGCTCTCTTTTCATCTGACGTGTGAACACTTTGAGAATCTAATGAAAGCACAGACTTTCAAAGAAATACAGAACACAGTATTTTCCTACACATTTGGTGGATGCCAAGGACCTTGTGAAGTTCACAGATCTTATGGGGTTCAACACATCCCGCAAGTCCCCTATAAGCCCTTAACAGCCTGAGCCTCTCTCTAGAATCTTGGGATACCAATGAGCAGAACAGTAGTCTTAGGAGTCTGACAGGGAAATGTATGAGTCAGATGTTGGCAAACTACAGTCCATGTGCCAAGTCCAGCCTCTACCTATTCTTGTAAATAAAGTTTTATTGGAACACAGCCACACTCATTCCTTTACTTATTGTCTACGGCTACTTCTGTGCCAGTGGCAGGATCTGATGTTGCCACAGAGACCATCTGGCCCACAAAGCCTAAAATATTTACTATCCATCCCTTCAAAGCGGAAGTTTGCCAACTTCTGACCTAAACGATGAATGAAAGACCACACGTTTTCAAAGGGAGGCTGCTAGCATAGAAAATGGACAAATACCCTGCCAGGAAAGCCATCATCTTGAACTTTTTAAGATTAGGAGAAGCAAAGAAAGAACAGCTGCCAGCTGAGATTCCCGGTGAAATTGCAAGCTGCTCAGGCCCCGAGCTTCCTGACAACCAGCGTGCTTATTCCACAGGCACCTACTACGCAGGATAACAACATCCTTCTTAGGGAAGATAAGTAAAGGATAATGATTAAATGCTACTGCCAATTGTGGGAGCATAAGAATTAGTCAAAAGGCCTGTCATCAAACAGTGCTGGGAAAGGAGTTCAGGGATGGCCTGTAGAATAACAGAAGAGTGTGTGGGAAGGAGGGCTTACCAGAAAACCCCTGAAGGAAAAGGAGGGAAGCAACAGTGACACGAACAAATGATTTTGCAAGAGGGACACTTTACAGGTGACACACTAGGACGACAGATACTGTGACTCAAGGACTGTACGTGATAAAGGGAGAAGCTGAGAGTTTCCAAATAATCCATCCCTTTGGCCCTGTCAGACTCACGTTATCCAGGTCCTTCCGCAGAGCAATCTTGCTGGTCACCAGCTCATGGGCTAAGTCATCATTTTCCTGTTCCAACCTCATGTTAGCTTCTTGTAGACGCCGGTTCTCCCGCTGAAGGGTATAAAGAAACCAGTTACAGACATGTAAAAATCAGATGGAGATGATAATTTCTCATGGCTAACCCTCATGGAAGTCATGGAAGGAGTGGCTGGTCCTAATGTGCTAGCAAGCAACAATTTCTTCTTTTCTTTCTCCGCCCAGAAATACTTAACTGGCCCCAGTGACCTTGCCAAGCAGCTACTTCTGATTAACCATGACGAACAGCCACTGTACTGTGACAACCCAGGCAGCTGGTTTAAAGCACAACAGATCTTACTTTCTTATTTGCAAATTCAAACTGAAACTTGAACCAGAAACAATGGATCTGAATTTTTAAAAGAACTCAGCAAACCTAGTTACATGCACGATTATAGGAAATGAAAGGCTGAAAGCTCTTCACACCGACCCAGGCCAAAAGCAAACGAACCTCAAATCGCTCGATAGGGTCTTCTTGTTGGGCCTGCTGTTCCCTCATGGTGTGATACTCTTTTTCATATTTTTTCAACTTCTTCTGACTAATCTGTAGGATAAACCATGGCACAAATTAAAAAGCATCTGAAAGTGATAGGTGTCTCAGGGCCTGTGCTGACCTGGGCATCTTCAGTCACTATGGGAGTGGTGTAGCCCCACAGCCTCAGCCCTGAGTCCTGTGGTCCCTGATCACCACCCGCCTCCTCCGTCATTTTATTGTGCCCACACCAGCACTATTGCAAGTGCTTTCAGTCTGTGACCTCAGGATACCTCGACAAGATACAGTTTATCATCCTCATTTTATAGGCAACTTAATGGAGATTTAAGGAGATTATGTAATTTGACCAAGGTCACTCGGTTAAGAAAGGAAGATCTGGGAGTGGAGCCCAGGCAGCTAAACTCCATGCAAAGTCCAAGCTGTACTCACCTCACTACCCTACACCTATCACTTTCCCTCTCTACTAGCTCCTTCTGTGCAGCTATTTAACAGACATAATTCTCTCTGCCCTTAAAAACACCATTCTAGGGGCGCCCGGGTGGCTCAGTGGGTTAAAGCCTCTGCCTTTGGCTCAGGTCATAATCCCAGGGTCCTGGGAGCCCGGATCGGATCGGGCTCTCTGCTCAGCAGGGAGCCTGCTTCCCTTCCTCTCTCTGCGTGCCTCTCTGTCTACTTGTAATCTTTGTCAAATAAATAAATAAAATCTTAAAAAAAAAAACAAAAAACACAACACCATTCTAGCGACCACTCCATTAGCTGTTCTTCTGCCCAGCAGACTACTGTCTTCTTGCTCTCAAGCTGCTCTTACCAGCCACGGCAAACCACAGGTGTATACGTTTCACTTCCAGTGCTTCATGGTCTCTCTTCAATCTCTCTAAATCAAGGTTTTTCTCTGACTGCTCAATAGGAAGACTCTCTTGAAGGTCACTAGCATTTTCTTTTTCACTCCATCCAGTGGGTCCCAACTCTCCCCAACTAGACTTCAAAATTCCTGCTTTCCTTCTTTAACACGACCAAATGACTCTTATTCCCTCCAAAAAATCATCTCTCTTTATTCTCTCATCTCTCTTTCTGCCTAAACAGTTCCCTGCCCCTGACCTTACAGGCTAGCCTGTTTTTTCCTTCAATCTGAACATAACCAAGGGCATCCCTTTAAGATGCAACTCTTACTCTTTTGATTCCTTCCTTTAAACCACTAACTCATTCCCTTTGGTATCTTTTAAATTATACTTTTAAATACTTTTAAATTGGAAACATACGAAATAGAGAAGTGCTAAAACCAGTATGTGTAGCATAATGACTGATTAGAAAGTGAACACTCACTGCTTCCGGAGGCTTTAATATAATCAGCACAGTACCTCTGGCTCACAGATCTGACTTTCAGTTCCAGGTCATTAGGAATCTCAGAGCTAGGCTAGTCTAACTTCCTTATTTTAAAGGCAAAGAAACGGAGACCTCGAAAGGGGATGGGACAGCCCCAAGTGTACAGCATCTCCAGTCGCTTGTTCCATGATTCCCTTTCCACCTCACTGCAGCTGCCTGCTGTTTCCCTCCCACTGACTCTCTGGACACTGCCCTTGTCCGATGTTTACAGGTATGCCTCAACCAGAGCTTATTCCTGGAGTCTAGTTACTGCCTGTGGGCAGGCAGCCAAGAACATAACACTACGCCCTGGCTGCTGTCTTTAGAGAGATGCCCATTAAACACTTGGGGTGAGACCACAAGCTGGAAAGTGACATCTTTAAAACCAGATCTTCTGTGGTTTAAGGACAATGCTGGGGTAAATGTTTGTGTACGTAAGTGATTCACACAGGAAGCACCTAAATATAACACTGATGAGATCAGTAAATTTATAAACAATCCTAACAGATCAATAGTAGAGGAACAGAGAAAAATGAGGTCTCTGGGCAGAAAACACTCCCCCCCAGAGTTCTCTGCGCTCAGTCTGGGTAACTGATGAGGGAGCACAGGGGTTAGAAGGCCCCCTAGTACTTGATTTAAAAAAAAAAAAAAAAAGGGTTGACACCAAATCCTACAAAACATTCTCATGAATCTTCAGGATTCTTTACCTTCTCATTCTCATGATGGAGTAAGGAAGAGCTAACATCCCCCCCCCAATAAACATACATTATAAAAGGCTGATTACAAAGTAATTTCTTCTACATTTTCTTATCCCTTAAGATAAATGCCTCATTATCAGAGCCAAAGGGCTGACTCTGCCTCAACACTGTAACGGTATTATTGGACACTGGGTGCCTGAGAGACGCAAGACCCTTTACACATGCTACCGCATTTGGTTCTGACGTTTTCATGATAGAATACAGGCATTTCTTAGAATATAGGCACGTACTTCCCACATTTTCCAAAATTTCTGCCTTGAACATGATTTATTTTTATAATTAAGTGAACAAAATAGAGGCACCTGGATGGCCCAGTTGGTCAAAGCATCTGCCTTCAGACCTTCCTGGGTCTTGGGATCAAGCCCTGCATCAGGCTCCCTGCTCAGTGGGTAGTCTGCCTCTCCCTCCCCGCCTTCCCGTGCTCACTTTCTCTCTGTTGCTCATTCACTTTCTCTCTGAATTAAATAAACAAATAAAATCTAAAATAAATGCTGTTTAAAAATAATTATTAATAATTTTAAAATAAGGGGTGCCTGGGTGGCTCAGTGGGTTAAAGCCTCTGCTTTCGGCTCAGATCATGATCCCAGAGTCCTGGGATCGAGCCCCGCATCGGGCTCTCTGCTCAGCAGGGAGCCTGCTTCCACCTCTCTCTCTATCTGCCTACCTCTCTGCCTACTTGTGATCTCTGCCTGTCAAATAAATAAAATCTTTTAAAATTAAAAAAAATAATAATTCTGATAATTATTCTGGACTTCCTTAAGGTAACCTTCTTGTTATTAATAATTTTAAAATAATCCTGGTAGTTGTCCTGGACTTCCCTAAGGTACCTTCTTGCTCATTTCTCCAGACAGTGGCCCCTACCTGTGCTTCTGAGTCAGTCCTCAGGGGCCATCCCTCAGGACTGGATACAAACAGAGCTCACCATCTTCCTCACTGGTCGGGAGGTCTGACTTCACCAGCTCTGGCTTGCTCTCCTATTTCTCATTCTCACTCCTGGTCTCCCCGTCTCTTCACCACCTTATCCCCCACCCTCACCACAGACAAAAGATAAATAAAACCAACACTGCTTATAATGGGTTCACACCTGATCCTGACTTTTGGAGCATGGGCGGCTGTATGCCACAGCCAAGTACTTCAGGTTTCCCCTGAGGAATGGACCCCATGAAAAGGCAGATGCCTGATACCTAAATGGGGAACCGAGAGGCACCAGCTACAAAAGCCACAATTCCAGCCTCCTTACTAGGCTGCAGCCCAGTCAGCCTGCCTGTCCCATTATCAGTGCCCTCCCCAGGCCAGAACTGTCTCATTGTCATCCCCTGCCCATGGACAAAGAGAGGTGCCCACAAATGCTTGTTAAATTAATGAGAAAGGACCCCCTCCTCTTCTTTGCATCGACCTTTCTTCCGAACAGAAATGGCAACCACAGTGAACACAGAGCGCAAGCCTGGTCCCCTACCTGGACAACCCCGTACCTGGTTCCCTCCTACTCACCTCTCAGAGACGAGCTCCAGCACTGCTTTACTGAACCCCTCCCTGGCACTTCTTCCCCCTACCAGGCCTGGTCTTTGCTACATATTCTCATAACATCAAGTCAATTCCTTCATGGCACCTGTCCAAGTTCACAATTATTTCTTTATGTGCTTACTTGATTTTTCTGTCTTCCCACTGGGAAACAGGCCCCATCTGTTTTGCTTACCCCACATCTCCAGTATCTAGCTCAATGCCTGGATCATAACTGGGACTTAATCAGATGCCGAACAAATCAAAGCCAATGGCCTTCCTTTTAACCTAATAAGGATGCCGCAGGACATCTGTTTACCCAACAGTTGAGCAGTGTTCCTTGTGAGGCATTAGTGATACAAAGATGTATACAGAACACGATATGCAAGCTCCGCAAAGGTAGGACCTTTCGTTTGCTATAAAATTCCTAATGCCTCGCAGAGACTGCAAGCATGGAAACACTCAATGAACAAAGTCCCCACTCTTAAAAATCTAAGGTTCATTTTATCGGTCTCTTACTTATACCAATAACATTTTAATTGAATTCAGGAAGAAGGGAAGCTACAGGCTCAGTCCCGAAGCTCTGAATCATACCTACCATTAGTGGACTCCTATCAGAAGGCTGTGAAAGCCACAGCCTCACAAACAGAGGTATTTTTCCCTCAAAGAAGCTTAGTTTTGAAATTTGTTCTGTTTAAATGTACTTTCAGGGGGAAAAAACTCTAATATAACTCCCTGGGATGAGGCTATGTTTGTAATTTAGGTAAAACTAATTTTATGTCCTGTACTGCAATTAGTACATTGTTTCTTAACACTGTTAGAGACAGTACTATTTTAAAAGTCTCATAAAAGCCATGGTTCCCATAAAAAGCACTGTCCCGGGGCACCTGGGTGGCTCAGTGGGTTGAGCCTCTGCCTTTGGCTCAGGTCTTGATCTCAGGGTCCTGGGACTGAGTCATGCATTGGGCTCTCTGCCTGCCTCTCTGCCTACTTGTGGTCTCTCTAATAAATAAATAGATAAAATCTTAAAAAAAAAAAAAAAAGCAGTGTCCCTGTAAAAAAGTATAGAAGCCAGGGCACCTGGGTGGCTCAGTTGGTTAAGCGTCTGCCTTCAGATGAGATCATGATCCTAGGGTCCTGGGATCGAGCCCTGCATCGGGCTTCCTGCTGCAGTGGGGAGTCTGCTTCTCCCTCTGCCTCTGCTTCTCCCCCTGCCTCGTGCACCTGTATGCTCTCATACGCTCTGTTTCAAATAAATAAAATCTTTAAAAAACCCTAAAGAGCACAGAAGTCAACTGTGCCCCAACCCTACACCAGCAATAAAGTATTCTGAGAGGACTCACCCCATAGTCTCAAGTTAAGGAACCCTGAATCAGAGAGAAGGTGGAGGCTTGAACCATGCCAGTCTGATATCTTGGTAGTAGTACGTATTTCATCCCAAACACTTCTCTCTCGCTCACCTGTCATTTATCTGTTACAGGAATTAGATAAAGCTCTCTCTTAAAACATCCCCAGGAGAGCTGGTACTGATCTGGGAGAGAAATGAGAGAGCGGCCACTGACATGGGTGGGAGGGAAGTGGAACAGTCTGTCATGGAGAGCTTGGGCTTTGCAGGTAGATGGACCCAGGCCTGGGCCCTGGTTCTGCCACTGACTCACTCCGTCCCTGAGGGTGAGCTGCCTTACCTCAGCTTCAGGTTCCTCATCTGACAGAATTCCAACAGTCCTTCTGAGGACTACTGTTAGGAGGACTGCATGATAAAAACACATCAAGAGCTCAGAAGAGTGCCTAGCACACGAGGTCTTTTTAATAAAGAGGGTGGTTATTAAGTGTTATTATTAATAATACCTACATTCTTGTCCTGATTCAGGGACAGAGTTACCCTCTGAACATGTGCTACAAGCTATGAGCCATTTAAACAAGTCGATTCAACATAGGAGAGCAGGAAATAGGTTGTGGATAGGAAATGGGAGCTGATTTCCAACTCTGGCTTAAGAAACCATTGCAAAGGTGGGAATCCCCACTGGGCTGGAGTCACAGGTAGTCCAGGAGAAGTGGAAGTCTGAATGTTATTAGTAGCTCCCCATGGCAGGGGTGAAGTTTACTGTGCAGGGGGGTGGGTGGATATGGAGATGTCTGGTATAGTGAGGTGATCTTGAACCCAAAGTTCTCGCTGCTAAATAAAGACATCTGACATAAGTCCATCTTCCTTTTTTAGACTGCTTGTGGCAGGGACTTCACTTTTTAGTTACTGATTTAAAAATCCGGAGACTTACACGGGACTTTCAAGATAGTAAGATACCTCTACACCTACTATTTTATCTAATCCCCAAAACAACTGTCTGCGATCACCTCATTTTACTGATGGGGACTTGAGACCTAGATAGGTAAAGTGACGTGTCAAAAGCCAAGGACCCAGTCCATTAGCTGGCAAGAGCTGCAGAAGAACACAAATCTGGGGTGATAGTTGTTTCTCATCCATCTCTGTAATATGTTCAACACTGAACACAGTTCTTGGCACGTAAGAAAATCTACAAATATTTGTTGCTGTGAACGGACTTAAGGAAAGTAGACGTCTGGGCAGAGGAGGTCAGAACAAATGAGCATGGATGAGGACAGAGACAAAGGTCATCAACAGGGCATGGGCCATTTTACAGGTACCACCTGGCTTCTCTTTCTCTAGTCCTGTGGCCTTAACCTACCTCAGGTCACATGGCAGAGGCAGAGCCAGGGTGAGAGCCAAGGTCCGTGGGACTCCAAGGCCTGCACTCGTAACCACTTGAAACAAATCAACATCCTATTTAATTTCTGAGCCCTTTTATTTAATTTGTTTGAACAGTTCAGGCTCAAACTCCCTCAAAGATCACTAAATAGAATTAGGCATTCTGGTTCTACCACCAGAGTATTTTTCTAAAATGCAAGTAGCAAATAAGTAGCAGAGAATCCAAACACAGATAAGAACCAAGAGAGACCAGCTTATTAAAATAAATTAAGGCGGCAGTGGGCACTGCTACCCTTATGACAACCAGCAAAATTTAGAGTTCATGCAGAAAAAAAGAGCTTTCACTCAGAAGTTTCCTCATGAAATTCGATCTAAAAGGTAGAAAATAAGTACAGAAGTAAAACTGCAGCCTGGTCCTAATGAAAACTGAACTTAGCTAAACTTAGCTACAACTGAGTTAAACTGAGAGAGACTGCATTTACCTGCCATTACAAGACAAACATAAACAAAAATACAAAGGGCCCCTCTCCTGTTCATTCAGTCCCTCCTTTACAGAATGGTACACTGATGGTAAGCACTGACTTTAGTTTGAAATTCCTGGGATCTAACCCCAGCTCCATCACTTACTAACATTATACTTCTTGAGAGTTTTCTTCAATTCTCCAAGCTTCAGTACATGCATATGATCACTGTAAGCATTAAGTCACTATGTGCAAACACTATGCAAGATAGTGTGAACACATTAAGAAAACAACATTGATGAAGCCACGGCAATCACAGAGTTTAAGATACTCACACACACCAATATACAAATGATCTGAGCAGAGGATGAAGTTCAGACTAATACTGCTTTCAGCTCCTGAAGAAAAATATCCCCCCAAAGCAAATATTCCCAAATGCCAGGGTTTTCTGTTTCTCTAAATAGCAAATGGTTAGGATTACATTAATTTGGAGACACTGCTATTTGGTTTTTGTAATATCTTTTTCTACTGAAGTCTTGCACATTCACTTTAAGTTTGAAATAACACATCCCAATGAAGCAATCAATGGTTCAGAAGATCCATTTCACCTCAGACAGGATTCCAGAGTGAAAGGGTCCAAGTTTTCATTCAGGTTTGCTCTAAGAAACCCATTGGCCATCTCTGTTATGGCTCTTACTTCTTCTGAACTATCCTAAACCTTACATATTGGATTTGCTCTCAAACATCTCAAAAAACCAGTTACTCCCATATTTCTTGAATCAAAAAAATTTAAGACCTACAAATTAATTTTTTCCGCATTTTCT
Source organism: Mellivora capensis (assembly GCA_004024625.1). NCBI lineage: Eukaryota > Metazoa > Chordata > Mammalia > Carnivora > Mustelidae > Mellivora > Mellivora capensis. The sequence continues at coordinate 129,261 of PISX010000661.1, forward strand.
CCCTCTAAACACGATGCATGGCCCAGTTATAAAAGGGTTGTGGAGCTCCCAGGACCATTCATGATCTCCTGGAATAATCTATTTATAAAATTAAATTCCTGGGGTGCCTGGCTGGTTCAGTTGATGGAGCATGGGACTTTTGATCCCATGCTTGGGTTTGAGCCCCACATTGGCTGTAGAGATTACTTAAAAATAAAATCTTAAAAAAAAAAAAAGTGAAATTTCTTTTAAATCTTCTATCAGAAGTGGAAACAATCTTCCTATCTCAAGATAATGACCCATAAAGGGAGAGGAACTCTATGGATGGCTCAATGAATTCTGATGTATGCTGTTAAACTTGAGATTAAGAGCAGAGGATCTAAGACTCTTTAAAAAGTAAGTAAAATATCTCAGTTGCATAATAAAAGTGAGGAGCAAGAACGAGAAGGGGAGAAGTAAAAAGGACTGAAAAGAAAGAAATGAAGAAAGAGGCAAGTAAAGATTGACACAGAAAAAGATTTTAGAGAAAAGGAAGACACAAGGCAGAGAGGAATACAGACCTTTTTGAGCAACACACCCATCTGGTGGCCATTTCAGATATTGCCACACCCAACCTAATTCCTGCTGCAATTCTGCAGTAAGAGGCCACACAATGGCATGGAAAGCTTTGGGAACGTGGAGTCAGAAGGCCTGAGTTCCACTAGGCCTGGAGTCCCCACCCAGCTAGTTCCAGGGTAAGTAACTTGGCTTCTACAAGCCTCAGTTACCTCATGTGACTTGCCCTGCATACCTCACAGGGCACTGAAGGGAAGATATGAGATACCCATAAAAACTACACAAATACTGGAAATTACAACATCAAAACTGTTAAAGCACAACAACAATAAAAGCAGGTAACTGTTTCCTCAACTGGCATGTGAGGCAAAGTATTCCTAATTCCCACCCTAGTCAGGAAGTACAACTGAGAAAACCAAGCCGCAATATTTAAGAAATTAAAAAATAATGGAATGGGATTTCAGTGAGTTACAAAGCCAATGTTTCCTTTCTAAAGTCTATACCAGAATGTTTAAAAGCCAGTTTCCAAACCATTCACAAAGCAAGCATCCCCTTTTCCATGTCTAGAGGGGGCTCCAAACCCACAGATGATCATATATCGTTTCCTGCTGAGGGAGGCACGCCCACCTGATGCAGTCCACATAATGCAGGGCTCATGACTGAGCCTGCCGATTAGTTTCCTTATTTTTGAGTTGGCAAATTATCACTGGGACTGAGGTTCTTTGCCAATAATTGGCTTAACTACTGCCTCTATTTCTCTTAATAATTTTTGGCATTAATAAACCTACCAGAGTACAAGTAACCATCACTAACTAGACTACATCCCACCTTTTAGCAGAACAATTTCACTCTCATGTCCTGGTTCAATGAACAGGCTTTCCATGCCATGAGTCAATTTTAAGAAAAATTCTATCTTTCCCACCCAAAACCATGTGCAAGTAGGGGGAATCATCCAAAGCGTACCCTAGCCATGCAGTGTTCTCCAGGGCCAGAAGGAATTATGTATCTAAGCACAAAATGTGTGTGCTGTGCAGCCTTGTCTACCTTAACTCCATGAAAGCACAGGCAAAAAAAAAAAAAAAAAAAAAAAGACATTAGACACTTCCAATCTGGACTATGGAAATAAAGGATCCATATATTGTTAAAGTGTTTCAAGCTACTAAAAACCCAAAAAGTAAAACCTTCAGCTGGAAGCTACTGTAAGCCTTCCCCAAAGCCAGTTTAACTCTCCAACTCTTCTTCATAAGACAATACTTGGTAGAAACTCAGCAGCGTATCATTTAATTCAGTCATTCAACAATTTTTATATGCCAAATCCTGTTCTTGTGCTGGGGATCTGGCAGGCAGACAATAATCAAATGAACATATAAAATAATGTTAAGTAACAGTAAGTGATACGAGGAAAATTAGGGTAAGGAGATCAGGGTGTAAAGTGTTGAGGGAGCTGCTACTTTAGACATGGTAATTAGAGAAGGCCTCTCTGATGGCATGATATCTGAGCATAAGACTTAATGATGTGATGGTGACACCACGTGGACATCAAGAAGAACATGATGGGCAGAGAGACCAGCCTGTGCAGAGGCCTGAGGAGTGAACATGTTCAGCATGTGGGAGAACAGCAAAAAGGCCAGGTTGTCTGAAGTGGAAGGTGTATGGGGGAAAAGGAGGAGGAGGTGAAATCAGAGAGATGGTCAGAGGGTATAGCACCTTGTAGGCCAAGGCAAAAACTTTTGAGTTTCATTCTGAGATAAGTCATCAGAGTTTTAAGTAAGGAAGAGATGGTAATGATTAAAAAACCCCACTGGGGTGCCTGGGTGGCTCAGTCTGCTGAGCATCCAGTTCTCGGTTTCAGCTCAGGTCATGATCTCAGGGTCCTGGGATCAAGCCCAGCGTCATCATTGGGCTCTGTGCTCAGTGGGGAGCCTGCTTCTCTCTCTCTCTGCCTGTTCCTCCCCCTGCTCTCTCTCTCAAGTGAAAAAAACTTAAAAAAAAAAAAAAAAAAAAAAGAAAACCATTGTGGAAACAGAAAGATATGGAGTCCACTGGAACATTCCAGAAGACAAGTGACAGTGATAATTACACTAGGGTGTTAGTGAGAAGGGGCAAAAGTGATCAGATTCAGGGTGTACTGAGAAAACAGGGCTGGGATGGAGGATGAAGATGTGGTGTGAGAGAGAAAGAGGTACTGATAATAAGCAAGGGTTTGGGCCTGAGAAACCACGTTCAAAGAACTTAAGATAGGACACTGGGAAAGGAGCTTTTGGAAGGGAGGAAATCATCAGCAACTAAGAGGACCTCTCTTATATGAATCAGGCTGAAGTGGAAAGAGCGACTCAGAGAACCTCAGAGTTCACCTGGTTCTGTGCTCTGTGCACAAACCCACCATCTGTGAAAATGTTTCTAAAACGTGTGCATTTGATACCTGCTTGGAAAACCAGTGGGCGCATGGGTGGCTCAGTGGGTTAAGCATCTGCTTTGGGCTCATGTCATGATCCCAGGATCCTGGGATCGAGCTCCATGTTGGACTTCTTGCTCAGTGGGGAGCCTGCTTCTCCCGCCTCCCTCTGCCACTTCCCCTGCCTGTGCTCTCTATCTAAAATAAATAAAATCTTTAAAAAAAAGAAAAAGAGAACCAAGATGCAATAACCATAGTAAGAGCCATCATTTCTTGAAACCTTACTAATTACTAGACATCATGATAAGCACTGTACGCAGCATAGTTAATCCTCACACATGACGGCACTTAACCACAGTACCTGGCACATGGGAAAATATCATTAAATCTTTTCCAGAGTACTTGTGAACTATGTAACATTTTAAGTTGAACAATAATTTTAATAATTATTTCACTAACTAGAGGCTCTATTTCTTTTTCAAATCCTTGATTCAATTTATATTAGGATTTCTATTGTTTCTCAGGCTTAACAGGTAGGTAGTTTTAGTACTTCCTTCCCTTTTTCACAGAGGGCAGGCATTCCAGGGTCCGTTACCCAGAGTTTCCAGGTTCAGCTGCCTCCCGAAGGCCCAAAATCATATTATATGTCTTCATGAGCATTAAAACCCTCCATATTTCCCTGGGATGCTGTTTTACCACTTCACACATACTAGCTTTGAGCTACTTGATTTAGGCACCTGGGATTTCTCTTTTCCCTTTCAAGTTCATCCAGGTATTTGATACCTCCAAGTGTTTAAAGAAGGGCAGCCTAAGTTAGCTTAGTCTGACACATAAACAGAACTGGAAGCCCACTATTATTTTATATATGAGGAAATTTTGCCTTAAATAGGTAAAGTCACTTTGAATTCAGATCTCCCTGATTCCAAGTCCGTGCTCTGGTTAGTATATAACGAGGTTTCTCCCACTCACATTACAACATGAATACAAGGAGATGCTACCTTTTTTTTAACCTTAAAAAAATTATGCAAATCATAAATGTCACTGAAAGTGATAAAATTGAGTTTCCATCATTATTAGTTTCATTGTAGGGAATTTCTGACCAAAACCACAAATATGTGAAGTTAAAGAACAACAGAGGGGAAATCATGAAACTGGAGTCCTGCCACTGCTTAGCTGTATGATGCTAGGAGCTCCAGCCTCTTTGTGTTTCCTGGGTCTTCAAAATGAGAAGAATACCTTCCCTAAAGTCCAGAGGCTGGGATTTGAACGAGATTTAATGCATAGAGTATATAATATATAAGAAAATATTTGGAAAAAAATTATACAATACAAACACCATCATTATTACTAATGTAATAAATGTTCATAGTTTGATCAGGAACGGTGAGACATAAACTAAAGAATCTAAATCAATGCAAATATTATTTTACCTTCATGCTGCAAGCTAATTCCATTAGTTTTTTTGCATTTTCTTCTGAGCGGTACCTCTTAGGAAGCTGAACCCTGAAGAATTTCAAGGCACCTTCAAAGTCTGTCAACAGCAAGTCATCCTTAGAAGTCTTGAAGAAAGAAAGAAAACACAACCATGTATAGGAAAAGTTCTTTGTATGAAGATACACAAGAAGCATTTTAAAACACCAGCACCTTTACAATCCCCAGAAGATACGTCTTAGCCAGTGCCTTGAGTCACTGTCAGGGCCACGGCTACCGCACGGTGGCTGCTTAGAAGGAGATCAAGACCAAGATACTTCGAGTGCTGGACAGGGGATGTCACTCAATTTACAAATAAATGTGTACCTTTAATAATCCAAGGGCGACATTAAAAATAACACTTATTCCCTAAAAGAGAAAACACAAAAAGAAGATTTTCAGTGATTATATCTGGACCAGTCAGCTGTCTGTCCCCAGAAGGCCCCACAATTCTAAAGAAAGTATAAAAACTTAACTAAGTAAAGAAATGGGATATCTTGAAAATATCTTGGAAAATAATAATTATAGGTCTGCTACTGAAAAACAGCTTAAAATAGAACCAGTCTCCCATTCTTCTGAACTTTTTTAGCCCTATTCTCACAATCAACAAGAAAGAACGCTTTTCCAAAGTATTCTGTGCTTCCCAACCAAAGCATCTGAGACAAAAAATTGTGATCTTTCAGGATATAACTGCAGGTGGCCTCTTCCCTTATCTTGTGCTACCCCATTCCAAACATAGCAGCAGTCACTCTGCCTGTGAGCCCTTTACCCCAGAACAGAACTTGCTCAGGGCTCCCTCAAATCTGCCTTTCTTCAGCTAACCGTTCTGGGAGTGCTAGGGGCAAAGGAAAGATAAGTGGAGGCATGAAGACCTGCTAAATTCTTTAAGTTCCTGGACCTCGTTTCTGTAACTTACACTCTCCTCCAAGGGTTTTCAGAGCTAATTAGTTAAAAAGTTCATTTAAATTACTTAGCATGACCAGGCCCATGGTAACTACTTAAAACAAATGGTTGTTTATAATGCTGAGAAACTGTAAAACTTAAAGGTTTTACATAAACTATGGTATACCCAAAGAATGAGATGGTAAGAATAATCAGTGATAAGAATAATCAGTGTTTCTGATAGTGTTTTAAGCTTGGTAAAAGGTCCAAATGCTTTAATGGATTTTTGTAAACCTTGAAAATGGGATAATTAAACATAAACGATGGTACAGATGTGTGTCTATAAGTGTTCAAGTATATATGGCAGAATCATATTTTTAAAATATATACTTACAGAACCATAATATACATTATTACATAATACTCCATATGAAAAAAGTTATTGTGTATAGAAATAACACATGTACATAAACACAAAAAATGGCTGAAAGAATATACCCTAAAATGTTAAGAGTTACTTTCTAGAGAGTGAGTGGGATTAAAGTATTTTGAAATCCTTTTGCTTGTGTTTTCCAGTTTCTATAATATGCAGCTATTAGTTTTGAAATTATTATTTTTAAAAAATCTCACTGGGAAAGGTGATTATTTAATAGAGGTAGTGGATAAATCACTTACAAATGAAATTATTTTTTTCTTAAACACATATACCCCAAAAAATGCTGTGGCAAAGACTGTTATGTATTCTGTATCTTTTTTTTTGTTTGTTTTAGTAATAGACCCTCCAATTTTTAGCAAATTCCTACCGAGCTTTTAAAAAGCTCTCTTTTGCAGCTAGATATGGTCAGGTACCTAAGTTCTGGCCAACAAGAGGTAAGTGAAAATTTGGGTGGAACCTCCAGGAAGTCTCTTTTAAAGAGGGGACACATCCTACTGTCCCCTCAGCCGTTAGGGAAGGAAGGTTATTGCCAACTTTTTGGCTTCTTTCACATGAGAGAGAATTGAACCTCTACTTTAGTCACTGTTATTTTGGGTTTCTTCAATAAATGCAGCCAAACCTAATAATAATACAAATGTATAACAGTGGGCTGTTTGTTTTTTAGCAGAGAACACCTTTAACAAAACGTGATCATTAGCTTTAGCCCAAGGAAGAGTTACTTAAATCTGGATTTTTGAGCACAAAAATAAAATTAACTAAGAAGAAATTCTATTTTAATGGAGGTGACAGAAGATACTGAAAACAAAAGCCAAAGTGCTGTGGCCTCTGATACATACCTCACATAAAAGCAGGTCAATGATATGGAAGACCATGTAGAGAGGGAATTTTGCTGTGAAAAGAGTAAGAAACCACTGGGAGGCATACATGTGCGCTTCAAGGCTTATATCCAGGAAGTGGTTGTACAGGTCAGGGATGTATTCCTGAAATAGCAAACTAATTAGTTTTGGGCATAGACACAGCTGTTCAACTCCCACTTGGGAGGCTCATAAATCTGCCAGGAATAGGCCAAAAAAGTCACATATTTGTACTTTCCTACAAACCTCCAATGTGCTCAGAAGAACACTTATTATCGAGCATTAAACTGACACTTGGCTCCCTTTTCCAGCCCACAAACTAGCTCAAAAGAGGAATCCCCAAGATGGTGACAAGTATTTGGAATGATACTTTTTCTTTCCAAGTTATGAAATGTTTGGGAAAGTCTGTTTCACTTTTATTATGATATTCCTAACCAGTCAGCTTCAGAGCCTTGGTACTTCTTGACTTAATTTGCCATGTCAAAGGTCCCTACAAAGTCATCTGATCTTTTGAGTGTTTATGAGATTGAAAACCTCGCCACACCCATCAGGTTCACACCTTAATAATCTTGGCATCATCATCATAGTGAGAAATGAAAAACATCAAACTGGTCCTTAACCCCGGATGGCCAACAAAATCACCACTGCTCCTTGGCATCGGCTCATCAACCTGGTTCTCCAGTCTCCTGCTCTTAGTGGCAAATGCAAGCTGGTTTCCCTTTTTACCTGCATGAGGCGCTCCAGCTGGTAAAATTTGCAATGTAAATCTTCAAAGTTTTGCTTGAAAAGTTCCCTGAGACCGTAGTCAAACATGATCTTGACCAGAACACTGAATGCCTGTTCTTCAGGCATCTGTAACAGATAGGGAATGGGGTGGGGGTGGAGATGGGGGTCACAAACACACCCAGAAGTTTTGCCAGTGTGATAAATTCATCCTTCCACTTCTATCTACATACTAGGAAATTTCAGTGATATGTAGTAACTCAGGTAGCTGTGTTTTATGACATTCATTCACTCAACCAAGAGATATTAACGATGCCTAGTCTGTGGCACATAGTGTTCCTATCCTCGAGAAACTTCCCATACAATAGTATACAGTAAGTATGAATTAGGCAGAATTCATATTCACAATTACCTATGAATTAGGTAGAAAGATCGGTGGGGTTACAATAACAAGAAAGCCTGAGTCTGCCTGAGAGAGCCAAGAATAGGCTTTGTAGGGGCAGATCTGAACTGAGTAGCAATAGGCTGACACGCAAGTATAGGTTTCATCTTTCTCAAATCATGACAATTCTATTAAATCATTTTACTTCCTTAGCTGCTATTTTTTTTTCTTCCTTGTTGTTACAAACACAGCCAATGAGAGAACCTTAAGTATTCTAAAGTTTAACAGTAATGTTCAAAGTACTATGGGTTTATGGTAATACTTAAAATACTACAACACCCCCCCACTTCACTTCTATTTACAGATGTTACCCATTTATAATAATACCTACATCTTCCATAGCTTTGTGGGAAAAATATTTCCCTGAGAACCTGGCAAATGTCTAGTTTACAAAATAGAAAAAAAAAGTACTGGAAATGTTATTTAAGGCTTGGTATGACTGTAGCAAGCCTTCAAAATGTCAGGAAGGTGGGCGGGCTTCTGTGGAACCAGGGGATGAGGTGGGCTGAACACAGACATCACTGAGAATAAAGCAGAGCCAAAGAACAAATCAGATTAAGTAATAAATGAGAAAAGCACAGCAAATTACTGGCCAAGTAAGGGCATTTGGAGCAAAGGACCAAATCTCAGAGGTCTCTATCATATCTAATTTCTTCTGCATACTGAGAGACCTTGGTCTGTCCCAGAGTGGCATTTCTGATGTCAGGTAGCACATCTGCTTTTCCTCTGAAACAAGCATTTATCCTAACACAATGATAAGCAGCACAGAGTTCAAACCAAGACTCCGTGGATTTGTTTGGGAAATCCATTTTAAAGGGGTTGTGATACTTAAATGGGGACAAATGTTCTTGGGCTGAAGTTGAGAACAAAGACAAACCACACAAGCTTGAGAGACTCCGAGATATAAAGTCTTATTAAAAACAGCAAAATTTTAAAACTTGAGCTCTTGATGGATGTTAATTAGCTTCACTGTGGTAATCATTTCACAATGTGTAGCTTATCAACTCATCAAATTGTACACCAAACACACACACACATTTTTGTCAATTATATTATCAATAAGGCTGGGAAAAAAAACTTGACCCTTTTATAGCTTTATCATATTTTTACATGCTTACTAATATCAAAAAGCTAGGTTCTCACAGAAGGAAGATACAAAATGGTTTTGGTTTTACTTCTATTACAACCTACATAAGATGGCTTAAAACTCTTCAAAAGCTTCCCCTTATTAGGGGAAACAAAATCCAAAGTCCTTGGGCTGGCCTCTCCAGCTCCCACTCCATCCCCCATCACAGGTAATGCTCCAGTCACACTGCCCAGCTTCCAGTTCCTTCCACAGGCCAAGTGTTCCCCATTTCAGTGCTTCTATAGGTTGTACTATTCCTCTTGTTGGGAGTGCTCTACTCTCCACTCTTGCTTTTAAAATAGTTTATTTTCACAATAATGCTAGCTTTAAAAAGTTAAATGATACAGACAAGCACAAAGAATATGGATACCCCTTCTCATTTTTCAGCATTCACCTTAAAGGTTACCTCCCCAGAGAAGCCTGTGATAGAAATAAGGCTCCTTTGCTGTAATCTTGCATAAAACTTTTTACTATACCTTCATGTTGCCACTGAGGTAATAATGACATGCTTCTGGGACTTTCTGCTCACATTCAGTCAGCTTCACTAGCTCTGTATCCACAAAGACTGGGACCAGGTCTACTTTATTGACTCCTGATCTCTAGCATCTATTATGCTAAAGATGGAGGTGCCCACACATTCTCCGCTAACATCACCTGTGTGCTGTTTTTGCCAAGCATTTTGATTTTAATCATGAGGAAATGGCCAGACAAATCAAGAATGTGGAGTATTTCACAAGACAGTTTGCTTGAGTTTTTCAAGACTGTCAATGGCATAAATCACAAGAAAAGGAAGGGAAGGAGGTAGTTGAGATTAAAAAAGTAAAGAAAAAGGACACCAAATGCATTGCTTGACTCTTCACTGATCTTGGTTAGGGGGAAAAAAAAAAAAGGTATAAAGGACCTGACTGAGTAAACAACTGGGGAAACTCAAATGCGGACTCTGTGTAAAACATTACTGAGTCAGTGTGGAATTTCTTGGATGTGACTGCAGTATTATGCTCAAGTCTATAGGAATGAAGTAACTGATGTTTGCTACTGATTTTCCAAAAATAATTTCAAAAAATGTTTTTAGTAAAAAATAAAATTTGTGTAAAAAAGGAGGAAAAGAGAGAGATGCAGACAGACAGAGAAAGCAATGTGGTAAAATAGTAACTGGTAAAACAGACAAAGAGTTTATGGGTATTCCACCTTAATGATTTTTCAGTTCTGCTGTGGATTTGAAAGAATATCAGTAAGCTGGAGGATAAAGGTCTTTGCTGAATAAATAAATGAATAAAATGGCACTAAAAGAAAGCCAACTTCTCTGCTTCCTTCCCACCCCAATACACAACTGATCCCCAAACAAATACTAGTGACAGTGGCTACTTTATAGAATATAAAATGTCTATAAGACTATCCAATCATTCTAGCAATCAAAATGAAGTCTACTCTTGTACTAGTGTTCAACACTGTCATTTATTCTTACCATGTTTCTCTTCCATTATGATGTCAAATTAAGGAAAAGGTTTCCAGATATAGGAGTAAAACTCATGCACTCGAGTCTGGCCAAAGGCCATATAAAACCATGCTCAAGTCTAAGGCTATCATAAACTGAGGTAGGTCATGTGTAAGTCAGAGCAGAGACCTAATACTCACATGGAGAAGCAGAACAGCAGCGAGAAATGACTGGCCCTGGCAATAGCCAATCTCTTCATCATACACAGAATATGCCTGGAGAAAGAAAAACATGGGAGGTATAAATAAATAAATATAGTCACTCATGGGCCACAGCTGCCCTATAGGACCTTGAATACAGGAACGTGGAAGATACTCACACTCCGTTATGGCATTTTGATAGTCAATGAGTGATGCAAATATTTCTTGCCAATTTTTCTTTTTTTAAATTTCAAAAAAAAATTTTTTTTTAAACTTTGAGAGAGCGCGAGAGCATGAGTGTGAGAGGGAGAGGGAAAAGCAGACTCCCTACTGAGCAGGGAGCCTGAAGAGGGGTCCATCCCAGGACCCTGGGATCATGACCTGAGCCAAAGGAGATGCTTAGCAACTGAGCCACCCATGTGCCCCTCACCAACTTTTTCTTTACAATAAACACAACTGTTGCCATGACCTCCTATAGCCCAGGAGTAGAGAAAATTAGGCAAAATCCACTTCAGCTCTAAAAAAAAGGTTGCCATGACCCTGTCTTGGCCCTTGCCTTCCCCTCTTCTGTCTGAAAAATGTGCTCTTCCTTCAGGTTCCAAACACTCCATTACCCCAGGGTTCCCTCTCCTCTCTGTACTCTGACAGTACTTGCTACACAAGTATAGTTATCACAGCACTCATCACACTGCATTTTAAATGTCCATCTTCTCTACTGGACTGTGAGCTTCTTAGGGGCTGGAGTGATGCCCTATCCAACCTAGCCAGCACCTCACGCCTTCAACCTAGCCAGTCTTACAGCACGCTTTAACTAAACACTGTTAACATTATTCATTTTTCTTTCTGGGAAAAAATCTTTTGGCAAAGACACCAAAATACAATTCTTTCCACAATGCCAGTAATAACTTTTCTGATATGAGGAATTACTCCAAAACCATTTGTGGGTTCCTCTGGATTCTTATTTTGTATTTTTTTTGGCGGGAGATGATTATTGCCCATCTCTTCTGAACATTATCTTTAACAGAATACTGACATCTGACATTCCTTGTGGTTTACTCTTTTTGGTTCTTTGGTTGTTTTCCAGAGTCTTGTTTTTATGACTAATATTTCCAGTTCTCATGTAAGCTGTGGTGGAAAGGGAAATTCCTACAGATTCAAGATGCTATTCCCTGTTTAACAAGTTTATTTCTGATGAAATTCCATTTATTCCCCACTTATTTTTTGTACCATGGTTCCTCTGCATCTCACGAAAGCAATTTAGAATATGTCCAAAATAAAGACCATTTAGCAAAATGTGATGTCACTGCTTTTTAGATGGCAATTAAGTTAATATACACATGGGTTTATCATTAGCATTTGGTGAAAAACTCTAACTTATATACTTTTCAAAGACAAGATATCCAGAGGGCTTTTGAAACAATCTGTTTAATATAGTAAGGCATCATTTCGCATCTGTCATTATTAACACTAAGAAGTGTTAATAATCTTGTTAAGATTGAGTGAAAATCAGTAGTAGTATATGCTGATAGTGCTCTGTGGAAAGCAGTCTGACAATGTCTGTAAAATTATCAATTAATAGTTGTTTGGTCTAGAAAGACAAGAGGCTTCAGGGTTAGTCAGAGTTGGTCTTAAATCCCAAAACCACTGATGTCTAGGTCTGGATCTTGGGCCCATTACCTATATTTCTTATCTGTAAGATGTGAATAATCCCAGTATTTATATGACAGGCTTGATGATTTACTCTCATCTCTCTCATAGTAAACTGCTCAGCACAGGACCCAATTATGTACCATGACAAAATGTATTGAATTTCTATAGGTAGAAAATGGAGGGGAGCTTATTTTTCAGGGTCATGGTAAAGTTTGAAGGAATACATACAGATCCGAAAGTACATGACACATTTGAGACATGTTTAGGATATAAAATGCATGAAAGCTGTAATGAAATATGGGGAATAAAAGGCATTTCATCGGTTCATTAAATGTTAATGACATTTAACATTTGTTATGTTAAACAAATGTATAAACAAATGTAAATAACATTTAGTGAGCACCTACTATATGCCAAGCACCGTGCCAAGTGCTACAGATGCCAACATACAGAAGTGATTTCTGCCCTTGAGAACTTCACAGTTTCGTTGGGAAGTCTGATGTGTAAATCAACCAGAGTACAGTGAGGAGTTCAATGCAGCTGAAGCATAAAATATTCAGGAATTAAGCCAGGATAAATTGCAAAATGAATTTAATGCTACGCTAAGAAATATGGGACCAGGAAATGAAGTAAGAGATTTTGATTTCATTCTGTGGGTTAGGAGGAAGCACTAAAGGCTTTTGTGGAGGCCCCACAAATGATCCAATTCTGGGGTCAACATGGAGAAAATAATAAATAGGTTAGAACCCAAAGGGAGGGAGACTAATGCAAGGCAGCTTTTGTGAAAGTGCTGGCACATATGATAGAGGCCTGTAGCCAGCAGTGATTAGGTGGACTTTTTATCCACCTAGGTGGGCTGTAAGAGACATCAATCCTATCAAACTCAATGTGGCCAAAGGAAGGAACTGAAAACTAATAGAGAAATGACTATATCTTCAGTAAGACAATGGCATGGAGGGAAAAAGGAAGACTGTTTCCAATTAAAAGAGCCATAACAACTAAACATATTATGGATACTGCTGGATCCTATTCTCACCAAACGTATAAAGACATTTAGGGAAATCTGTATTTGGAGGTTACTGGATGGCCCTGATTGATAATGATGGCTGCTATGGATGAATAGTGATCTAATTTTTTTAGAAATGTATAGTGAAAAATTGATTCATAATACCTGAGATTTGCTTTGAAGTACTTCAGGAAATAAAAATTTTTTTTTGAGAGTGAGCGAGCAAGACTGGGAGTGTGAGTGGGGGAGGGGTAGAAAAAGAAAACCTTCAAGCAGACTCCCTGCTGAACGTAGAGCCTGCTGTGGGTCTGGATCTCATGACCCATGAGATCATGACCTGAGCCAAAACCAAAAGTCAGATACTTAAATGACTGAGCCACCAGGTGCCCCACTTCAGGAAAATTTTTAAAAGGGATAGAGAAAGCAACTATGGTAATATGTTCATAAATATTAAATCTGGTGGGGGGATATATACAAATTCATTATATTATTCAACTTTTATTACATTTGAAAATTCTCATTAATAAAACATGTTTTTAAATGAACTCTATCTTTAGACCTTTTTGTTTGATGTACTTAACAGACCTATAGGAAGACCAACTGACAGCTGGAAATTTAGGCCTTGAACTAAATGCAGATTTGGGAACATCTGTGCAGTGGTTAAAGCTGAAACTGTGGGGTGGAAGGAGTCACCCAGGGAGATACTGTAGAGCGACAGGAACTACTGACTGAGCACCTAGGGGAATGCCTCTGTTTTAGGAGCAGGGAGAGGGAGGTAGAGGGAGTTAGTCAGCAGTGCTGATAGAGAAGGTTGAGAGCAAAACTGGGAGGGTGACAGAGGTCGAGAGGTCAAGAGGAGAGCGTGCTTCAAGGAAGATCATTGTGAGACAAACACTAGAGAGCAGTGGGATCAGGAGGAAGGGCTCAGGGGCAGTAAGCACAGGGTTTCTTTGTGGGAAATTCTGCACTGAGGAACAGCCGGATGGCTGCTTAAGTGGGAAGCACAACTAGGAAGGGGCTAAAAAAGGATGATCAGAGAAGAGCACTACAAAAGAAATGACAACTTTGTGGAAATTAAAGAAACATTTCTCTCAACTTAACTGTCCTTATGGTTGAAGCATCTAGTTTAACCCTGGAGAGCCTGCCCTTTATTATTAGCCTGCCCTAAAACTTGTTAATTCTACCTTCTCAATCAATAACATGCAAGTTTCTTAAGGGTATGTCTCATGCCTAGTCTGTACTTCCTAGAGAGTAGATGCTAAATAGGTACTTGATAAATTTTGGGGGGAAAAGACTAAAGACTGGTTCTGAGGACAGAGGAAGGTTGAAAAACTCTGGTCCCAAGACCTCTTTTAGCCTTATGGCTCTGAAGTACCAAAATCTACTGGAAAATTGATTGCTGAAATTGGACACTACTGCTGAATTGAACATTTCCTTTACAGATCTTTTGACAGACATCAGTATTTCCCACCATTTATTATGCTGCAATGCTAAAAAGTCCACCTAGATAGGCATCAGTACTTCCTGCTGTTGGATGTGTCCTAGCTCCCAAGTTCATAACTTATAATGGGAATACCAAAGGGAGGTTACAATGTTACAGGACTCAGAGGCTCTTAACATAAACCAATTTCTGAAAGTTTAAATGTAGAACTGGGTGGGGAGGGGTTGCCTGGGTAGCTTAGTTCATTAAACATCTGACTTTTGACTTTAGCTTAGGTCATGATCTCAGGTTTGTGAGACTGAATCCTGAACTCCATGTCAGGCTCTATGCTTCACGTGGAGACTGCTGAAGATTCTTTCTCTCCCCCTGCCTCTTTCCCCCTAAAAAAAATAATAAGTATGGAATCAGGGGACTGTCATCTGCAAGTCCTGATTAAAAGAGTAAAAGAAACCTTATCATTTTATGTCTAATTGATTTCCTGTTCATTATGAGCATAAAATTAAAGGTAACATCACAATTTCAGAAAATCTATTTTTTTCAAAAGATATTTTATTTTTTCATTTGAGAGAGAGATCGCGTGCGCGCGCATGTAAGCGCACGAACAGGGGGGAAGTTCAGAGGAAAAGGAAGAAGCAGACACTGAGCTGAGCAGGGAGCCTGACGCAGGGCTTGATCCCAGGACGCTGGGATCACAACCTTGAGTTGAAGGCAGGAATTCAACCGACTGAGCCACCCAGGTGCCCCCTTTTTTGCCTTCTTAAATATCAAATACAAATTACTTTGTAGTTACCTTTTGTGTAATTTCAAAGAACCAGAATCACCTTTAAAACCTAAGGTTTTTGTTTTTTTGATGTGAAATACCTTGCATATTTTATATAAGGAATCTTGTCCATCTCCTCCTGTGTCCTTAAAATAGTCATGAGCTGGGAATGTCCTGTTAATATCCCGAGTGATAGCACTGTCCTGGGGAGACTCCTGTGGAAACATTAGGAAAGAGGTTTAGTAGTTAATCATGTACGTATTTGTGTAAGTTTATACAACAAGGACTTCTCATTTACATGCTTTAAAATGCTGCAGGGACATACAGATACATGTGCATGCCCAGAGTTACTGTATCTTCAGGGACCAACTGTTTAAGCAAAAGCAAAATCAAGTATTAAGGAAAAAAATATGGAAGAAAAGGAACCTGCTTACTGCATATACCTCATATGTATTCCATCTCTGTTGTAAGAAGTGCAGCTGGTGACCTTTCTATTGCAAGAGGGAAAATGTGGTAATCAAAATGGAGTTCCCATAGGAAAATATTCAAACTAATCTCTAAAGGAGGTAAAGTGCTCCCATTAGAAAAATTGGGTATAAAAACTGCTGCTTTAAATGATCCTTTGGCATGATGCCCATAAGCCAGGTTCTCAAAAGGAAAAGGGAGGTCCCTAAGTTGGGGTTTATCCTAATGGCAAATGTATAGAAGTGCATACAACAGTTTACTCAATATGAAACTAGACCACCAAATGTCAAGGGATTCAAACAGGCTATAGGAAAATATCCCTTCCTTTTGCCAATGGAGAAAACTAAACAAATGTCAATAATATCACAGCAATCCTTTATACAACAAAGCAAGCATTCAGGTATTCCTAATAAATTCCCCTTGTTAAATTTCATGTGTTCACATGCCAAAGAATGGGAGCACAGAAACATGACCTTCTATTTTAACAGTACATTGTCTTCATAAAACAATGGACTTGATTCTCCTTGGTGAGACTACATCACATTCAGCATACCATCTAAGAGCCTGATACTCCTGCTTCAAGATGAAAAATGAAAGTGATATTTTTCTCTTGTTCAGTAATTTCTCCAGTCTTTTGGGTAATCATGTTCCCGGGACCATAAGTATTTTACAGTTGTGGGATATGAACTAACTTTACATTTTTAAATTCTTATTGAATATATTTGACATGTAATGTTGTATAAATTTAAGGTGTACAGTGTTTTATTACTGATACATTTATAGTAATATGACTGCCACTATAGCCATATTTATTACATTATGTAATATATTCATTATATTGTGTATCAGATCTCTATGGCTTTTTACTACTCATTACAAGTTTGTACACTATCAGCTCCCAAACTCGTCCCAGTGAGCTAACTTTAAAGCCTATGCTCTTTTTTGATGAGTAAACTATTTAAACTTTCAGAGATGCTGCCAAACTGCTTCTCAAAGAGCTTTACTGGCATACTACTCATTTTTAATATGTTATTAACAGTTAAGGCAACTCAGAACGATGGTGCTCTCTGTCAAAAGGACAAGATCCAAGGTGAGACCAAAGACCACAGTAGTTACTGCCTGGTGATAGCTTCCAGGCTGTGGCACATGGAGAGGGAACTGAAACAGAGCTGGGGTGGGAAGTATTTCCCTGAGTTGAGAAAAGAGCAGGATATGGAAAGGGCAAGGTAGCTAGAGTTTGTAGGTCAGAGTACTGGAGAGAAAACGCTGAACAGAAAGGGATCTGTAGAACTATCTATAGGAGTCCCCATGAGTCATGAATCATAAAAGAAAAAAATTAGGTGAACTGGACTTCATTAAAACTTTAAAACTGTACTCTTTAAACACCTGGTAAAAACATGAAAATGTTAACCTTGACCAGGACAAAATACCTATAAAATCTGATAATGGTGCTGTATCCAGAATATGTAACTCTTAAAACAGATAAAGAGGCAAACAACTGATTTTTTAAAAGGGGGGAATGGTGGTAAAAGATTGAAGAGATACTTCACAGAGCAAGACACACAGATGGTAAATAAGCATGTGAAAAAATCTCAACATCATTAGTCATTAGAACAATATAAACTGAAACCACAATGAGATTCTATCCATCTAACTAAATGCTAAAACTAAAAAGAACCAAGATAGCAAGTTGGCAAAGGGTGTGTGTGAAACATCTGAGCTCCCAGAAATTGGTGGGAATACGAAATGGTACAAATATTTTGGAAATGGTTTGGAAGTTTCTTATAAAGTTAAACATACACTTAACATATAATTCAGTGATTCCAGTCCCAGATATTTATCCAAGAGAAATGAAAATATGAATAAATGTAAATCCTTGAACTTGAATGGTCACAGCTTTAGTCAACAATACGAAAGTGCTCTAATGGGTGAATGGATAAATAAAATTGTGGTACAACCCATATAGTGGAATACTACTACACAGAAATAAAAAAAAAATCACTGATGTATGCAACATGAACGGATCTCAACAGCATTTTCTAAGTGACTGGAGAAGCCAGGCACAAAAGATTACTTTCCATTAATCCAGGTGTATGAAGTTCTTATAAAGACAAAATTTTAAGTTATAGAAAGTAGATCAGTATTTGGAAGAGGCTGGAGTTAAAGGGAGAAAACTGATTCTCACGAGACATGAAGAGAACTTTTTGAAGTATTATCCATCACAACTATGATGGTAGTTAAAATGTACTGAATCATTTACTTAAAATTCATATATTTTAAATTACAACTGAATAAAGATGATTTTAAAATGGAAAAATAAAAGAGGATGCTCATACAAATGAGAGACCCAAGATGATTCTAGCCCTTTAAAGTAGTAAGAGTTCCCAGTCCTACTTTAGCGATATACAGCTAAGTGATGAAAATGATGTAAGTCCATATTTACCTCAAGGTCTTAAAACCTAGGGCACAGCTTAGAGGGACATGTATCTGGGTCTGGAAGTTGGGTCAGTCTCTTAAGCTGTATAACTTTAGGTATGTTTCGTATCTTCTGTGACTAATATCGCCTACCTTATAAAGTTGTAGTAAGGGTTACATTAAAGGTATACATAAAATTTAAATCTATAAAGAGCATCTAACCAGTGTCTGACATGGATACAGAAAAGGCTGGATAAAAGTAGAAGGAAGCAATCTCCAGCACTGCTGAGAGCTGGGGCTATCCTCTGAACACACATATGTACACAATCACTAGTATATGCAGAATACACACACACACACACACACACAAAAGGTTCCTAGAATATGTATTTTTACTTTTGTTTATCTTAAGTTCCCTATAAAACTATTCATGTAGGGATAGAAATTGTGATTCAGTTTTATAATTTCCACAGAGCCCAGCATAATGTAGGGCATAAAGTCAGTCAACGCTTGATAAACATACCTAATAAAGTTCAAATGCTTTCACAGGACTAAGCAATGGCAACACTATGTGGTCAACAGCCCTACCCAAACCAGGATTTCTAATGCTAACATTTAATTCAAGATCCCTGTGAATGAGGCACCATGCAATCAGGAAAAAGACCCTTATTAACTGGAACAATGAACAGACATTTTTCCAAAGTTGACATACAGAGGGCCAACAGACACATGAGAAGATGCTCAACATCATTCATTACCATGGAAATGCAAATCTTAACTATAATGAGAGTGGCACCTGGCTGGCTCTGTCGGAGGAGTGCGTACCTCTTGATCCTGGGGTTGTGAGTTGGAGCCCCATCCTGGATGTAAAGATTACTTAAATGAATAAATAAACTTCAAAAAAAAAAAAGTCCCAAACAAAACTACAATGAGGTATCACCTCATAACTGTCGGAATGGCTAAGATCAAAAACACAAGAAGCAACAAGTGTTGGTGAGAATGAGGAAAAAAAGGAAAACCCTTGTGCACTATTGGTGGGAATGCAAACTGGTGTAGCCACTGGGGAAAACATTGTGGCGGTTCCTCAGAAAGTTAAAAATAGAACTGTTCTACTATCCAGGAATCACACTACTGGGTATTACCCCTCAAATACAAAAACATTAATTCAAAGGGATACATTCAACCCCATGTCTACTGTAGCATTATTTACAATGGTCAAATTACAGAAGCAACCACTGATAGAGGAATGGATCAAGAAGATATGCTAAGTGTATATCTGTATATGTATGCATGTATATAATATAAATGTGGTATACACATACAAATGGAATATTACTCAGCCATAAAAAGGAACAAAATCTTGCCATTTACAACAACATAGATGGAGCTAGAGTATCATGCTAAGCGATAAATCAGTCAGAGAAAGACAAACACTGTATGATTTCACTCATAGGTGGAATTTAAGAAACAACGCAAACAAGCAAAGGAAAAACACAAAGAGAGACAAACCAAGACACAGACTCTTAACTATAGAGAACAAACTGATGGTTACTGGAGGGGCTGTGGAGAGGGGATGGGTGAGACAGGTGATGGGGAGTAAAGAATACACTTATCATCATGAGCACTGTGCAATGTACAGAATCACTATATTGTACAACTAAAACTGATATAACACTGTAGTTAATAGTGAAATTAAAAGAAACTTAATTAAAAAAATAAAACACAATATGCCATTTAAACAAGAAATAGTAGTACAGATCTGTGAAAAAACTGTATCTAGAATATATCCAGAACTCAAAAAAAAGATAATCTAATAAAATGGACAAAAATTTGAGCAGACACTTCATAAAAGAAAATAAATCAACAGCAAATAAGTAACTGAAAAAGTTAATTAAAACCACAACAAAATAGCCAGCCAAAATGTCTGCCAAAAGAGAATGATTTCTTGTGCACTGATAAGGAGGGCTATATTACCTGGAATGCTCTGAAGAGAGTTATTTAATCAAGTGACAATTTGGAAAATCAGAATTATAATTTCAAAGCAGCATTAATGCAGTTTCTGAAAGATTTTGGAGCTTGAAAGAAAGAGAAAGGAGACTAAATACATTAAAACAATGACTAAGATGAATTTCACATTGACAAAGCTTTCCCGAAGTGATGAACAGATATGTCACTGACCTATATTTGGAATAGCTACAAAAAATTATTCTGAAAAATTGTTAATTCTATTCTTGAATTGTATATGCACCTCTAAAGAGAATTCTTTTGAAGAAAATGTCAGATGCATTTACTCTAGAAATTCTATGAAACAACAGTGTAAGTTCTAAAACAGTCTAAGAGAGTGACAGATTGTGGCTTAACACAAGCACGAAGGTTAAATAAATTCTATTAAGAACTTAGAGGCATATGGAAAACTTCAAAATAGACGATGCCAGTTACATCAGTCATATCAGATTGGTGATGAAGATAAGATGAAGGCACAGTTATTAGAGAAATATGGTTTGGAAATTCAAATGCACATAGGATAGGAAAATACTCTATAACTGGTCTGTCCTTATTACTCTGCCATCCCTCATCCATTGATCATGGGAGTTATCAGTGAATTAAGGGGTAAAACACCCTTGAGAAAAGTTGCATTGGAAAATTCACATCCTAAAATTCAAAGCCTCAACAATAATAATGTATTGGGGAGGTCTATGGTCAACCACTGACTTAAAATATCTAGTCTTAGGATATATGCTGAAAAACTTGGGATTAAATCCATTTGACTTGCCAGAAGTCAAGCTGTACAAAGATGATCAAGAAATTCTAACAATGATGAATTTAGTAAGTTTGTATCAGAAGAGTGACATCATTAACTTAAAAAAAGATCAAAGAACAGGGAATGGCAGAACTGTCAGTTGATATGTGTCCTGAAAATTATCAAAGTTATGGCAGAAAAGGGACTTTTTCCTCCATTGACTGATTTTATGTTTCTGTTACTTCATCCCAAGAAAAAGAGCTTTACTCTCTCTCCAGAAGAAAACTAAAATGCCCTATGAGTATGCAGTATTAGCATTTTACAAACTTTTTCTGTTAAGAGTCAGATAGCAAATAGTTCTGGCTTTGCAAGTCATTTAGCATTAAAATTACTCAATTCTCCCCTTGCAGAGTAAAAGTAGCCATAGACAATATGTAAATAAACAAGCACTCTGTTTTTCTAATAAAACTTTATTTACAAAAACAAGAAGCATGCCTGATTTGGCCCCGGGTCACAGTTTGCCAAGTCCTGCTCTAAATATGTATCACAGTAATTTTTTCATGGGCAATATGAACAGAGATTTGTAATGATTTTAAACATACTGACATGCTGTTGATTAATTTCATGTTTTACAAGCATAAATTCTATCACAAATAAGCTGCAATAACTGAAAACGTATATCCCTTTGAACATATACGCTTTTCATGTAATAATGAATGTTAAAAATGTTTGCTGCATCTTACAGAAGTCAGTTTTCCAAAAGGTAAATTTCTGTATCCCCAATGGAGCAGAAGTTTAAATTAAATCCTGTTAAGTATGGTGGTATACTGTCCCTTACATTTCAATCAGCAATGCTCAGAAATCATATATAGCATATTTACTGCTCAGCAATTATAAACATATGCACTGAAATATACTAGACTGTCTAAAATACAAAGAAAATACCAGATGTTGGTAAGGATATGAAACAACTGGAACTCTCACTTGTTAATGGAGGTATAAAATGATACAATCACTTTGATGAATTACACAGCAGTTTCTTGTAAAGTCAAACATACATATACACCGACCCAACAATTCTCCTCCTTAATATTACATAGGAGAACCAAAAACATACAATTAAGAAAGAAAAAAGTTAAGAATGTTCCTAATAACCGTATCTATAATAGCCCCAAACTAGAAATCCCAATGTCCATCAACAGAAAAAGAAATAAATTGTGGTATAATAATATAATGGAATACATACATACATTGTTGGAAATAATTTCATTAAAAATTGTATTCTAAAATCTCAGTACATTTAAAATTTATTCACAAAACAAAAACTGAGAATTAACACCTCATACTAACATCTAAATCTCTTTTATTGCCCCTTCTCATACTCCTGCCAAATGGGACTACTCACTGTTGTTCAAAAATAACAAAATTAATGATACACTTTACTACATTTTATTATTTATCACGCAAGTGTGAATGGGGTTTGAGGGTGGTAGGTGGGTAGGAGATAAGAAGGGGCAGAGGAAAAGGGAGAATCTTAAGCAGGCTCCACACCCACCATGGAGCCTGATGCGGGGCTTGATCTCATGATCCTGAGATCATGACCTGAGCTGAAATTAAGAGTTGGATGCTCAACCAACTGAGCCACCAAGGTGACCCACCTTACTGCATTTTAAAAGAAAAAATCTAACTTTTTGTTTTCTTCATATAGTAACAAAACCCTTTTATTTTAATAAAACTTATTTTACTTCCTTCTTATGATAATACTGGGAGGAAAATAAGAAAAAAGATAATTTCACAACTCAGAAATAACTATAGCTAATGTTTGGTGGGTATGTGTTTTTTTATGTAATTATTTTTATAAAAGTTCATACTGTTTTGAAAATTAATTTTACTACCTTCAAGACATTGTGAGCATCTTTTCATATCACTTGACAATGATCTACCCTGCCATTTTTAATGCAGTTACCTGTAACATAGCTATACCGTAATTTACTATGCTAAATCCCTGACTTTGGAATATTCAGGCTGTTCTATTTCTTTTGCTATAAACAAGGCTGTAAAGTAGAGCCATGATTCCTAAGGGAAAGACAGTTTCCCACAATTTTATCATTCCCCCAAGATCCAGCATTTAAGCCTTGTGTCTTAGATTATGAATTACACTGCCAATTTGTTCTCCAGAAAAGTGTACCAATCAATGTACATACCATATTAGTAGCACCCTTACAGCAATTATCCTGCTGTTTTGGAAGAGTCTTTTATGTACTTGTCTTACCCTTCTTCTAGTCTATGTATGACTGACTAATAATTGTATCTAAAGTTGCAAAGAACTACATATAAAGTTTACTGAGTCCATTCCATACTAATTCCAATGCACTGTTTGCTGAACCCACATGTTGACTGATCAAAAGGTATTACTGCACAGATATTTCTTTGCTCAGTCAGCTGATTAGAGGGCCTAGAAGCAATAAAATCTAGTAGCAGTGAGCACATCTATTGCCAGGATCTTGGTTTCTAATACCAGTTACCAATAAAAGGAACCAGGACTCCTTAGAGAAATAATTGTTTCTAAGACTGGGGCAGGAGATATAAGATGAACCTGCACTATCTAGAAGTGCCAGAAGAGTAAGGAAGTGCTTCCCCGTATCCTGACTATGAAGAAAACAAACCCACAACAACAGGAGTATGCCAGAGGGAAAGAGGAGCCAAAGAAAAGAGTTCCCAATGGCCAATTAAAATAAATGAAGTAGTACTGGATTATAATCCGAGTATAAAACAAAAATCCATGAGTCTATACTTACATAAACAAATGACTGAATAAATAAAGGCATGGGGAGGGGTGAGACAAATATCCTATGCAGAAGAATTCCCAGTAACGTATGCAGACATACGTCCCTCCTGGAGGAAGCCCATTCCTGGTGTGAGCGGTACAGAGTGACTTCCTTTAGAAGAATACACTATGGAAAGGGGAAAAAACTGACTTAACAGTGAAGAAATATGACAAATATGCCCCCAGCCAGATGATCAAGGTCAAAATCACAGTGGTGAGTCACCGTGATAGTCCCTACCCTTGATAAAAGATGATAAAAATGGTGCTTTACCTATATGTTCATCAACAAAACTCATAACCTCATAAGAAAAACAGATCAATTCCAGCTGAAGGGCATTCTATAAAATACCTGACCAGTATTCCCTAAAACCATCAAAATCATCAAAAACAAGCTGAAGTATAAAACATTGTTACTGTCAAGAGGGGCCTAAGGAGACATGAGGATGAAATGTAATATAGTATCCCTGAATAGGATCCACTACAAAGAAAGGACATTAGACAAAAATTAAGCAAAACTAAAAGTATAGGGGTACCTGAGTGGCTCAGTCTGTTAAGCGGCTACCTTCAGCTTGGGTCATGATCTCGGGGGTCCTGGGACAGAGCCCCATATCAGGCTCCCTGCTCAACGGGGACCCTGCCTCTCCCTCTGCTACTTCCCTCCCTGCTTGTGCTCTCTCAAGCTCTCAAATAAATAAAATCTTAAAAAAAACCCCAAATAATAGATTTAAGTTAATATTAATACAACTATATTGTTTTCTAAACACAAGATGTTTAGTTAACATCTTATGTGCAGGGTATGGGAACACCCTATACTATTTTCACAATTTTTATAAATCTAAAACCATTCTTAAATATAGTTTATTAAAAGAAAAAAATGGAAATGGCATTATCTCCTTATACAATATGGAAATTTGGGCTTTTAGCAAGGTTAAGCCACCCAAGTTCACATACAAATAATGATCTGCACTTATTAGCCACTCAATAAAATACTGAACAGAATATGTGGAATAAAACTGGTAAAATGAATGCTGTGGGTATAAGCTTAATAGTAATAAAAGTAGGCTCTGTTCATACAGATTTATAGATGACTTCTCTCTTGGCCTGAACTCTTGCACCCTTTTAGTGTATATGATATAAAGCAATGGTGAGGCTTTGTTATTTAATTTTTAAGGTTCTTCTAAAAAAAGTCTACAGAGAAAACCCTAAGGAAATAATAATACTTATATGCTGTTTTCTTCTCTCCATCTAAGTTTTGAAAGTCATCCATTAGTTCAAATCACAGTGGTACCACATTCTGTAATTTTTCTGGATGACTATTTTTATATCTTACTGTGAGAATTGGCCCACTGGGTAACTTCTCAGGATTAACAAGGTACTGGGAACTGGCGGAAACTCTTTGAATACACACCCTTTGTAAACTCAAGTTGAAAAATAGAAAGCTAAGAATGGCAGGAAGAAAAGGAAAGTACCCAAACAAAGAAAATACAGTGGAAGGCTGCCATGAGAAATAACCAACACAGGGAAGATTATTATTTCCAGAGTAGCTTGTTGCCTAAAGAAAAAGTTAGAAAGATCTTGGGACTAGTGTGTAATGTTAATAAATGATTTGTTAAAAGCCATCATGTAACACTTAAGAAAACAAAATAAAACAGAAACCGCCAAAACCCCACTCAAATCTATTATACCGTATTCTATCTTTACACGTTTTTACAGAAATAAAAAAAAATTTGATCGTATCTTGCTCTTAAAGTGACCTATAGCTTGTAAGAAATGAATTTTAAAGACTTAATTTTTAAAATCCCCTAGGATAAAAACTCAAAAGAAGAAAAAAGAAATTGAAGGGGTGCTACATGTTTATAAGGGAATAAATGAGGACTGAAAACATCCTGGAGGTATAATCATTATCTCTTAATTATGTAACTCTCATCATTTGTTATTTAATTATATATGTTTTGGAAACAGCAAACTTGCTTAAGTAAAAAAATAAAGAATAAGACTTCTATGCCAGTGAAAATAGATGTTCTTATGTTTGGACAAGACCAAGATGGTCCTACAAAAATCTGAAAAATCTGGAAATTTTATTTCAATTTATCATGTTAAATCTAAGCATTTCTAATTTGATGTAACCAAAAAAGGTGATTAAGGAAAACAGTAACAATTATTCTGTCTCTTGAATAATAGCTTTGTCTTTAAAAATAAAATACTATACCCCTCTTAAAGAATGCCTGACACAGGAATTCTGACAAAATAAAAAGAAGGTATCTGTGATATTCCTAGAGATTTCTGAAATTCTGAAGATTCCTGAGATGTGTTTGGAGATTTAATAAACAGACTTACAGGTTACCATAAATTCTCTGACACTGCATGCAATGCTTTGCATGTATTTTTCTAAGAGGAATGTTTAGGAATTTTAAGACTCACTAGAATGTGGGAGTTCATAAGCACAGAGACTTGTTTATTTCATGTGCCATCTACAGCTCCTAGAAGAGTCTGACAAATGGTAGATGTTCATCAAGTATTTGTTGAATAAATGAATTCTCAAAGGGATATATGAGACATCTAAGGTTCAGGGCCACTCATTTTTTACTGACAAATTTGCTTTTAGAGACTTAAAAATAATCAACCAACAATAACAAGAGCTAAGATGGATCTGCTGCCATTGTTTTAACTGCCTTACGTACAGACAGATCACACAGATAGATCGACCCATCTTAACCCTCTGACAGCGGGGGAAGAAGTTAAATCATCTGGCTAGAAAGGGGAGAAGCTGGGCCTGGAACCCAACTGTTCTGGCTTTTTAGCTCACATTCTTAACCCAGAAAAACATACTATAAAAGTGAGCAAATTCCCTTATCAGTAGTGAGTGACCTTTCTAGTTCTTAACATATGAAAGGCTTTTGTCTTCTAGCTCTTATAACTAAAACTGACATGACAGACTTTGAAATATGCTTTTTTCTTTTTACTCATATGGAAGTGCTTTCTTGGATAAGGGTTGTTCAGTGGGCTTAAAACAGAAGTAACTAAGGCCCTTCATGCAGACAGAGAACAACATGCAGACAGAGAAATGCTCTTAAACATAAAAACAAAGTGAAGAAAATCTCAACATGTGGCCCTTCTAGAAGTTATTCAAAGAAAAGGCATTTTCCCTAAATGCTAGTTGGATTCTAACATGTATCTTAACCATAAGACCTTGTACATCAGTGGTGGCTCTTTCCCTTCAGACTTGAGATTTATGATTTTGGCATGTTTCCAACTTTGGGAGAGAGCCAAGGGACAAAATGTGTATTTGTCAGGTTTTCCTGTTTGGGACCTAGCGCCCTGTGGGGGATCTGCAATTTTAGTACATAATTCAGAAATCCACTGTATATTACCAACATCATAATTTATCTCACCCAAATGAAATTATAAAGAAGGTAAATCAGGCAGCAGGAAAAATGTTGACATATAAATGACGCAGTGTTTTTGTTTTTTTCCCCCTATGAATAATGTTAACCAGAACACTGTAGAGCTCAGTATGAAATACCTTTGCTAATCATCTTTTTTTTTTTAATCATTTCTCAGAAACAAAACCCATTTGGGTTTCTCTATTTTTGTCTCATTTAGCAAAGTGCCCTTCCATCTCAAGGCAATTAGATAACTATACCAACGCCCAATGCTACTAATCTTCCTTTATTCCCTTCCAATAAAGAAAACTTACTCTAAACATACACAACAAAAAGACAACCATGTACTATGGCAATGAACTGCCAGAGAATATTATACAGAGCAGACTCAGAAAGCCGGCTCCAGTAATGTCTGCCAGACAAGCAAGTGCCTCTAACTTTAATACATACTTTAGCACTTGTCAGCTGAACAATTATATACTTCTCACGTTAATTCTATCGCATATGACAGAAAATCAGATGACTTCTTCAGAAAAGATAGCTTTTTAATAAAATAATGTACTGCTATCACATTGTTTCAATCCAAATATGGCATTATAGTGCCATTCTAAAAATAAACTTAAGTCCCATGTGATATGCAGTCTTTTAGCTATGTTCATTTCCTTTTAGGGCTCAAGTTTCCCACAGGAAAATTATTCAATGTTTGGCAAAACGGTCCCAAATCATGTATAGATAAGGCATAAATGCTAACTGCACTGTCAACCTTTTCCTGCTTTGTTATTGTTGCTTCTTCTTCATAGTAATCCATCATGGAGAGGCCCAAGAAGCAGGCAATACTCATGAACTGTTACCTGACAAAAGTGAACACAAAAAGTGTCAT
Source organism: Mellivora capensis (assembly GCA_004024625.1). Lineage (NCBI taxonomy): Eukaryota > Metazoa > Chordata > Mammalia > Carnivora > Mustelidae > Mellivora > Mellivora capensis. Next base: position 157,325 of record PISX010000661.1, read on the forward strand.
TTTGATTAAAAAGCTGGTAGGGGAGGTAATCTAAGAGTCAGCTAAATTTAAAGTCACAAAACTATGAAATACAAAGGCATATTCCAAACACTTGTTTCTGATTAACTGTGATAATTTCCAAATACTTATTTCAATTATATTACTGAGTAAGACCATATATCAAATGCCTTCTTTATACAGCTTAATAAAGACTCTATTGTTTGACTTACACTATTTGCTTAAAGGTTTTATAAAGCATTCTATGTCCAGAACCAAATCTTCTTAAAATCACCCATTCATGATACACCATACACATGATCAAGATACATTCCTCAAGCTGCATTTTTATATAACCAAATAATCAAATTATGATTTCTAAGAAAATATTTGTATTTCATAATCCTTAACAAATACTCAGTTTTAAAGTTAGTTTCTTCTGAAAATAACTCTTAAGCTAGAGAATTAAGTAGCAAAAATATACAGCAACTACAGAATAGCTAGATATATTAAAATGACTTTACAACTCTACAGAGTTCCCAGCTCTTATAACAGTTAACACAATTGAGAATCTGTGTTTGAATGATATTTATCACAGACACCTTCATCTGTGAACTGCTGAACTGCATTTAGAATTCTATTAAGAGGTCTGCATTCATATACTTATTCACAAACTATATGTTCTGGGTTTTGATATCTATTTTAGTTATATATTTTTATGTAGCTTTCAGGCAAAAATAATGTTTCCTTGAGCCCCAATATATAAGAAAAATGTTTGAGATTTTAATATTTCCCTAAAAAATTAATCTTAAGAAACAATTACCAAGAAATAAATATTTAAAAGCTATCTTATTTCATCATGAATGAATAAAGCTGTAACTATATAGACCTTTTTTTATCAACCTAAAAACTCAAAACTTATCCGCACAAAAGTATAATACTAACCAAAGTCTATTAGTACTTTTGTAGTAATGCCTTTCTACACAGGTAGTAAGAGCCCTCCTGAAATTAAGTTTTTTAAATGTTTTTCTATTTAAAGTTCTTGGGAAATAGCACTTTTAAAAGATACTGGACAAGCAGTGATCTTCAATTTTATTTAAGCAAAAACTTCATCCTCTAATCTCAACAGCAGTACAAGTACTTTATAAATAGCCATGCAAGCTTTCTAGAACCACCCATGTCATGTATTTTCACTTGCCCTAACATTTCTGAGGTGGCTGCCAGTCATCAACAGAACTTTCTAACTAAGATTTTTCAAATCTTAATTGGTTTGGTTGAAAGTGCCAATGGAAAATATTTAATAACACACCAAAATCTGAATACTTGTTTTCCTTTTTCCCCAAACCTGCTAGCAACTCCCATTTTCTAAGCACTTGACAAATGTTGAACAATCCTTTGGGCTTATTTTGGTGTTATGACTGAGCCTAAGGGAGGTGTAAGACCGGGCAGGATTTGAGTCCCAGCTCCACAACTAATTAAGTCACCACTCTGGGTCTCTCGTTCCCCACCAGTGAAAGGAACGGTCTAGATTGTGACCTCTAAGGGGTCTTCTAGCCCTGTGACTTTAGGATTCTATATTACGTAATTTACCTCTTCAAAAATCTTAAGTCCATCTCCACTTCCTAAATAAAATGAAATCCCTTAGCCATTTATCCCAGACGAGGTCGTCCCAATTTATCTATCTTTCTTTCTTTTTAAAAAAGATTGTATTTATTTATTTGAGAAAGAGAGAGCAAGTGAGCGCATGCAGAAGTTAAGGGGAGCAGTAGAGGGAGAGGGAACAGACTCTCTGCTGAGCAGAGATCCTGACGTGGGGCTCAATCCCAGGATCCTGAGATCATGACCTGAGCCAAAGGCAGACACTCAACAGACTAAGCCACACAGCCGCCCCCCCCCCCCCCGCCAATTTATCTTTCTGACCTTACTCTGCATTAAACCTCAACTTGAAATCTCTGGTTTATCCATGCTGCCGTATTCACACAAGGAAGATAGCAGCATCTGTTAACATGTACTGAATGCTTACAATGGGCCAAGAGCTTCACATGCATTAGGTCGTTTAATCCTCATACTTGCATGAAATAGTGCTATTAGTTAAGGCAACAGAGACTAAGGGATTTCATACCTTGCCGTAGGTTTACAGTTCTTAACTGGAAGAGCTAGAATTCAAACTCAAGTCTGCCTCTCAAGCACATACTTTTCATCACTACATATTACATGGTCTATTTCTTTTTTTTTTTTTAAGATTTTATTTATTTATTTGACAGAGAGCTCACAAGTAGGCAGAGAGGCAGGCAGAGAAGAGAGGAGGAGGCAGGCTCCCTGCTTAGCAGAGAGCCTGATGTGGGGCTCGATCCCAGGACCCTGAGATCATGACCTGAGCCAAAGGCAGAGGCTTAACCCACTGAGGCACCCAGGCACTCCACATGGTCTATTTCTTAAGTGCATAAATGACCCCTCTTCATTCAGAGCTCTTTGAAGCTTAAAACACCCCTTGGCATGATTTCATTTTTTCCTAGTACAACTCATTTTTGAATTTCAATGAAAGGGATACCTCTTCACCATTTCAGTCCCAAATTTCCTTTCTACCTCTAACCTACTAAATAAAGCTTTAACTCTAAGCCTCAATGACTTGTTCCTTGATGAAGTAGATCTAAATGCATATACCTTAATGTCTAAGAACTGCACAGGAGTAGTCCTCCAGCACAACATACTATAAAAGCAGGACAAAATACATAAAACACCAAGGTACTGATGGAGCAAATCATTATGGCAGTACTTGAGGGGTTTATGATTCCTGCAAAAAGAGTGGGTCACTCCACATTCATCCAGGGCTTTCCTCTGAGTACATGCCAGTTTGCAGCAAGCCCTGGAGGTTACTGGGAGATTCTGACCTCTGACAAAGAAATAATAGCAACATTCTTTTACTGAATTTCTATGCACAATTCTACATACTTAAAATGTACAGTGTCTAAATTCATAATTCTAACAAAAAGGGGAGTTAAGCCCATTTTACAGAATAGAGAACCAAGGGCTAGAGATTCCAAAATCCATGCTCTTTTCATTACTTTCCTCTTTATCTTAGGAGAAAAGTAATCCAAGAATATAAACATAAAGAGCTTTACATTAATGTAACATGCATCTGATCTTAAACCAACCCCTTTAATGTTGGCATCATCATAACTCAAACATGAGTATTCTTCTGAAGTTCAGAGAGATTAAGATTACCTAATAAATAGCCAGAAGTAGTACCTAAATTCTGTTTTAACTTCATTTCCAGTGCTCTGTAGGATACAACACACATCCTCCTCGGTACAAGGATGTTAACAATTCATGATGGTAACATAGTCTAAGTAGGAAGGGTTTCAATTACTACAAATATCATGTCATGAAGAAAAAGAACTTTTAAAAATGAAAAAGACTTTTGAGTCAGATTCTGCTCCCCAAGGGCCAATGAAGACAGAGACCCACAAATGGCCTTTTTAATTTTTTTATTTCTGGTCTAGCTATAAATAACTGGTTTTGGCAGTGGGGATTTCCCCAGTCTTTCTGGAAGAAAATTCATAAAGAAATCATGCTGTTTAATGCTGTAACTTCTGCTTTCTCCCCAAAATATTAATTTACTAATTCAACAGGTATTTATTAAAAGCTGATAGACACAGAATTTAAGGTTTGACTTTGAAAAGACTTACTTTTGTATGTTGTTCAAAGCCAATACAATCGTTTTGTAACAAATTAATAAACCTCTCAATAAATGATTTCAATCATGGTAATGTAACATAAAGATGTGCTTTTTACTCTGCAAAGGGCACTCTCATGTCATATGTTGCTTTGGTAATTGCAGGTTACTTTATTAGTCTACTGTCTATAGATCTTTTGGGTTCCTCAAACTCTGCCCAGCTGGATACTTTCAGCAATCTTATACAAGGGGTGGCCTGAGATAACACTACAGAGATCTTACTTTTCTCAGAACCTTGCCCATCTCATATAACTGCCTTCTAAGGAAAGTCATCTAACACACATCTCCTTACCTATGAATACTGCATAGTACTTTGCATTCCACTCATCATCTCATATTGCCACTTGCCATCTGATACTGTCTTGTACAACAGACACCCGCATACCAGTATACATATACTCATCAAACACACACACACACACACACACACACACACACACACGTTTGTTTTCATGATTTCCTTCCAAGGATGTCAAAGAAGATGCTTTCAAGTCTGTTATCTTCCCTTGGTAAAAACCAAAATTAAAAAATGTAAAAAGACCCAAACAGATACCTATGCATCATCATGATGTAGTAGATTGGAATCAAAAAGGTCTTACAGTCCCCAAAACAGGCTTCCACAATTGTAAAGGAGGGATAATATATCCTCTTTGCCTGTCTTCCTAGGAGGATAAGAATAGGAAATTGCTCTTTATAGGACCAGAGACAACAGAGTGCTATAAGGTTCTCATTTTCAACTTTAGTATGTTCTAAACCCATGCTTTTTGGTTTCCCTCTACTTCTGCTAAAATTTATTTGCCTTTTCCTAAACGTGATTTATGCTTCTTGTAAAAAATAATACACCTACTTATTTGGAAAGGTCACAGTACAAAGCTTACAAAGAAAAATAGCAGACCCTAGACCCCTCACTCCTCCCATCCTACTCCCTGCTCCTCAGACGCAACCATTTCTTCCTTTCCTTTTTCTTTTTTCTTGGCTGATTTCTTTCTTCCTATTTCTAAATATAGTAATATATATATAAATAATATACTTAAATTGCTATTTTCTGTGTGTGTGTGTGTGTTCCAGACTTTCTAGTATGGAAGATGATACTGTACCTGTTATGGTCCCCAAACTCACCCACCCGCCACACGCACTTCTCTTCCTTGACTCTCAATGTAATTTTGCTGCAATTTTCAGTTAAATCAATATTGTTCATAGCTAAATCACAGGATATATCATAACTAGACTTCCTTTGCTAATTTTCCATTTTGTCTGCACAGTTACTAATTGCTCCATTTTTCTCAATATTTTATGTATATCACCAATTCTTCCCCAACAAATCTGACAGAATTGTAAATGAATTCCTGGGGCATCTGGGCAGTTCAGTCGGCTAAGTGTCTGACTCTTGATTTCAGCTCAGGTCATGATCTCAGGGTTGTGAGATCAAGCCCCTCTTTGGGTTCTGCACTGAGCATGGAGCCTGTTTAGGATTTTCTCTCTCCCTCTCTCCCCTTCTTCATACACTCCTCTCTCTCTCAATAAATAAATTTTAAAATTAAAAAATAAATAAAAAATTAAATAAAAAGAACTGCAAATTCCTCTCAGTTATTTTTTTCTAAAGACATACTTCCTAGCGTCCTCCTTCCTTCTACTCCAACTTGGATGAGTTGCCGTCTAGGTCTGCTGCACAGCTGATATCCCATGGCTTTCCTTCTCCATCACCATGGGAATTCTCTTCCCCTCAGTCCTGTGTTGGGAGCTCCCGCTTCCTGGGTTGTCTATTTTCCACTTTTTAAATTTCAACCATTGTTCTGGGGAAGCACATCTTTAGGTAACTCACTGAGAAAGGATGTAAGGCAGATAAATATTTTTGAGACCCTGCAATTCTCAAAATGGGTTTTTACTCTCACACTTGAAAGAAAGTTTGGGTATAAAATTCTAGGTTTAAAAAAAAAAAACGCTTGTCAAGAATTCGAAGTTATTCCCAGTTATCTCCTTGTGGCAGGAAGTCCAGTGCTATTTAGATCTCTGTACTTAGCATGTTCCCACTCTCCCATACTTACTCCAGACCAAGAAGCTATTAAGATTTTCCTTTATGCCCAGTGTTCTGAGATTTTATGATTCACCATCATAGAGTCTTTTTCATACACCAACCTGGTCCTTTTCATTATGGAAACTCACATCCTTCAGTTCTAAAAATGTTTCTTCTGATATTTCTCTGAGAATTTCCTCATTTCCTCCCCCCGCCCCCACCCCATTCTGTTTCTGAAAATCATGTTAGCCAGATATTGGGCCTCCTCTATTGCGTCTTTGTCTTGTTTTTAACTGTGTTATCATCTTTTGTTTCATTATCCAGCCTACTTCAATTTTACCTTCCAACTTTTCTGATTTAAAAAATACCTGATTAGGGGCACCTGGGTGGCTCAGTGGGTTAAGCCTCTGTCTTCAGATCTGGTCATGATCTCAGGGTCCTGGGATAGAGCCCCACATTGGGCTCTCCGCTCGGCGGGGAGCCTGCTTCCCCTCCTCTCTCTGCCTGCCTCTCTGCTTACTTGTGATCTCTGTCAAATAAATAAATAAAATCTTAAAAAATAAATAAATAAAAAATGCCTGATTATACTTTAAATCTCAAGAGCTCTTTCTTCTCTTCCTGTTAATTTTTTTTTTTTAATGGCAACCTACTCTCTTTTCACAGATGCAAAAGCTTCTCTGAAAATATATTTTGGAAAATATACCGGATTTACTTTAAAAAGTTCTGTGACTTGCACTTTTTCTATTTCCTCTGATTTTTGTTTGTTTTGTTTGTTTGGGCCTGTGTATTATGTAAGATGCCTTTCTCAAAAGACCAGTGATCTCTGGCTAACTGTAAAAGAGGAGTAAATACGCTAATTGGAGGCTCTGTATGGATAGGTGGGATTTGCTGACTGACAGGCATCATCTTAAAGTGACTTGGGCAGGTAACGTGACTGGTTTGGGAGCCTTCAAGTATCAGTCCCCAGACTAAACTCTTCTTATCTTCAGCTTAGAAGATTTAAAGCTGACTGAGAGCATTTTAGGAGCACAGAGGGAAAAGAAAACTGATTATTTAATACACAGACTTTTTTTTACAAGAAAGGAATCACGTGATTCTTTATAACTCTGCCAATTAATTGCAATGACTGGCATATAGCACAGATTGCTGCATAAGGACTTCTTAACTGTTTCTTAAGCTTTCCCTAAAGCCACTGTTACTTCATAATAGAATTTTCCACACCTTCCAAGCAGTATCATCTAAAGCACATCCCTCTGAACACATGACTGATAGCATGTTAAGAAAAGGAAGACAAAACTAGAAAAGTGGTAAAGACTGAAAGACAGGGACGCCTGGGTGGCTCAGTTGGTTGGACGACTGCCTTCGGCTCAGGTCATGATCCCGGAGACCCAGGATCGAGTCCCGCATCGGGCTCCCAGCCCCCCACGGGGAGTCTGTTTCTCCCTCTGACCTTCTCCTCGCTCATGCTCTCTCACTGCCTCTCTCTCAAATAAATAAATAAAATCTTGAAAAAAAAAAAAAAAAAGACTGAAAGACAAAGAAAAACCACAGAATTAATCATCAAGCTAGGCTCTACCTCCTCTTTCCTTGTGACTGATTTTTATGGCATACCTTATCTGGAATCAGAGCCAAGAAGGTGACGTGATCCAAGTACATATTCCTTATCCAGGCCAGGAGAAACTGGCAGTTTGACAGCACCACCATAAGTTCCCTTGGCCCAGGCTACAGGGTTTCCAGGAGTAGTTACCAGGCATACAGAGAACGCACATTCCCACACTGGTCTTTTGGTCTTACAAAGATATCTTTTATCATTTAGAATTAAGAATAGCCTTGAGCAAAGAGAAGACTTCTTGCTTATAGGCTCTGGTCTACCTTCTGAACACCACTGCTCTATAATGACTAGAAGTAATATCAGTGATTAGAAGTAATAATAAGAAAGAATTATTCATTAATTCTGTAGAGTTGACCAGAACTTGCTCTGAGCCAGGTCCCATGTTAGGTTTCGGGGATAAAGAGCTGAAGTGATACTACACTGTTCCTGCCTTTAGAGACTTTACAGACAAGTAAAGGAAGTAAATGAAAATAGTTTTATATTGAATTTAATGCTACTGTTGTTTTTGAAAGGTGAGGGTTTATCATGCCTCTCTTCCCAAATTTGGGATTGCTAACCCGCACCGAGCTTCTAAGACCCTAATGTTGGGGGGGGGGGGATACCCTATCCTTATGTGGACTTCTTCAGATGTGAAACCATGGTAAATACAAATAATAGTACTTGTGTTTTTATTGCAAAGCACTTCACATATTACAAAGTACTTTTAAATCCATATCTAATTCAATTGTCAAAGTAACCCTATGAGGGATGAGAAGATTATCTCCTTTTATAGAAGAAATTAAGAGCTGGGTGCCTGGGTGGCTCAGTCGTTAAACATCTGCCTTCGGCTCAGGTCATGATCCCAGGGTCCTGGGACTAAGCCCAGCATTGGACTCCCTGTTCAGCGGTAGCCTGCTTTTCCCTCTCCCACTCCCCATGCTTGTGTTCTCTCTCTCGCTGGGTCCATCTCTGTCAAATAAATTAATAAAATCTTAAAAAAAAAAAAAAAAGAAATTAAGTGCTCAGAGAAATGACTTGCCCTTACAAAACTAGTTAATCTGAAACAGAAACCTAGATATTTTATTTTCAGTTCAAAGTTCCTTTTAATCATATCATGATGCACTCTTCACCCAAATTTTGAAGAAAAGCCTAATGACTCATTTGCAACTATAAGAAATGACTAGGATAATGCCAAGATCTTCAGAATGTACTAATAATGTGTACATTTAATATAAAATGATTAGGTTTCCTTCAACCTGAAATGGGAAAATTATACAAAAACAACAGAGAATAATTTGTGAAGACTTTAAAAAATCATAAATGCCACAATTCTCCCATCCTTAATCTTCCCATAATCTGCTCATATAATAATAAATTCTGGTTTGCCAATAATTTATTTCACAAGTCTTCTATGGTACAAAAACACAGCGAAATTAAAACATTTCCCACAAAGCCACTGCACAGATTTTTTAATCAAACCTGAAAGGCTGAGGAAACACTCCCAGAATCCACTCTGCTGTCTGGGAACTTGTAACCCTGTTACTTCAATTTCAAGTTCAAAGAGTGGACAATGCATTTATAGTACAAAAATTCAAGTTTTCCCAATCTTTAAAAATACTAAGACCATTATTCAAGTAAAAAGGAAAAGCCCTTAAAAAGGCTCAAAAAGAAATCCATCAAGCAGTAACGCTTAAAGAAAACCCTTTCCAAAATGGAATGTGGGAGTGTGCAGATCCATGAACAATTTAAATATCCTTTCTGGTGTAAGACAGTTCTTTCATTAAAGTAGACCACTTGTCTTTTTGTAACTGCTTTCCTGTTCTAAGAGAAAAACAAAACACATCTCCTCTGAAATCATGTACAACTAATTTACAAACATAACAATTAGTTATTGTCTTATTTGAACATTTACTATGAAACAATTTCAACACAATCACCAAAAGCTTATGCTTCCTCTATCAGTCATATACCATATATAGTTAAATGCACTGTCTTGCCCAAGGTAATTGAATCTAAAAATATACTTTTCTTTTTTTTCATTCTGAACTAGCCAGATTGGTATTTAAACCAAACGTCATCAAAAGCTGCAATAAGTTTGCCAGGATGAAAAGGTTATTTAAATACAAACTGTTCAAATGTATCACACACAAAAAAGACTTAGTGATTACATCCAGGCTCATCCCCCAACATGTACACACATAAGAAAATAAAAATTCAAAAACAAAACAAAATTAAAAAATAGTAAAGACACTGAAGGTGAGAAAAGAACTAATAACTAAAAGAAAACGCAGACTTTATATAGTCCAATGAAGACAAGATAAACAGGAAAAACATCTGATATTAACCAAGTATCAGCTGGGGGAGTGGGGGAATTTTTCTTTAAAATTACTACACATACTTAGTTTCTACTTTGGTTTTAGGCTGAGACAGTAACAGATTTAACGTGAAAAAACATTTCTAATAACATCTAAATTTGGTACTAGGGCAAAAGAAATGTAAAAATCTGTTAACAAAAGCTCTTATTGAAAGAGTTGTCTTCTGAGTCATTAAAAAATCAGCTTGAGGGGTGCCTGGGTGGCTCAGTGGGTTAAAGCCTCTGCCTTTGGCTCAGGTCGTGATCCCAGGGTCCTGGAATCGAGGCCTACATCAGGTTCTCTGCTCAGCGGGGAGCCTGCTTCCCTTCCTCTCTCTCTGCCTACTTGTGATCTCTGTCAAATAAATAAAATCTTTTTTTAAAAAATCAGCTTGATTAGCCACTTCCAGAAAATCAAACAGATATTTTTCTCTTTTCCATAAAATTTCCGCAAGATCTGTACCGGAGGGTTTTCTCTTTTCTCACAAGATGGAACTCCACTGCAGGAAAAAATTAAAAGGGCTCAGCATCCGCAAAAGTAAAAATCCACTGATTTAACATCAGTTTTCTATATATATATATATATATACATATATATAAATCTTTGAGATTCTCATTTTGCTAAACTAAAAACTCACAAGCAAACTGCAAATCTGAACAGGTTACATTCTCCAACATGTATGAGAAGGGAATTTTGGTTTTTTTAGATTTGTGCCACATAAATAAAGGAGAAATGTACAGAACCATTTTTCAGAATCCAAGAGAAAAGGTTTTCCAATTCAAATGGCAATTTAACAGCCATTCATTGTTAAAATAACTTACAATTTTAATGAGTTTTAAATATTGAAACAGCTTAGAATCAAGTTTTGTAATAGTAAATATAAAGAACAAGCAAGCAAGCTTTTGGGAAGAATTCAGAATCTGAAATTTCAATGTTTATGTAACACTGATTCACTTGAAATTAAGTAGTTTAAGTAGAACACATATTTGAGGTTAAAATCAAACTGATATCTAAAACCTAAAATCACAAGACTGCTGTCCTTCACCTTAAACAGGGGCAGTAGGTTTTCTAATATATGACAAAAAAAAAAACCCAAAGCCTATCTCCCTGTTTTATAAATATCCATGTCCTTTCTTGGATTCAAAACGCCACTTTAACCCATTTCCCTTGGGTTTCTTCCATCTCACTGAATACCACTGTTGTATTCAGATGATAACATCTAGCCATAGGCAGAGATCATGTAAGTCCCCTGAAGACTTCCAAAACATTAAAACCAGTAGGAAAAAGCAGAGGAAATACTCTCATGCCTGGAGCTCCTGGGAAGTCCTTCTCTCCTTTTAGAAAAATAAACTTCTTGTTCTAAAGATAATCACTTGAAGAACAAAACAGCACTAGTACGTACAAATATACAGCACTCTCGATAATTCTACAGAGTTAACAGTAATAACATCCTATAGGTTTTGCTAGTACTTTGACTTAAAAAAAGGGAAGACTAAGTAAAGAACTGTTATACCAAAGGACTTTTTTTCCTCAGAAAGAGAACTGCAATAAAGAAGTCCTTTCTCATTCTCCTTCTCTCATTCAAATGTGCATTCCTTAACACTAAAAAAGATTACTTATAAAAAGAATTAGATGCTACTTTGTTGATTCCATTTAACCACAAAGAGAACATCTCAATCCCCTTCTATTTTCTAAGAGTACTAGTTAAATATACAGTATATTTTCTGACTCGGTTGTTTAGGACATCTTTCTCCCAGATATTCTGATATTTCAAAACTCTCTAGACTAAAAAAAAGAGAGAGAAGACTAAAGATTTACTTTTATATGTTTTCACCATTACACAGAAAAATGGCAGCAATTAACCTATCTTTTGTTTTTCAGCTTATTGAAACACGTTTTGCTGTAAAGAGAAATCTAAATTCAAATATTTTCAATACACACATAAATAAAAGTATGGGCAAAAATACAACAACACAATCACTTTCTATGCACACGTTTCTTTAGATCTCCATGAAGCATGGCATAGAGAGCAGCTCAATTTTTCATAAAAATTACATGATTTGACTGTACTTTTGCTTCATTTATGGTACACTGCAAAATTTTAAAATTAGTGTTTAGGTGTTCACATTTTTCACTGTATTAAGAATTCTCTCATGAGAATAAGACATAAAAAACATGAAACATTTGGCTTTCTAAATGACAGTGCTAAAACTTGCAGTGTAGTTCTACTTTGGCATATATAAGGAAAAATTTTGAATCCTGTTAATTCATCACTGGTTTTTAATATTCCACATTAAAAGAATTTAATTGCATATGCAGCCCAAACAGCTGGAAAGAACCCAGAGAAGCGACAAGAAAATGACTTTTTAAAAATGCTGACGCTTCTCACACCCAGGTTCAGTCATGCCCGTTGAAGAGAGGTGTTAGATATGGCTTTATTTATTTTAAATCTTAAAAATGTAGTCATTTCTGTGACATTACAAAACCTGGAACCAAGAGCAATTTATCTTCACCGTCCTGATTCTCCTGATGCAAAAACACTTTTTAAAAAATAATTTCTGCAAACTTAGAGGGTATTTTCGAATGATCATTTGTTTGCTATTGCTTAGAGTCTAATTATTTTGTCCCAGATTTCCTAGTGCAACAAGAATACAGAGAGAAAAAGGAAACACACAAACACACATTCACACCACAGTGACCCAGTGTGTCTGAACCACTTCAGATATGGCATCCATCAAGGGGGTGTTTGCTCCTAACTGTGTAAGGGTCCTTAGCTATGGTCTGATTTGCGCAAGAAGTACACATGGCCCCTGAGAGGCGCTTTAGTCCCCTTTGGAAGACACTGTTGGAGAGACTATAAATGACACAGTTGCAGAAACTGTTACTAATAGCCAGCCAGGTGGTCAAGAAGGAGGCGAAGCGGTTGCTGTGGCCTGTGGAGCTTTCCAACAAGAAGTAGATGATGTATGGCAACCAGAGGACGTAAAATACACTAGTAATTCGGAACAGGACCATGGCATAGCGCTTATCGGGACAGGTCTGCACCTCCCCAGTCTCCCCACTCTGGCTGCTGAAGCGGGCTTGCCTTTCGCTGATCTCCTTTGTGTGCTGTTGGCAGATGCGGAAGATGTTGAAATAGGTGAAGCACACAATGAGGGCTGCCGGGGCATACAACATCACCACGATGAAGAGGGTGAAGTAGGGGTCGGTATGCCAGGACTCTGCACACCACTGAAACACATCTCCATGATATCCAGGTTTGCCCCAGTGGAAAAAGGAAGGCAGGAAGACCAGGGTGGAATACAGCCAAATCAGGAAAATACACAGACGTAGTCTCCAAGGCGTAACCAGGGTATTATAGGTTAAAGGTTTAGTGATGGCAATATATCTATCGATGCTGATACAGGCCAGAGAGGCCATGGAGACACTCTTCAGAACAGACACTATAAAACCGAATACCTGGCAAGTCAAAGACTCCTTGACTGGAAGGGGATAGTGGAGGAGTGATAAAGAAGGGACCAGGCAGCTGACCCCAACCAAGAGGTCAGCATATGCCATAGTCTGAATAAAATAACTTGTAGTATGATGGTTCAACAAAGGTGCGCAGTGAAATACAAAAATCACAATGATGTTGCCAGAAATAATCAATACAGTGAGAAAGACAATAATCAACACTTCCAAAAGGCAAAAATCGACAGTTTCCAAATTGCCAAACGTCAAGAGGCAAAAAGGGTGGCTGCTCTGATTACCATCCAAGGTAGAGTTCATCTTGAGCTTGGGAGTGATCTCTCACTTCATGCTGCCGCTTGGCTGCTGCCAACAGTTCAAAGGAGCAGCTGCTGTCATTGCGGTCAGCTCTGTGTGTCTGTAATAATGCCAGAGGAGTCTTAGTCCCCAAGCTCCTGATGCTGCTCTGGTGCATTGCCTGCAGTACAATTCCCTTTTAAATCCTTCTTGGAATAGGGAGAACCAGCAGCAGTTGTCTGGCCAGTCCCAGATGTGGCCATAGTACCAGGTTTACCATACACATAGCACCAGGGGAGTAAGCCAAACTCTGGGTACAGTGTCTTCAGGCCAATGAGGGTAGGGATAAGGGCAGAAGAGAAGGGAGGAAGATTAGGAGCTTCAGCAGGAGTTGTAATGAGTCTCCTCTGAACAGCTGATAGAAGAAAAGGAGAGAGCATTTTACATTTTGCATCCAATGCCCTAATCAAAGAACCTGGCTAGCTCAGGCTGGTATCAACCCTCCCACTCCATCCTACCCCACCCGGTACAACTATTCATGGCTACTCTCAGCGGCACCCCGCATAACTGGTCCTTACTCTACAGAGGAGGAGCAACAACAGCAAGCTTTCATGATCAACATGAAACAAAATCAATCGCAAGCCAGATCAATCTAACCCCATTCTTTTCATTTGAGCCTTCTAGGGGAAGAAAAGGAATCTGCGCATAGCATTTCTGAAAATATTTTACTAGAACTACCACTAATAAAATTACTTAAGGTAATTCATTTCCTTCATTGATTCCAGTGTAATATTTCGCCTCTCTGAAAACATTTCAACAGAATTTATCTGTCTAGCTCGATTTCAGAGTGTTACCTGTAAATCTGCATGCTGCAATCCAAACAAAAGCCACAAAACATCCTTAACAGAAAGCCTTGCAGTGCAGGAATGTGCCTCAGCCCCGTTTACTGCAGAACTGAGACACAGAGGGAGGGGATAAAGGAGGAGGAGGGGAAACGGGAGAAGAGGGGGCTTGGGAAAAGGAAGAAGGGGGGGAGGGGAAAGAAAACGCCCGTGCGCACACACCCTACGGCATCCTGAGCAGCTCATTAGAATTCATCACCAGAGAAGTGGTCCCTGATTTCCCGACTGCACAGTGGGGAAATAACTTAATATGCCTGCAGTGCAGTGTTTGAAAGCTGTTTCCTCGTCTGTCTGGAATCCCCCTTTTAGCAAATGGAGTTTAGAGAAGGGGTTGTAGCCGGGACAGAATGCCAACCAGGAATTAGATTGAAACACACTGCCAAAGGAGTAATGGTGAGAGGAAATTCCTATTTTCTTATAGCATTTTCCTCAAGAACAAAGAGCAATGCTAAAGAATGAAAGTGTGTTAACCATGCATGGCAACTGAGGACTCCTAATTCAGTAGCACAAGAAGTTCTAGCTAGAAGGCTAAATGTTCAGTATTAGTTTCCTCTCATGATTCACTGGATATTGGTTAATTTTAAGAAAGATGACAAAAAATAACAAGCAAACTTAAAAATCAGTTTTTCAAGAGCGAAAGTAAAGAAAACCTCACCCATTCTCAACACTGAGGAAATCGCACACAAGCACGCTGTCCTATATTCAATGCTACCCTATAGCTTTGAGATGACATTTCTTGCTTCTAGTTTACTAAGAAGCAGTACACAAAAATACACACAAAAAGTGGACAAGTAAATATACCCACTTCCACTCAGGCTTTAAAACTGCAAAAGTTTCATGGTATAAATTAGCTTATGTATCAGAATACACAATCTTGTTTGTGCCTACTTTAAACAATGCAAGTTGGGATTAAATTGTGGGATATATTACACTGTGTCAGGATTATATTCTGGCAAAGTCATAAATGATGACAATTTTTTCAGCTAACTGGAAATGTGTACTTTTCATACTTTCTCCTCCAGGTATCTTTGGACTCTCGATTCATTCTTTTAAGTAAAGTTCCACATACCCAGTAGGGTGAAAGAAAATAAGCAAAGGTTGGCATTTCTAAGCATTCTAGAAAGACGGCACACCTGGGCAGGGATACACGTTATGTCATCCAACTTCCATTTTTTTTTTTTTTTAAAGATTTTATTTATTTATTTGACAGAGATTACAAGTAGGCAAGAGAGGCAGGCAGGGAGAGAGAGCAGGAAGCAGGCTCTCCGTGGAGCAGAGAGCCCGATGTGGGGCTCCATCCCAGGACCCTGGGATCATGACCTGAGCTGAAAGCAGAGGCTTTAACCCACTGAGCCACCCAGGCGCCCCTGACTTCCATTTTTTATCTGTCTCACATATATGCTTCCTCACTAAAAGCAAATGGCCTCCCATAATCAGAATTCAGTTAATTATATTTTAAGAGCTAAAGCACTGTGATTATAGGAAGGCAACACTAAAAAAACCTATGGAGCATAAGCTTGATAGTTATATTTGAGAGATCTTACTGGAAAACATGGCAAAGTGTGGCATATAAAAAACCCACGGCACTGACCACCCATCTGGTTCAAATCCTTGCTCTTATATTACTAAAGCTCTCTTACCCTCAGTTTCATCATCTGTAAAATGAGGACCATACTCCCTATTTCACAGTTACTGCAAAATAAAGGAGACAGTGTATACATACAAAAGCTTACCAATACTTAGCATGTAGTGGGTATAAAACTTTATTCCCTTTCTTTTCCTAGAATTAAAATACCCTTCTTCCTAAGTAGTCTGTGTTTTCCTGCCAACCATGCTGCACCTCTTGAGGATGGGCTC
Source organism: Mellivora capensis (assembly GCA_004024625.1). Taxonomy (NCBI): domain Eukaryota; kingdom Metazoa; phylum Chordata; class Mammalia; order Carnivora; family Mustelidae; genus Mellivora; species Mellivora capensis. The sequence goes on from PISX010000661.1 coordinate 173,499, forward strand.
CTCTGATTCCTAAAGTGCCTTTCTTACTGTGACTGCCCAGTTCCGAGGCACTGGGATACTCTGGATACTTTGCTGTCACACATTCCTCAAATACAATGAGGCAATACATATGTAAGGCAGTAAAAAACAAACGATGAGGGACGCCTGGGTGGCTCAGTTGGTTGAACGGCTGCCTTCGGCTCAGGTCATGATCCCAGTGTCCTGGGATCGAGTCCCACATCGGGCTCCTTGCTCAGCAGGGAGCCTGCTTCTCCCTCTGCCTCTGCCTGTGCTCGCTCGCTCTCTCTCCCTCGCTCTCTGACAAATAAATAAATTTAAAAAAAAACAACAAACGATGATATGACATTAATTATACCTCTAATTATTCCTCTGCCTTTGTCTCCAGCCCTACTCTACTCCTGAGCATTCTTTCCCATTTATAATTTGTCTGCTAGTCTACATACATCTTCCACCTGAATGCCCCGTAGACTTCACCCACAGCATGTCCAAATTTAAATACATTTTTCTCAACAAACTGGCCTCTTTTTCTTGTTCCAACACTCTTTTATTATTTCTAAGCCCTCAGGTAAAAAACTAAGGGATTACCTTGACCACTCTCTCCCCACTCAACGTACTATTCTTACTCAACAGGTTCCTGGGAATCTGTTTCTACAGTGGCTCTCAACTCAGTTTTTAATACTTTAGGCCATCATTACATATTGTCTGGGTTTCTAGTCTCGTTCATTTTTCTGATCTATTCATTTCTGCCTAAATATCTAATAGTATATGCTTTATTATGGTACCCACAGTTCAAGAAAAGTCAAGGGTTCCCTAGTGCCTCTCTAATCTGATCTCCCTATTCCTTTTTTTTTTTTTTTAAGATTTTATTTATTTATTTGTCAGAGCACAGGCAGACAGAGTAGCAGGCAGAGGCAGGGGGAGAAGCAGACTCCCTGCTGAGCAAGGAGCCCGATGTGGGACTCGATCCCAGGACGCTGGGATCATGACCTGAGCCGAAGGCAGCTGCTTAACCAACTGAGCCACCCAGGCGTCCCTGATCTCCTTATTCCATACCCCCCCCCCAACACACCTTGCCCTCCGAACAAACCAGGTTACACACTATTCTATACATTTACCACATACTTTGTTTTTGGACTCTCATTGTTTGAGTGGTTAATACTGAATGAAAAAAGGAATAATTTCTGACAGTTACATTTCAATAAATAGAAAAGCCATTCACCAAAGTCAGTAGTACAAGCTTTTCTAACCACTTGTGAATTTTGTCATGTAACTTATTCTCTAACTCGGGTGTCTCATGTATAAAACTAGACAGTTATGCTGATAAAAAAAAAAAAAAAGACGTTACGTTGGTTAATAGCTTGAAAGAATTAATGTAATAAAAATACAAGCTGTTACATTACAATCACTAGTATAATAATAGTTCTTTCAACTTCATTTCTATTTTAGTAAAACCACTTAGTGCTATAATCAAAATATTCATACAAGAAACTCAAAACAACAAAAAGCTTGAGAGCCACACTTTATCAAATCAGTCAAGAGTTAAGTGTTTTGTTTCAGATTAAAGAAAAACATTTTCTTCAGGAGAATAAAATTATTAAGGACATAAAGTGGCAATAAATCTATGTCCTCAAAAAAAATCTATACAGGGGTGCCTGTATAGGACAGCACAGTCAGTTAAGCCTCTGACTCTTGGTTTCAGCTCAGGTCATGATCTGGAATAATGAGATAGAGCCTGGGAGTCAGGTTCCCCTCTCAGCATGGAGTCTGCTTGGTACTCTCTCTCCCTCTCCCTCTGCTCCTCCCCCTGTTACACTCTCTCTCTAAAATAAATACATAAATCTTTTTTTAAAAAATCTATATAAACTACCTTTTCATTTTTAAAAATTTTTATTTAAATGCTAGTTGGTTTACCATGTAATATTAGTTTTAGGTGTACAATACAGTGACTCAACATTTCCATATAACATTTGGTGCTCATCACGTATTTAACCTATCCCCCCTTCCCCACCTCTAGTAATCATCAGTTTGTTCTCTACAGTTAAGAGTCTGTTTCCTGAGGCTCCTTGGTGGCTCAGTGTGTTAAAGCCTCTGCCTTCGGCTCAGGTCATGATCCAGGGTTCCTGGGATCAAGCCCTGCATCAGGCTCTCTGGGAGCCTGCTTCAGCAGGGAGCCTGCTTCAACCGGCCTCCACCTCACCCCCACTCCACCTGCTTCTCTGCCTACTTATGATCTCTGTCTGTTAAATAAATAAATAAACTCTTTTTTAAAAAACTCTGTTTCCTGGTTTGCCTCCCTCTTACCCCCACCTTTTGCTCATTTGTTTTGTTTTTTAGATTTCACATGAGCAAAATCATATGTTATTTGTCTTTCTCTGACTTACTTCACTTAGCATAATACTTGCTAGCTCCATCCATTACTCATTTCCTTTTTAAAATAATGCAGTCTTGGACACCTGGGTGACTCAGCTGGTTAAATGTCTGCCTTCGGCTCAGGTCATGATCCCAGGGTCTTCGGACTGAATCCCACATCGGGCTCCCTGCTCAAGCTGAAAGCCTGATTCTCCCTCTCCTGCTCCCCTGCTTGTATGTTCTGTCATATAAATAAATAAAATCTTTAAAAAAATAATGCAGTCTCATGATATATTTGTGTTTTTTGGTAAAAAAAAAAAAAAAGAACAGTATTTCTGCATATACATGTAATTGTAAGGAAGCACAATGGAAATCAACTCTACTTTTTAGTTGATCGTGGGTGGGTTAATGAGAGATTTTTTATTTTATGTTTTCCTATAGTTTCTAAATTTCCCAATTTCTTTGTATAGTTGACCCTTGAACAACATGGGTTTAAACTGCACAGGTCCATTTACAAGTGGATTTTAAAAAATAAATACTGTAAATGTATTTTCTCTTCCTTATGATTTAACTAACATTCTTTTCCCTAGCTTACTTTATTGTAAGAATTCAGCATTTAATACATATAACATATAAAATATGTGCTAATCAACTGTTTATGTTATTAGTAAGGCCTCTAATCAATAGAAGGCTATTAGCAGTAAAGTTTTTGGGGAGCCAAAAGTTATATGTGGATTTTCAAATATGTGTGTGTGGGGGGTCATCACACCTAACCTATATGTTGGTCAAGGGTCAACTGTACCATTTTTATAATCAGGTTTTATTGTTTTTTTTTAAGATTTTTTAAAAATTTATTTGACAGAGAGAGACACAGTGAGAGAGGAAACACAGCAGGGAGAGTGGGAGAGGGAGAAGCAGGCTTCCCGCAGAGCAGGGAGCCTGATGCGGGGCTCGATGCCAGGACCCTAGAATCATGACCTGGGCCGAAGGCAGATGCTTAACGACTGAGCCACCTAGCCACCCCTTTAATCAGGTTTTTAAAAACAGCCAAAATAATATATAACATGTCCCTTTCGGTAAAGCTAACAAAAACTCTGGCCATGAGATGTCTTCCCAGAGCCACACTGAATTGATGATGCCAGGTTTAAGTCACCTACTTCATGGGACTTAGTTCCACTGGTCCTTATGCCATCACAGCATCTTTCAGACAGGCTTTGATGCTCAATTTAACTCAAAATGAATGCTCAGAGCCCTAGTTAAAAATTCTTACAGAATGAGAATATAACTGGATGAGCCATGTAAAATGGCCAGTATTTAACCATTTCATTTCTGGATAAATACTTTCTGATCTACAAAACTGGCAACTTCTAGGGCGTCTGGGTGGCTCAGTTGGTTGAGCAACTGCCTTTGGCTCAGGTCATGATCCTGGACTTCCAGGATCGAGTCCTGCATCGGGCTCCCAGCTCCTTGGGGAATCTGCTTCTTCCTCTGACCTTCTCCTCTCTCATGAGCTCTCTCACTGATTCTCTCTCAAATAAATAAATAAAATCCTTAAAAATAAAATTAAAAAACAAAACAAAACAAAAACTGGCAACTTCTATATGGTTCAATCTAATACTAAAAAGTGACAGAACTAAAAAGGAAATAAGGCAAAAAGAGGAAACATGAAACAAAAAAGGGAAATGACTGTTCAAGTTATATTTATTCTTCTCTCAACCTATTCACTAGCTTAAATATTACAGAGGAGAAAGGATCAATCTCAGTTCTTCAAATCCATAAGATACACTTCCGGGCATTACCTACTACTTATTATTCAGTAAAAATGAGCTTTAAATGTTGATTTAATTAACATATTATTTAAATGCATCTGATAGGGATGTATTTGTATCAATGTCATTCCAAAACCAATCTGAAGTCCTCTGACTCAGCTTCCACTCTTCTCTCTCTCCCATTTATCTCCCTCATTCAGTCAATCACCAAATGCCAAGTATTTCTGGAACTTCTCTCAAACAGTATCTTTCTCTATCCGTTCTGCCAATACTCCAAGTCACAATCCTCTCTTGCATTAATTACTAACAGGTTTTGCTTCAATTAATCTTACCTCTTCTAACTCAACTGGAATGATCATTCTTAAACTAATAATGATAATAAATTTAATAATAAAAATAAGCAAGCAATAATTTATACTTACTATGGGCTAAAACTGTACCTAGTGTTTTCATGCATTATCTAAAGTTCATTTAATAGCTCTACAAATAAGGTACTACTGTCATCTCATTTTACAGACAGGGAAACAAAAGTCAAATGTAATTTATTGCCCAATGTTAATGGCTTAAGTACAGTGGGAATAAGGATTTGAATCAAGACAATCTAATCCACTTTCCATAGTGCCCTCTAATGTTTCAGTGACTTTCTATTGCTAAAAATCTCAAGTATACCTTATTTAAGCTTTTGAAGATCCAGCCCCTACCTACCTCTTCTGGCCTCATTTCATTTTACAACCTGTGAAACTGCCAAGCTCTCTCTCACCCTTGAGCAAGCATTTTTCCCACTGACTTCTAACATCACACATGCCATGTAGCATCGTATCCCACCCCAACAATCCCCTTCCCTCAATATTTCTGAACAAGAGATTTTTTGAATTCTTAGATAAGAAGTTCTTGTCTCATGCCACATGGCAATATATATTTTCTCTTCTGTAACTCTTACATAATTTTACTGTAAATGGTTAATTGCTTATTTCCCTCATTAGACTATAGTCTTTCCCAAACCAGGAAGCAGATACATTTTATTCATGATCATATCCATGAAACCTAGCACAGGGCTGACATAAAGTAGGCTTTCAAAGGTATTTATGGCTGACTAAACAACAAATGGCTAATAAGACAACAGGCAATTCTGCTTTTAGATGGGAAGATATTTCAAGTAAAACCCTAGTATGATAACTGTTTAATTCACCTAATTATTAGATTGATGTTTACCTATCTGTAGGTCAAAAATTATCAAATATCAGGTATTTTAATGTGCTCAAGCCTATTATGTTCCCAGTCTTATAATTCAGGAAACCTTTAGAACTCCCTGGACAGATATGACTCACAGAAACTCACTAGAGGGGACTGACATTACAGAGATGGGATATGCACACTTGAAATGATTTTTGCAAATAACAATCTAAGAAAAACCTATCTTAGTCCATTCATGTTGTTATAACAAAAACACCAGACTGAATGACTTATAAACAACAGAAATTTAGCATAGTTCTGGAGGTGAGGAAGTCCAAAATCAAGGTATTGGCAGATTTGGTGTCTTGTGAGGACCCATGGCCAGATACTTCTATGTCCTCATAAGGTTGAAGAGGCAAGGGAGTGAGTGATCTGGAGACTCTTCTGTAAAGATACCAACTGCATTCTTGAGGGTTGCTCTCTTTAGACTTACTAACCTCCCAAAGGCCCACTTCCAAATACCATCATGTTGTAGGGGTTAGGATTTCGACATCTAGATTTTAGGGGGACATAAACATTCAGTCTACAGCAGACCAACTACAGCAATTGCTATAAGGGAGACACAATATAGTTCTTAAAAGGGTACTCGAACCCCATTTTCCTATAGAATCAGATAGCAAGAGTACTCAGTTGTGAAATCATGTACTATTTTGGAGGGCAGGACTCAAAGATGTTACATACCTAATTTTCCAGCATTTTCAAGCCCAGAGGAAGATCAACCAATTACTGTAGTGACCTAATGTCAGAGAAGAGGAAGTCAATGGCCACAAGTGCAGAACTCATTTGAGTTCATAAACTAATGGCAGAGAAACTAGTGCTCAGGCTTCCTAACTCTATGGCCAATGTTCTTTTTGCTAAACTGACCCCCTTTTTGTTTGGTGTCTATAGGCAGGTTCTCTGATTATATATTACTGAATGTCTGACTATTAACAAATCTATTAAAGAGATACTTGTAATTAAAACCAAAACAATCTGCATAATAATGAAGTTATAATTAGATATTTATTTTCCCAGACTGGTAAAATGTGGCTGGGCCTCCAGGACCTCTCTCAGACAAACAATTAAAAAATGTAAATATTGGTTACATGGACTTGTCACTAGTTTAGATTTTGGTTTTGGATAAAACCAAAATCAAAGTTTTGGATAAAAACTTGAAATTCATAACAAAAGATTCCTATCACTGAAAGTTTATAAAAATAAAATATAAAAATAAAAGTAGGGCGCCTGGGTGGCTCAGTTGGTTGAGCGACTGCCTTCGTCTCAGGTCACAATCCCGGACATCCAGGATCGAGTCCCGCATCGGCCTCCCAGCACCTTGGGGAGTCTGCTTCTCCCTCTGACCTTCTCCTCTCTCAAGCTCTCTCTCACTCATTCTCTCCCAAATAAATAATTCTTAAAAAAAAAATAAAAATAAAAGTAAACCGTTTCAGAAAACACAAGGCTGACTGATGAAAAGAATGACAATGTTTCAGAATGTGTTGTTATTTCATTATTTTTTCATTAAGAGAATCCATTAAGGAAGGAATTTTGACATAAATCTTTGCTATTAAGCAAAAAACCAAACCAAACCAAACCAAACCAAACCACCATAGTTACTGACATAAAAGGTGAGAAATAACCAAAAGGAAGGGCCAGAGTCTGACTCTGGAAGTTGGAGACCAGAAAGTGTCTCTATGTCCCTTTCATTGTCAACTGCAATTTATTTGATTCACCAGACCCAAGCAGCTATAGTTCTTACAACTGGGGGTAAGAGGAGTAGGGGAGTCCCTGTGGCTTACTTATTAGGGCTCCTCCCCAATGAGTCTGACAAGTTCTATCTAGATACCAGGGTTGAGGAATCTTTGGTCAAAGGCCAGAAAGAACAGAAAACAAATAATTTAGGAATATTTGGTCTGCAGAAATTTATTTCATGAAGCCAAGGGTAGTTTAGTATCAAGATCATAATGTTGATAATTTGTAAAAATCATATTAAGGGCTAAAAAAAAAACTCTTGATAAAATTTAGTAGACATTCTTTAATAAAATCTTCAAAGTCAAAGATGGAAGAAAATCACTGAAGAACATGTAAGTACATTACTTACAAAAAAACCAAAAATGAACAGCATGCCTTCCAAAAGACTGGAAAACTAAAACTGCCTTAATTAAAATCAGGAACTCAATAAGGATGCTAGTTATCACCATCATCACTCAAAATGTCTTAATGTTTCTTTTTTTTTAAGATTTTATTTATTTGACAGAGAGCGAGCATAAGTGTGTGTGTGTGGCAGGGGGGGAGGGGCAAAGGGAATAGGAGGCTCCCCACTGAGCAGGAAGCTGGATGTGGGGCTTAATACCAGGACCCTGGGATCATGACCTCAACTGAATGAAGGCGGATGCTAAACTAAATGCACCACCCAGGTGCCCCCATCTTAATGTTTCTAACATATAAACAAAACAAAGAAAATTAAACAGCCTGCAGAAACAGCGAAAAAGGAACTGCAACTGTTTTTGTTGCTGACATAACTACATACCTGAAAATCTCAAAAGATGCTAATATAAAGTTAGGAGAACTAATCAAAATATCAAGAGGCAGATGAATAGAGAGTTAAAAAAAAAAAAAAAAGTCCATTCTCTTTTGTAGCAACTAGCATCCTGAAATAGAAATCAGAAAAAAATACTCCATTTGCAATAGCAAGAACACTCTAGGATAATTCTTAGGAATAAATTTAACAAAAAAGGCACAAGACATAAAGGAAGGCAACTCTAAAGTCTTTGACAGACATAAAATAAGATCTGAACAAGTGGCAAGACATACCATACTCTTAGATGTAAAGATACTATAACAATGAGGGGCGCCTGGGTGGCTCAGTGGGTTAAAGCCTCTGCCTTCGGCTCAGGTCATGATCTCAGGGTCCTGGGATCGAGCCCCGCATCGGGCTCTCTGCTCAGTGGGGAGCCTGCTTCCTCCTCTCTCTCTGCCTGCCTCTCTGCCTACTTGTGATCTCTGTAAAATGAATAAATAAAATCTTAAAAAAAATACTATAACAATGTAATTTATAGCCTAAATTAATATGTAAATTAAAATTCAAATTAGAATCCTTACATAACCTTATTAGGAGGCAGTGGTGGTGAGACTGAAGAAAAGGACTTAAAGGTTTATATGGAAGATTACATATGCAAGAATAGATAAGAAAAATATGAAATAAGAAATAGTGAGAAAAGATTTGATTTATCAGCACATATCAGAACATAACTTGAAGCCTCTTTAACCAAAACAGTATTGGCACAGGAATACACAAACAGATAAATAGAAAAATCTAGAACTCAATCTCAGTATATGTAAGAATATAAGATCTAACAAAGATGGTAGTTCTATTCAGTAGGAAAACAGGAGCAGCACAACTGGTTATCCATCTGGGAAAAAATAAAATTGGGCTGCTATCATATGCCATGTACAAAAATAAATTCCAGATGGATTAAAGATATAAATATATAACACATACAATAAAAATCTTGCAAGAAAATCTTAGAAACTGCACTTAACAAAACTTAAAGGTAGGAGACGTTAAAAAAGACACAATTTTCTACATAAAAACTGAAAGTTTTGTATGGCATGAAACCATCAATAAAGTCAGTAAGGAATTAAAGTTTTAGAAAGGTATTTATAATGAAGATGAAGGATTAATATACATAATAGAGAGTTCTTCTTTTGGTAAACAATTTTTGCTTTATTTAAGTGATTTTCTTCCAACTCTGGCTTTTGAGATTTCACGTTTAATAAAGATGAAGAGGTAACTTAGAATAGTAAATCCCTCAAATTTACTGGTAGAGAACTGCAAACTGAAGATACGCTGGTATCACTTATATCCACTGACAGCAAAAAGTTAAATACAATTAGTAATAACTAACACTGTTTGGGATATGGGTACAGCTACATTGCTGGTGAACTATGAACAGGAATAATAGGTTTTCAGAGAACCAAACTGGATATACGTAAATTAAATATAAAAATTAAGGGCGCCTGGGTGGCTCAGTGGGTTAAGCCGCTGCCTTCAGCTCAGGTCATATCAGGGTCCTGGGATCAAGCCCCACATCGGGCTCTCTGCTCAGCAGGGAGCCTGCTTCCCCCCCCCCCCACCCGCCTGCCTCTCTGCCTACTTGTGATCTCTTTCTGTCAAATAAATAAATAAATAAAATCTTAAAAAAAATTAAGTAATCAGTTTAAAAAAAACATGTGACCCTTTGATCCAGCAATCATACTTCTGAGACACTATTCCATAAAAGTAAAAGATTTAGACACATATAAGGATGTTTATTTAGTAAAACACTACTTAGACTAGAATCTGGAAACAAGTAAATACCTATCAATAGAAGAGTAACTGAATAAAAATGTACACATAAAAACAAGTATGTTTATGTGTCCACGGGAAATTCTGTATGAGTACATACATGCCCGTGTAAAGACATTTTTATTTAAATTCAAGGATAGACAAGTAGACAGAATAATGGAAAAGAACCAGCTTTCGAATTTCTGAGTTCAAATTCTGCCTCTATCATTTATCTGCTGAATGACTTTAAGCAAATTACTAAGCTTCAAAAAAAAAAATTACTAAGCTTCATCAAACCCCTGCTTCTTCATTTCTAAAACAGAAATAGTAATTACCACTTCACGGGGATTTTCTTAGAATAATGACATAATGGTTACAAAGTGCTCAATTTAGCATGTGTTACACTCAAAAGGGGCAGCTATTATTATTATTATATTTTTCCCTTCTTGAGATGAAAAAACAAAAACAAAAAACACCCAAACATAAAACAAAAATCAAAAAAAGGGAGAAGAGTGCCTCTAAACTCCACTGCTTTTAAAGAAATAAGAAACACCTCGGGGCGCCTGAATGGCTCAGCTGGTTAAGCATCCAACTTTTGATTTCCAATCAGTTCATGATCTCAGGGTCCTTGTATGGAGCACTATGTGGGCTCCTTGCTCGGCAGGGAGTCTGCTGGAGATTCTCTCCTTCTGCCCTCCCCCTCCACATGCTCTTGCTCTCTCTCAAACACAAAAATAAATCTTAAAATAAAACCTTAAAAAAATATATACCTATGTATTTTCTATTACTGAAAGGTTATTTGTCCTTGGATTACAAAAGTCATATGGGAAAAATCCTACATATAACCCCTTATAAAACAAGCCTGACAATTAAAGCAAGACAATGATGAAGACATTCATCAGTTTTGTTTGCAAGTTAATTTGGGGCAGGGATTTACTCTATAAATCAAGTCACTGTTTGCTGACTTAAATTTAGTCTTTGAAGAAGCTAAGCAAAAAAACCCTCAAAGGGCGCCTGGGTGGCTCAGTCGGTTAAATGTCTGCCTTTGGCTCAGGTTCTGATCTCAGTATCCTGGGACTGAGCCCCACTCTCTGCTCAGCGTGGGAGTTTGCTTCCCCCTCTCCCTCTCGCGCTAGCTCCCAAATAAATAAATAATCTTAAAAAAACAACAACAACAACCCTCTAAAGGAATATTACAGGTGAAATTTCAGAATATAAAGCAGGTATCTAGCAAAGAACCCACATCCAGAATAAATTAAAAATGTAATACATATATGTAGGCAAATAATGTCTATATAGGTATACTAATATGTACAAATCCTGTTGTTTTAGTCCATTTGGACCGCTATAACAAATACCACAGACTGGATGGCTTAAAAACAGCAGAAATTTCTTGCTCACAGTTCTGGAGGTTGGAAATCCAAGATCAGGTGTAAACATGGTTGGGATCTGATGAAGACCTTTTCCTTCACTGCAGACTATTGACTTCTTGCTATGCCCTAAAACGATGGAAGGTGGCGAGGGACCTTTCTGGACCGTCTTTTATAAGGGTGCTAATCACTATCATGAGATCTCTGTCCTCATGCCCTAATCACCTCCCAAAGTCCCCACCTCCTAATGCTAACACCATCACTTTTGGAATAAAATTTAACCACATAAATTTCGAGGGAGACAAACATTCAGACCATAACATTTGCTAAATGCAAGAATGCTCACAGTAGCTTTGCTCATAATGGCTAAAACTGAAAAAGAACAAAGCAAAACCAAACATTTATAATAGCAAAATAGATAATTTTCAAGTGTGGTTTATTCATACAATGAAATACTCTCAGCAATTAAAAAAATGAAAACAGGGTGCCTGGGTGGCTCAGTGAGTTAAGTCTCTGCCTTTGGCTCAGGTCATGATCTCAGGGTCCTGGGATGGAGCCCCGCATTAGGCTCTCTGCTCAGCAGGGAGCATTCTTCCCCCTCTCCCTCTGCCTGCCTCTCTGCCTATTGTGATCTCTCTGTGAAATAATAAAATAAAAAAATGAAGACGGCTCCTGATACACTCCCAAAATAGATGATCAAAAGAAGTCACGTACAAACAAGTACATGCTGCACGACTGTATGATTGCATTTAAATGAAGTTCAGAAACAACTGAAACTAATGGTATAGAGAGAAGAGTCAATAATGGTTATTCAAGGGCAGAGAAGGGGTGGTCATGACTAGAATGGGACAGAAATACCTCTCTGGTGTGCTGGGTATATTATTCCTCTTAGTAGTAATTACAGTGGTATATTTATATGTAAAATATCACTGAGTTGTATACCTCAAATATGTGTATTTTAGCCTATATACATTACACCTTCCTGTGAAAATAAATTTTAAAAACCTTAAAGTAGTTTTCCCCTAAAAAAAATTTCAGAACAAAATGTAAAATGTCAAGTACCATTCCTACACAAGGATAACTATAACTTTCAGGGAAGGTTGGAAAGAAAAGCAAACAACCTTATATTAAATAACACTGAAGTGTAAAACAAAAAGAAGCATTCACCAATATTATGATGGCTAAGTAATTTTTATTTTCTGATCATCTACCAGCAATTTAAATAATTATACATCCATGAGAAATCTTTTTATTCCAGCCACCCACATAATCGAAGTTTAAGGTGAAATAAAAAGCACATGACACCGGCATATATAAAGCACTGATCAAATATATCAGATTTTGTTAATAAAATGATCTTTTACTCATCATATAATTACCAGGTTTTTACTCAAAAAACACCATTTTCGTAGAACCAGAAAAACAAGATAGTTCATATTTTAAAAAATTATCTGAAAGCCACAAAAAACATTAAGAAACAACTTTTGACCAAATGTTTCAAAGGACTTCAAAAGAGGAAGGAAAGATAGACATACAACTGAGAATTATTTATCCAAAATATAATTTGACAACAATAGGAGAAAAAAAAACAAAATCAAAACCCAAGTAGAGGTACCTTCACTAGCTATACCTGTTACGTATCCTCATTCTTTGATGCCTCCATTCACACTCCTCCATCCTTCCATGGCTGGGGAGCTCTTTTCTGAAACTGGTCTTAAAATGTTACATTACTGATAAAGACTCTCCTGTTCTCCTAGGCTGAATTAACCACTCCTTTGATGGCTCCCACTGCTATTTCAGACCATCATATGATTTGTGTCTACTGTAATGACAAATCATTGCTTTGTGTTTCACCTCCCAGCTCCTGCACTGAGGCTGTAATGGGCACTCAATAAATGCTGCTTGAACAATGACAGCAATACAATGGAGGGAATCAGAATATTAGTTCTTGAAAGAAAAAAACTGTCTAGAAACAAAATGATGACAACAGCAGAATTCTGATCAAATGAAAGTCATTTTCTGGGAAAAAAGGTCCAATTTTGTGTTCAAATGCCATTCTTCCTCTATAAGTGTAATTTTTAAAGTAATAGTTTTATGGAGATATTATTCATTTAAGGTTTTAATATATCTTTAAAAGAACCCCACCTTTTGTCACATGAAAAATGCTGATGTTTTATTGAGGGTTCTGAGCAATTCATTTAGAACCCAGGTCTGGGACTGGAGAAACTGCTTTCCAAAGATAAATACTTCAAGAATGTGAGAAAACGAAAACAAAAATTAAAACCAATGAAGACAGGTGCAAAGGCACAAAGCATCACCGAACTTGAAGAAAATTACTTTAAATTCTTGTATGCCATAAAAAGAATAGTTTTTATTGCTTTGCTTGTAAAACCATGAGGAATGTATGAACTTGCAAAGGGATAGATAGTATAAAAAATGAGAATTCTTCATTTTAGAGGAATGAGCTAAAAGGGAATACAATTGAAGAGAATAAAATCATGTTCTTCCAATTGTAGAAATAGGCCTTACCTACAAAGAATACATTTCTGTGAAGTGTGAAAACAAAATAAAAGAAAAGTTTTCATACTGCATAGCATGAATGATCTAAAAATACAATTACATTCGGAAAGGATTCGGATACACAATGAGTAGAGGACATCCTTTGCTTCCGAGGTGAAGCCAATCAAGAAAGAAAACCTTTTTCCTTCTTTTCTGTGCCAACACTAGAAACAACTTTGGGCTAAAAGTGTATATAAAGATCTATTCTTATGTTAGATAAAGGGATTATAAAATGTTCCCTGAAATCAAATAGCCACACGATCTTTTCCTAACAAATTTCTAAAAGGATTAATGCTGAATTATCAGCCCCTTACCTTAGTAATGAGAATTCGGTATTTCTCTACCAAGTGGTCATTGTTGTGACAACCTGCAAGCAGCTGCCAGACTTCTCCTCGCAGAGCTTCAGGAACACCGCTTCTTACTAAGGATGACAACTGCTTTGGTCTCACACTCAAATTGAGATGCCTAAAAATAAAGCCATAATCTGTAAGTGGATTAAAGGAAGATTCTCTAAAGAGTATTATTTTTTCAAAGATCTTATTTTGGGGGTCCTGGGTGGCTCAGTCAATTAAGGATCTGCCTTCGGCTGAGGTCATGATTTCAGGGTACTGGGATTGAGCCCTGCATCAGGCTCTCCGCTCAGCGGGAAGTCTGCTTCTGCCTCCCTTTCTGTCCTCTCTCTCGCTCTCTTTCTCTCAAATAACTACTAAAAAAAAAAAAAATTATTTTTAAGTAATCTCTACACCCAGTGTGGGGCTCAAACTCAAAAGCCTGAGGTCAAGAGTCACACCTTCCACCAACTAAGCTGGCCAGGTACCTCTAAACAGTGTAATTTTTATGAAAACTAAATGATTTTCACAAACTTAATAAAGGTAACATACTAAAAAAAAAAATTAATAAATCTGTTGAATTGGATGTGGCCAAGATAACTAAAAGATTGAGTGGAGTAAAGAACTGTGCAGACTGTTTCCTAAGTATCTTTAAATTATTGCTCTATTTTAAATTTTTTTTAATAAAAATCAAAACTAGAAGCCATAGCTTCATGATTGTGGTTTATGTAAGAAAAACAAAGCAGAATTCCAATCAGCAGACACAAAGCCAAAGATAAGGGCTTGGCCTTGCATCAGAATTCATAAGTGAGTTGTGTATTTATAAGTTCTAAGTTAAAATAAATATAAAAATAAAGCTTTCAGCTGTTTTTTATGATACCTTGCTTCAAGTAACATTTTAGAATGACAATGATCGATAAGGAAGTTTCTACTGTACTATGATGATATCAAAACAAATTATGGAAACCTTTGAGCTTCATTTATTTAATCTATAAAATGGGGGAAAACTTATCTTGAATTGTTGGTACCAATTTATAAAGTAATTTGCGTATAATCTTATTTGATCTTCACAATAACCATCTGAGGTAGGTGGTTAGTACTTCCAGTTTTACCGATGGAGAAAGCAGCTCAGGAAAGTTGATTCAATGATTCAGGCAGTCTCAAACTCAGATCAGTAAATGCTCTGTTGGGTATCATGGCTGCTTTGTGTTTTGAAAGCCACCATTACTGAGTGAGTAAAGCAGGATCCTGACCTGGAAAGTCTTCTGTGACTACCAGATTTAAACTGAAGTTACTGATGATCACTCTCAAAATACAACAAGGACTCAGACTTTTCTCAAAACGTTCCCAGAATTCTAAAGAACAATGCACAGTATCTTTAAAAATGGTTAATTCTGTGATGCTAGTACCCTAACGAGGTGGCTACAGACAATTCAATATGGTTTCTGTCTTTGCTTGGAAAAAAAAGTTACATAAAAGTTGAAGGATTGGGAGCAGAAAGAACAAAAGCAGTTGTTACTTAATTCAAGAACTGGTTAACTATGGACTATACGCCAAATCTGCCCACTGCCTATTTCTGTAAAGTAACTTTTATTGAAACACAGCCTTTTAAAATTGTTTACATATCATCTATGACTATCTTTGCACCACAACAGCAGAGTTGAGTAGTTGTGACAGAGTCTACTGGGCCACAGAACCTAATATTCATGAGCTATATTTATTAATGGCCTAAGTATTTATGACCTTGCCCTTTACAGAAATAATAAACCTAACCTAGGTTTATTTGCTAATCCTAGCTTAATTTATATTGGTAAAATTATTTTCAGAATAATTTTATGTCCTTGATCGTATTAACTTTACTTACCCTCAACATACTATTTTATACCAACATTAGTTCTCTTATCCACTAAGAGTCACATTAAAATATACTTGGAGAAATTAGAGTTCAAAGGTACTATTACTAATACTGCCACTAAAAATCTAATGTGGAGGGGCACTTAGGTGGCTCAGGCGTTAAGCATCTGTCTTCAGCTTAGGTCATGATCCCAGGGTCCTGGGATGGAGCCCCACATCAGGCTCCCTGCTCGGCGGGAAGTCTGTTTCTCCTTCTCCCACTCCCCCTGCTTGTGTTCCTTCTCTCGCTGTCAAATAAATAAGTAAGATCTTAAAAAAAAAAAAAAAATCTAATGTGGAGTTAAATAAACCAACTTTAGGCTTGGACTTGCTTGTGTTAAAAATTCTAGGTCTGCCATTTACTAATTAGAATTGCTGACTAAATCTCTGAACCAGTTTCCTCATCTGTATAAATGGACACTAGTTCATAAGGCTGTTATAATGGCTGAAATCAAGCAAGTAACTTAGCACGATGCCTGGCATATAGTAAATTCATTAATTCTCACTACTATTACTACTAGTACAACATCCATTATTTTTAACTTACAATAATCTTGAATGGTAATTTTAAAGACCTATATATTTTGTAAATGAAGAAACAGACTCAGAAGAGTTAAGTGACTTGCCCAAGACTATAAAGCCTGGAAAAGGGCAGGCAGGATTTGAAGCCAAGCCTACTAGGTTATAGAATTCCATGATATTATAATGTTTCCTACCTACAGAACATATATAATAATGATGAGAAAAAGAGATA
Source organism: Mellivora capensis (assembly GCA_004024625.1). Classification (NCBI taxonomy): domain Eukaryota; kingdom Metazoa; phylum Chordata; class Mammalia; order Carnivora; family Mustelidae; genus Mellivora; species Mellivora capensis. The sequence goes on from PISX010000661.1 coordinate 190,061, forward strand.
AAATGAATTAAAGAAGAGAAACAAACTGTATTAGTATTTCTGAAGACATGACCCAAACCAACAAAAATAGTTTCAATTGCCTACAGAAATATGTGTAGACTCGGTTAATGTATTTGAGGAAGTAGAAGAAAGATATATTAGTTAATTAACAAATAAATTTAAAAATATGGTAATAAAACAAATTCCAAGCAACTGTATAAAATGGTGGTAAGTTCATCTAATAAAATCTAGAGTCTAAATGCTGTATCTGAATGATTTTAAATAAACTATTATGTAACCATGTCAAGATTCAATTACATTTCTATTTTAGAGTAGAAACCTTTTTATACAGATGAAATGCCTGCCAGCAGCAGTCCAAACACTCCAAATTCACTGAACTGAAAATATAATTCTGATGAGAGCATCAGCAGGTTTGTCTCCTGACTGCTAAAGGAATATTAAAAATAAATGAGAACTGTATCCTGGAGGGAGGTTAGAGGGAAGGCTTCTGTAGAGTTCATTTACTAAAACTACTTGTATAAAGAAAAACCATGCTTTGGTTTGCATTCTCCTCCTGTACACATTTGACATTTCCCTATGTCGAACACGTTTCACCAAAAGTGTAAAGCACTGTGAGAATGTTGGAAGCAGATGCATGCCCATTTGTAGTCCCATCCCTTAAGGACATGGAAGATTTTTAAATGCTAAAACACAGTTTTCTAAGAATAGAGTGAAAACTTTCAACAGTTAAATTTTCAGAGAAAAATCAGACCCCAAAGTAAGGCCCATGAGGAGCTTACATGACAACCTTAACAACCAGAAAGTCAGAAATAGAGAAGTGCTCAGATCACTTTCAAGCTTTTTTTAGCCCCAGCATATACTGCCATCCTACAGAGAGGAAAAAGGAAACTACATAAATGTCTCACCAACCCGACATCTCTGGTTTCATTAGGAAACACCTGAAGCTAGTGTATCCTTTCTAGACAGTCTATAAGGATAGTGCTTCTTAACACTGTTGTCAAGCTGACAAGAAATTTCTGAGTTTTACAAGTGTCAGGAAAAGTAACCGTTAGAGCAGTCAATATACAGCATGTTCATAACACTCCGCTGTCACTTCAGGTAAATAACACAGATAAGGAGATATCCCACCTGAGGTCTCTACTCTGGCTCTATGCACTGTGTGAGCGTCTTCCAAACCTCCAATTATTGTGTACTGTCTAATTGTTATGTATTATCTTAACCAGTCAGTGGTTCCTAACCACGTCAATAAAAAGGAGCTCTTTCATGATTTATTCTCTCCATACATTCCATGTTTGAATTAATATTTTCTGCAGCCATGAGAATTTATTAGGTTTCTGATATTCTGAAAGGTGATTTCAGGGGCACCCGCTGGCTCAGTCATTAAGCTTCTGCCTTTGGCTCAGGTCATGATCCCAGGGTCCTGGGATTGAACCCCATATCAGGCTCCCTGTGCAGTGGGAAGCCTGGTTCTCTCTCCCACTCCCCCTGCTTGTGTTCCCTCTCTTGCTATCTATCTCTGTCAAGTAAATAAATAACATTTATTAAAAAAAAATTAAAGGTGATTTCATATCTTTACTACTTACCCTTAAAAATTTATAAAAACAGAGATTCTAGAATACAAACCCCATACTTTGGTTTCTTTAATAGGTTGCAAAAATAGAACGGTTCCAAAATTGGATATTGTAGTTAGGGGAAGATACCCTATCCATAAAATGAGAATCACAGATGAAAAGGAGAACTATTCTAACTTACCACTTTGACAGCAGTTCTCCCCATGTTTCAAGAATTTTTCCTGCACATTCTTTGGATACATCACCAAATCCACTCAAGAGAGGTTCATCATTATCTTTAATAAATAAAACACAAAAAAGGATAACAGAATGGCTATGCTAGCCAGAAGAATGAATGGAAACATAACAATCAAATTTAAAAGATTTTACTGGGAATGTAAAGTCTTAATTTCTATTTCTCTCTTTTAGTATACAGATATAAATACAAAGGAAATAAAAATGATCCTAGGTACAATGTTGCAGTAACCTCTTTATTTCTCTTCTGCTTTCCATAGAGTCCACATTATGTTAACTGCAGAGAAGAGCCATTTCTAAGACTCAAAATATGGTATCTTCTTTTTCCTTTTCCAAAGCAAACAACTTTATCCATGAAAATATATAGCAGTCTTGTTTACCACAGTTTAAAAAATTACAAATAATAGGAGAGCAGCAATAGGAGGCTGATTAAATTATGAAACAGTTACAATATAATTACATATTGACATGTGTTTACATTAATAATCTAGCAAAATGCCACATAAAATAAAAATATCAGGAGTTAATAAATCCTCACTATGATGAAAATAGTCTAGACTAAATTATACTAAAACATTACCAATTACAATCTGAGTGACAGAATTATGATTTCTTTCCCCCCTCCTTTATGTTTTCAGGACTCTAAATTTTCTACAGTGGCATACATTTATTATAGAAAGCACAAAAATATTAAAAAAGACCAAAATGAGTCATTTCAAACTTAACTCTAGTAATTAAGAAAAGTAAACTCAAATAAGAATTTAAAGATTGTAAGAAATGAAGGCAGTAAAAAAAAGTGACACTGATAAAGGCCTATGAGAGGAATTTAAAAGTGTAATGAAAGGCGGAAACATGGACTAATATATTTACATAATCAATCCTCTTTTGCTGAATACTTGGGGAGTTTTCCAATTTTCTGCTACAAACAGTATCAGGAGGAACTTAACTCTTGTTTTCATTGGGTATATGCCCAGACGTGGACTTCCTGGGATAAAAAAGGCATACTTTTAAGGATTTTGAAACTTACTGACAAACTGCCTTCCATAATGGCTCTACAATTTAGTTCTACTAGTAAGGGACAACGGTACTTCTAAGTGTCCTCACTTAGACACTTTTCCGGCTTAACCTGCCTAAACAAAGTTTGGATCTTTATGCCTTTAATGAGTACATCGTGAATTTGCATCTCTACTATGGACAGCTCAGAAATCCATGATACTTATTACTTCTTTACATTATAACACCTTGGACATTAGCATCAGTTTTGATGGTGAGATAGGGAAGATACAGAATGAATGTGAGACCTCTTTTGCTACCAATGAGAGACAGGATAAATAAGGAAAAGAGAAAGCCTTGAGGGCATGAAGATAAACTTTCCCAATTTTGCTATTTTGCCAGAATTGGCCCTACTTTCTAATGCTTCAAGTAATTCTCTACTCACTCAAGTATCAATACAACACAACTCTTTGGGGAATAGCAGCTATAAAAAATGTACTAAAATGTACCAGAGATGACAATTCCTTTAAAGAGATTGGGAAGACCTGTCTTACCAAATTCTCTTTTATTGCTTTGGACGCTTTCAACATATCTTGACAGTAACAGTTTGAAATATGTCTTTAGAACTCCATCTACCTAAGACAAGGGTATGGGGGGGTGGGCAGGGACCAGGCAACCAGTTTCGGAATATTGTTTCTGAACACCTCCCCTTATTACCTGCTGGTTTCCTGTCTTGGAAGCAGAAATGTCCTATGGATAAGGAGCCTCTCTACTAGAGGACTACAGCCATTTCTTTCTAGGGAGCAAACATATGACAACAGGATGGGTCTCCCTGGTTTGCATACAGGTTAGAGAAAGAAGAGGTGGGGTGAATGCACAGCTTTCTTCAGCACCATGGTCCTGTCATTAGTCTTGCACTATGGGAATGGATTGGGAGCTGGGATGGTGGTGGGAAACCCATCCCACCAGTATCTCCTGAGCATCTATTACACACACAGAATTGTGATATACACTAGGGAAACAATGTGGGCAAAAAAAGACACTTTTGTCCTTTATGTAACTTGTGTTCTAGCGTACCCTAACTCTCCCATGGTCTGTTATTGGTCCTTATCTTAGTTAACTACTGTTACTAGAGCCCCTCTGAACTCCTCAATTCCATGAAAAATGTATGCCTGCCATAGATTAGAACTAGACATTAGTCTAGATGTTAACCTTCAGCTGGGCCCAAACTTTGTAAGAGGCAGATACTCTTTAAAATCTGCAGCACTGAGATTCAGCATTTGACCATTCTCTGGCTGCATAAAAACAGAGTGTCTTTCTCAGTTTGTGGTGGGTTTTGTTTTTATTGCTGAGTTTAAGGAGAGAAGAGTTCTCTAAACGATTACTGGCTCTTCCATCTTGAGCAGCATTGACTTAGTAGGTAAACTACAAGTCTCAAGACTACCAGTTACAGAGCAGACCGTCTCAAACAGTCTCAAACAGTGAGAACAATTCTATCTTTCCCAGATTTAACATATAACTTAAATTGGTTCGCAGGAAGACTTCAAATTGCATCTGAAACTTCTCCCAAAACAATATATGTGCTTTCTCTGCACTTCAAAATGCTTTATGTGAATGAACTAAATGCACCAAGATGATTACAGAATAGAGCTCAGAATGCTAACTCTCAGAACAGGACAAAGATCCTCCTTGCCTATTTCTACCTGTTTGACCTTGGGCAAATTCCTTTTTCTGAGATTCCATTTCCTTATGTGCAAAATAAGGATAATAGAAATCTCATTCTTCAGAATTTTTGTGAGGATTATATAAACAAAATATTATTCTACTTTAAACTAAGTACCTACCTACCACATATTAAGCATCTAGTAACTGGCGGCGATTAATATTAGACATAGGAAAAGTGAAAGTTACAGGGTACAATGGGAATTGGAAAGTAAGGGCTGGCTCTAACTTGAAAAAAGTACATTTAACCATTAGTATATATTTCTCTTAATCCAATTATTCTTGCCACCTCTAGGCCTTTGTTAATGTAATTTCTTAGCCAGAAATACCCAGACCTGCCCATTTATCTCTTGTACTTTAAAAGTCCCAGCTCAAAAACTACTCTTCATGATGTCCTGCCACATCTCCCCAAAATAAAAAATGGATTTGCCTCTATGAATTTCCAGACACTTTCTGTGAACCTCACACAGACACATGCTTTATATGACCTTCTACCATTATCAGCTTTTCTCCCTCTTTACAAAAATAAAAAGTCCTGCTACAAAATTATGGTTAGAAAATACCTCCCAAACTTTTGCTTTTCCTGTGTTCCTTCTCTTCACTTCTCACATCTATACAGTAGCTTTTAACAGAGACTGACAGATTAGTTAATGGACATAACCATGAAAAAAAAAAAAGAGGAGGAAAAAAAGAGAAGTGGTTGATTCCTAATGTTTATTAGCGTGAAAATCCAATACTATACATACATGAATTTTTATATTTAAATACTCTTATTTTATGAAAGAGTCATGTGTGGAAGCTGCATTTTGGCAAGTGAAATTGTCCCTGCAAAATGAATCAGTTGAAATAGCAACATTTATTTAAGTGGAAGCTATGTCAAGTTTGCTCTAAAAATGTGTTAATACACTAAGCTAGCACATGCTGATTCTTAAAAAAGGCACTAATTATCTCATTTTTTCCAACTTGATTACAGTTATCTTAAAGAAGGTCCTGTGCTCATTGTTTTCGAATCTCCCATGATCCTTTGCATACAGTATATTCTCATAAGTATTTACTGAAAGAATTCCAAATGCTATGTCACAGTTATCAATTCCCTGATAAAGTTATAATGGTGTGCATGATGTGCCACCCCATAATAGAAATTAAGCTCTCCCTACAATTTACCTTCCTCTTCATCATCTTCTGGAGGAGAAGGTATCATTGAACTCTGAGATCCAGACTGTGGCAGGCGAATTGAGGGACTGGCTGTAGTTTTCCTCCTCTCTCTCTCTGATTCACTTTCCAAGCACACAACTTCGTATAAAGTGTCAGTATTGTTCTTTCTCTCTTTCTGCTTTATCTTGAAGATGAAAAAATGTTATTTACTAAGTGGTACAATTATTTTTTAATTGATGACTACACTTTTGATTTCATACAGGATTTGAGAAGAAAAAGGTATTACTTTGAATGACTACTAAACGTAAGCTTTTTTTTTCTTTTTCAAAGATTTTATTTATTTGACACAGAGACAGTGAGAGGGGGTTAGGGTTAGAACAGCAGGCTTCCCACTGAGCAGGGAGCCTGACACGGAGCTCAATTCCAGTACCCCCCGGATTATGACTTGAGCCGGAGGCTCAACAACTGAGCTACCCAGGCAGTCCTAAATGTAACCTTTTCTAAATAGAAAAATATGTTTAGACTTAAAAATCCAGAAGAAAATGGGTTCGGAGGACTCTAATTCTGCAGTTTTACTTACTGTAATCATACATGAAGCTACCAATATTTAGTAAGTGTTAGCAATCTATAGCTTCCTAGTTACTTTAAGGTGTCTTTCAAGGTTTCCTATAAGCAACTACCCATGAGGAGAGTACCTGGGTGGCTCAGTCATTTAAGCATCTGCCTTAGGCTCAGGTCATGATCCCACCGTCCTGGGATCAAACGCTGCATTGGACTCTCTGCTCAACAGGAGTCTGCTTCTCCCTCTGGCCCTCCCTCTGCTCATGCTCTCACGCACGAACTTTGAATCAAATAAATAAAACCTTAAAAAAAAAAAACTATCCCTGAGAAAATGTTTTTTTATTTTTTATTTTTTTTAGAGAACTAGAGAGGATGGGGAAGGGCAGAGGGAGAGAGAGAGAATCTTAAGCAGGCTCCGTACCCTGTGCTGAGCCCAATGAAGGGCTCATCATGACTCTGACTGAGATGATCTAATAAGCTGAAAAGAAGAGTCAGATGCTTAACTGAATGATCTACCCAGGCACCCTGAAAAAAAAAGTTTTAAAATATTCTAACACAGTTTAGAGACTCTCTTTAGAGAGTCCTTTTATTTCCATGCTTCTTCCCACTCCTTTAGCTTAATTAGAGCAATGTAGAGAATTTTCTTCAACTGAAAGCTACAACTGGGGGTCAGGAGGAGGTGAGTGGTAGAAAAGAGATTAATGAAATTCACAAAATTTTGTATCTCAAATTGGCTTGCATTCTGAGGCAAAACACACAGCAGTTTGAACTTACCTAAATTAAAAATTAAGAACCAAGAATATAAAACTTTTCCAGCACCAAATTTAAATATATTAATACACCACATTATAGCCAGCTTATTAAGAAGGGGGAAAAAGAGTGAAATAAAGAGTAGGACAAAATGGCAGAATTGCAGGAAAAGATACAAAGACAACTAGAAATGTGGCTACATCAATGAGAAAGATGTATAAGCATAAAGTAAAAATAAAAGAGAGGGGGATTAAAAGGTTCATGAGGTACAGAAGTATCAGGCAGAGTAGATTTTATCATCTGAATGTTCATGTAGGTTTTTAAAAAAATTATACCAATCTTGGAAGACCAAATTAGTGGCAACATGTACTTTCTATATCATCCCGAAGCACTGCTTAATACTGGAGGTGGTAAACCTTTATGTAAAGGACCAAAGAGTAAATATTTTAAGCTCTATGGGCAACCAGTCTGTCACAGCTACTCAACTCTGCCATGATGGTGCAAAAGCACCTACAGACACTAAGTGAGTGAGTGTGGCTATATTCCAAAAGAACTTTATAAAAACGAAGGCCAGGCCAGATTTGACCCATATTTTGCCAACTTTGTTTTAATGTGTCCACCTAAGGATTAATTTTCTAGATGAAAAAACGATTTTGACTTAGCTACTTAATATTAAAGACTCAGACTCTATGAAGCTATATATTAACCTACAGATGTGTGTCCAATAGATAGGCAAATGATTTCTGTCCAGTAGAAAAGACAACCCAAACTTACCTAGAAGATAGTAGTCACTTTTATTTCTGACCTAACAATCTTTTTCTAACATTTTTTCTTTTTTTAAAGAAGGGCTGTATCGGGGCACCTGGGTGGCTCAGTGGGTTAAAGCCTCTGCCTTCGGCTCAGGTCATGATCCCAAGGTCCTGGTATCGAGCCCCGCATCGGCTCTCTGCTCGGCAGAGAGCCTGCTTCCCTTCCCCTCTCTGTCTGCCTGCCTCTCTGCCTACTTTTGATCTCTGTCTGTCAAATAAATAAATAAAATCTTTAAAAAAAAAAAAAAAAAGAAGGACTGTATCAACTCAAGTTCCTCAAATACGTAGAGCCAAATACTGGCTCCCTCATTACTCAATGAATTGAATTAAAATCTATGACATATGTTTATTCTAAATTTATAATTATGATTTTTAACTTTTAAGTATTATACTTTGATAAAAGAATAGGATATCCTTTTTTCTTTTTTTTAAAGATTTTATTTATTTACTTCACAGACAGAGATCACAAGTAGGCAGAGAGGCAGGAAGAGAGAGGAGGAAGCAGGCTCCCCACTGAGCAGAGAGCCTGACGTGGGGCTCGATCCCAGGACCCTGGGATCATGACCTGAGCCGAAGGCAGAAGCTTTAACCCACTGAGCCACCCAGGCGCCCCGGATTTCCTTTTTTCATTCATTATAAATTACTATCTGAAACAGTTAATTACTATCTAAAAGAGTTCAAAGATCAATAGCGTTTTACTTAAAAAAAAAAAAAATTCTCAGACCATTTGGACAAAGATTAAATCAGACACTTACTTTATACCATATACCAGAATAAAACACTAATGAATCAGAGATCTAAAAGTAGAAAAACAAAAACATATAAGTAATAGAAGAAAATGTGTATATTTCTTTATTACTGGGTATAGGGAAAGTATTTCTAATTATGACTCAAAATCCAGAAGCTTTAATGGGAAAAACTTGATAAAATTCAAGTACATAAAAATAAACTATATGGCAAAAGAGCTGAAAAGACTCATCACAATTTAAGTCACAAGACAAATGACAAACCAGAAGAAATATTTGCAATTTATATCTCAAAGAGTTAATCGCACAAATACAGAAAGAGCTTCTAAAAACTAAAAGGAAAAAGGCCAAAACCAAAAAGCCAAAAATATGAAGACAGTTTAGAGAAAACGAGTAAAGTTACCCTTAAACATATGAAAAAAAAAAGGGCTTGTTTTCGTTCATCAAAGGATAAATTAAGACTACAATCAGATCCTTAAGTTTAACAACATAACCTTGACAAGCCTATGGAGAAGCAGGTACTTTCATATCCTGTTCATCCCTATGATTACAACAGTGAGAAAGGGAAATCTGGCAAATATAACAAAATTACATATGCAAAATAAAATTATTTAGTCTAAGATGCACTTTCATTAAATCAAAACAACTTATGGACAAGGTTCTATACTATAACATTATTTGGAATAGCAAATGACTTTTAAAAATCCAAAAATCTGGGGCGCCTGGGTGGCTCAGTGGGTTAAAGTCTCTGCCTTCAGCCCAGGTCATGATCCCAGCGTCCTGGGACTGAGCCCCGCATCAGGCTCTCTGCTCAGCGGGGAGCTTGCTTCCTCCTCTCTCTCTGCCTATCTCTCTGCCTGCTTGTGATCTCTGTCTGCCATATAAATAAATAAAATCTTTTAAAAAAATCCAAAAATCTATCAATAGAGGACCAATTAAAAAATCCTAAATCATGATTCATCCAAACAACAAAGTACTATGTAGCCATTAAGAATGAGGAAGATCTCTAAAGAGGCACCTGGGTGCTCAGTTGGTTAAGCTACTGACTCTTTGATTTTGGCTGATCTCAGAGTTGTGAGATCAAGCCCCATGTCTATCTCTGCACTCCATCCATCTCTGCGCTCAACAAGGAGTCTGCTTGTCCCTCTCCCTCTGCTCTTCCCCCTGCTCTCTTCCTCCCTCATAAAAAAATAAATAAAATCTTGAAAAAAAAAAAAGCAAGGTGTAGGACAGTACATAGGCTAGTTTGTATTTAAAAGGGGAGTTAAAAAATATATAGGAGTATTTTATTACTTTCACAAAAAGAAATACTGGGAAGATAATCCAGAAACCACTAATAATGGTTACTTATGGGTTTGGATGGAGAAACATGAATTAAAGTTAAGGCTTCTGAGTACATTTTTACATAATCTTGACTTTTGTTTCACTGTATTTTAAATACTCAAAAACTTAAACCAAAAAGAAAAAAAAGACCCAAAGACCCAAAATTGAAAATATGGAAACAAATGAACCTAACTATATGTCAAATGGTAACATAACTATAATGGGAAAAAAATATTTCCAATTAACTTTTGAACATAGCACTCATTTTATAATCTTACTGGAACATGTTCAAAGGGGGGGGAAAAGTTCCATAAAATCTTAAACTTCACTCAATAGTTTCTTATTAACTGTAATACTGACATTTTTGGAATGAATATCAACAAATGGGAATTTGAAACTGTACAGACACAAATAATCTCATATTATATACATCTATTTTTATGTTGTATCTACATATTACAGGTATATTAATAAATGTTTTTCCCAAAACTTAAGTTCAGAATATACTATTCTGGAAACCTTTTTATTTAGATGTTTACATACTGATTTTCATATGCTGATATTAAAATATGCATCTTATTTCCAACTGAAAGAAGTTTGTACAACATAAATTGTACACAAATTGCAGTGTGGCATCATCTATATTTTAGAAATGGTACAAGTTTATTAATGAATGCTTAATTACCCCATCAGTAATTGTATTAATATATGTTTGTCCTCACTGAAATTTTTAGTAATTAAAATCTGTATTTCAAAAACAAATATAATAGTACCTTAATATAATAGTACCTTTTCTTAACATTTTACAAGCTTATAGAGATTTTATTATAAATATGCTAGGAGCAATAAAAGAAAGATCTGTATTAAGGGTGTTTCCTGCAATACTGTCATTTTTAAATTCTTTGATAAAGTAGGATAAAGCAAATAAATATATTACAGTTACTGTACTTAAGATATTCAATATTAGAAACATATATAAATATAAAAGAAGAAAACCCTGCAATGTGAAATTATTATTGAAAATATGTGAATGAACTCAAGTGACTGAGGGAAGGATCATCAACGCTAAAGGATGCTAAAACCAGTAGTTAGAAAGTTGTTGAGGACCAGGGTATTTGGAAGTTGCCAAAGAATCACCCCAAACATTACTTGCTAAATGCAAAGAGAAAACTACTTTTACAAAGGAGAAATCCAGGGGTCACCACCTGAACCCAGTGACCACACTTCTCAGGAATAGTGGAATACCACGATATCATGTGCCTCCTGATTTAGCAGAAGATCTCTAGTACAGAGAACATTTCCGTATTTTTTACCTTGAGAGGCACAGTGGTTTACTGCATACGTGTGCTTGGCACGCATACGTGCATACATACGCACACAAATACACACCCCCTCCCAGAGAGAAATAAGAGGCTCAGGTTTCTAACATGGTTATACTAATAACTTGCCCATGTGATGCTGGCCACATACTTAGTCTTACAGACATCATTTATAAAATAGTTTCATAAAAGATTCTAAGACACCTTCTCTTTGGCAATAAAATTCTGTAATTCTATAGTTTTAAGAATGCTTAGCTGCTCTTAAATTCACTTTATGTTACTGTTGGAAAACCTAGTCTTCAGACCAGTTTCTTCCACTTCTACTAAACGATATTCTAAATATTTAAATTCAAGAGAACGATCATTATTTCTCCATTAATTTAATTTATTTATTTAAGTAGGCTCCACGACCAGTGCAGAGCCCAATGTGGGGCTTGAACTCATGACCCTGAGATCAAGACCTGAGCTGAGACCAAGAGTCAGACTTTCAATCAACTAAGCCACCCAGGTGCTTCTTTCCCCACTAATTTTCAAAGTTTCTTCTCTAATATGATGCCATCTTCATATAATAATACTCACAGGTGGGTAGGCTTCCAGGCTAAAGAGGAGTTACAGAGTCATCAGATAATTTTAATGACAGGAAAAAGAATCAAGTTTTAAACATGTATTAAAAAATTTTTTATGATTATTTTCCCATATTGATAGCAACAGAAACTATATGCTGTATATTTTAAAAAATTGGTCTGTACCACTATTTCCTTTTTAGTCTGATGAGAACTGCAAAAGGGTTAAAATGTTAAATTCTCCTTAATTTAAGTAAATCCTAAAGGGAGGATGTTTCTATGAAAAGAATCCTGACTGAAAACTCTTAGAAGGCTCAGGTATGCATCTTGTTCACACAATTTTCCATAAAATCAATTTTACATCTCTGGATCTATAAAAATGAAAATACTATCTTCACTGGATCACTATAAAAATTATATGACAGAAAAAGTCAAAGTAGCTAGTACAGTGATGGCCACAATAGGCTCTCAACCACTGTAGTTATTACTTTTTAATACCATAAATATAAAGAAGGGAATAAACTTAGTTTATTATGTTACAAGAAATGAGATTAACAGTCCTCTAAGTGCATTAAGACAGCAACAAGTTGCTTAAATTCTTCACACTCTCTTCTCTTCCTATTCCCTACCCCTCACAAAATTCCTCCCCCCACCCCCAAAATAAGACTTACCCAAATAAGGAGAAAAATGAAAGATTATTCTCAGGAATTCCTTGCCCTCCTCCTAGCTTCCACATATAAACTTCTGCTTTTTGCAAAGAAAATATTGACAACTTGGCCTATGTTTAACTTGTCTAGAGTAGACTACTGGATTAGGTCTCGGGTATATGTGCCTCTGGCTACTTGACCCTGCCTAAGTCATTTATTAGCCTACTTACATATATATTATTTTGGACCAAACCACATTAAATAATATTCCTGTAAACTCATGCAGTCTTTGAATATAAGGCTGTATAAGATCTAAAGGGAAAAGAGAGATCAGAGGAATCTTATTTATGTTCACTAAGATTAAAAAGACAGAACTCTCTAATTAAAGAGAATATGTTTTCTTACATACAAATTTGTACTAAAATTATAGAATTAATTTCTATCTATCATCTCTTACTCTAAACACTTAAGAACCATCCCTACTCCCTAAACTTTTAAATACCCGAAAACTGGTTTTCTTTCTGAAGTGCTGTTCTTCTGGGGCTGATCCACTAATAATAAATGTTGTTCTGATTTCATGTCTTAGTATTTTTTTTAAAGTAGGCTCCATTCCCAGTGTGGAGCCCAACATGAGCCCAAACTCACGACCCTACGATCAAGACCTGAGCTGAGATCAAGAGTCAGATGCCTAACTGACTGAGCCACCCTGGCATCTCAATGACTTAATATTTTTTATTCTTTCTCTGCTTCACTAAGGTTCCACAGTCCCTCTCTATAACAGCTAAAATACATGATGAACATACCATATGCCAAATGTGTTATACAGTTTCTCACTTAATGTCACAATAACACTATGAGGAAGATTCAATCACTGCGATTCTACAGTTGAGTACACAGGCTCACAGAGTGGCAGGTACTTGCTAGTCAGTGGTAATATCCACATTTTCTGATTCCAAAGCAAACTTCTAGTTGATAACCCTATGCTAATCCTTTTCTGCTGCCACAGTGATGTGCTGGGAGAACAGTGCTGGGGCCCAGGTTTACTTTTTGTCTCCTAAGACAACATGGAAGAGAAATCTCCATTCCTTTCCTCTTTACCACCTTTCTCTAACTATAACCAAAAGGGCTAACCTGAAAACACTGGAACCAAAATATTTATTGCTATCAGAAAGTATACTCAAGTAAACCCACAAGCAGCACTATAATTTTGTAAAACCGAAAATCGAAGTTACATGTCAATAAAAATCAATTCAACAAATATTTATAGAGAACTACTATGTTTTAAATGCTTGGGATAAATCAGTGAACAAGACAGATCAGGAATACTGTCTTAGTAGAGGTTTCTAACAGGGAAAACAGATAATAAGCAAAATAAAGTTTATTATGTGGTATGCTGGAAGTTAAGAGCAGACAAACTGCAGTGTTACGTGCGGCAGTCAGGCATTACTAAGATGTCAATCTAAGCACAAATTTTTAGAAGATAAGGACTTGAAAAAGGTGAATAATAGCAAGTGAGAAACTGGAAGAGCATTTAAGGCAGAAGAAACAGTTAATAGCGGAAGGCCCTGAGAGCATGGCTAGAGCAGAAGCAGCAAGGAAGAAGAGCATTAAGAGAGAAATTAGTTCATGACACAACAGACAGTTACTGTGTTGAGAATATATGGCAGGGGGGGGCGGTGCACAAAAAGAAACAGGGAGATGTGAAAAGGCTAATACAGTAACTCAGGGAAAGGTGACAATTCAAATAAGATTAGTGTCATTTAAGTGCTAAGAACCAGCCAGAATATGATTGATTTTGATAGTAAACAGAATTTCCTGACAGACTGGATATGGGGTGTGAAAAATCAAAGTAAAATTCTCAGTGACAATTAGAAGATGTCCATGAATTGAGACAGTGAAGACAGGTATGGAGAGCATTTTAGGGGTTGAGGGTGGGGGACTGAGGTAAATCTGAGATATCCTGAAGGCTAAGTAAGGGGAGAGTGATTTTCTGCTCAAAAGCCAAGGACTATGAAGACTCTGACTGACCACCAGAGTTAGCAATTTAGGTCACTATGGAATTGATTTTTTTTTTCTTTCAAAAAATTCTGATACAAAGGAAAGGAAAGCAAAAAAAAAAAAAAAAAAAAAAAAAAAAAAAAAAAAAAAAAAAAAAAAAAAAAAAAAAAAAAAAAAAAAAAAAAAAAAAAAAAAGGAAAAGTAGTGGGGAATCTGAGCCAAGAAAAACTAAAAGAAGGAAACACAGATTTTGTCTATTGCCCACCACCACAGTAAAATAGAGTGTAGAATTTGACTTTGACCAAATTAACTGACAGATTTTTTTTTTAAACTGATACTCAAAAGAGACCATAACATAATAGACCATAAAAATCTACTATTAAAAAATGTCTAACATATCTAACATATCCAAAATTGCTAGACAAAGAAACAGAAAAATGTGACTCACCAGACATTAGAATTAGCAGTTACGGATTTTTAAAGTAGCAGTATTATAATTATGCTTAAGGATGTAAGAGAGAATTCTTCTTCTTGAAAGAACAAAGAGAAAATCTCATAAGAAAACAGAAACTATAAAAAAAGAACCAAATGGACATTCAAGAAATAAAAAGTTCGGGGCGCCTGGGTGGCTCAGTGGGTTAAGGCCTCTGCTTTCGGCTCAGGTCATGATCCCAGGGTCCTGGGATCGAGCCCCACATCCGGCTCTCTGCTCAGCAGGGAGCCTGCTTCCTCCTCTCTCTCTGCCTGCCTCTCTTGCCTACTTGTAATCTCTGTCTGTCAAATAAATAAATAAAATCTTTAAAAAAAAAAAAAAAAAAAAAAAAAAAAAAAAAAAAAAAAAAAAAAAAAAAAAAAAAAAAAAAAAAAAAAAAAAAAAAAAAAAAAAAAAAAAAAAAAAAAAAAAAAAAAAAAAAAAAAAAAAAAAAAAAAAAAGAAATAAAAAGTTCAAGACCTGAAATTAAAAAAAAAAAACAAGAACAAAAACAAAACTTAATTGAATGAGCTTAATAAAAAATTGGGGATGATGAAAGGGGCAAGCCAACTTTAAGACATGTCAAAAGAGAGTTAAAATGATATCCCACCTGAAGAAAAAACAGAAAAAAAAAAAAATTAGATTTAAAAAAACCAGACAGGCTCAGTGGATTGAGCCTCTGCCTTCGGCTTGGGTCATGATCTCAGAGTCCTGGGATTGAGCCCCACATGGGCTCTCTGCTCAGCGGGGAGCCGGCTTCCTCCCCTTCTCTCTGCCTGCCTCTCTGCCTACCTGTGATCTCTGTCAAATAAATAAATAAAATCTTAAATAAATAAATAAATAAATAAAATCTTTAAAAACAAAACAAACAACCAGACTAAAATATATATAAGTGCAATCTCAGGAGAGAAAAAAAGAGTTGGGGCAGGAAAAAAGGTAGAAAGAAATAATAAACCAAAATTAAAAAATAAAAAAAAAGGGGGGGAGATGGAGAAGAAATTGTAGGAAGGGTTTTTAAGCCCCCCACTTTTTTTTTAAGATTAAGAAAAAAAAAGAAATAACAAACCATATTTTTCTCAATCGGTAACACAAAACAAAACAAAACAAAAATTGAGAAATTCAAGAAGTTTGGGACACCTGGGTGGCTCAGTAGGTTAAGTGTCTGCCTTTGGCTCAGGTCATGAACCCAAGGTCCTGGAATCCAGCCACACACTGGGCTCCCTCCCTGCTCAGTGGGGAGTCTGCTTCTCCCTCTCCCACTCCTCCCTCTCTTATTCTGTGTCAAATAAATAAATAAAAATTCAAGAAGCTCAACAAACCCAAGTGAGACAAAGAATACCATGCCTAGGCACATCATATTTAAATGTCTGAAAATCAAAGATAAAAAATAATCTTAAAAGCAGCCAGGAAAAAGTGACTCATTCCATACAGAGAAATAGTATAAATAAATGCACCCTAATTTCACATCAAAAACAATGCACCAGGAGACTAAGATGACATCTTTAAAGTGCTAAAAGAAAAAAAAATGTCAACCCAGAATACTACAGCCAGTGAAAATATCCCACTGGAATGAAGGTGAAATAAAACCATGTTCAGATAAAGAAGTCTAAGAGTTATAGGACTTTAGTAGATGGACACCAGAAATGTTAAAATAAGTTCTCCAGATTGAAGGCAAGTAAGATCAGACAAGAACCTGGTTCTTAAGGAGGAAATGAAGAGAAAGAAAAATGATAAAAAGGTGGGTAAAAATAAAAGACACTTCTCCTCTTAATATGTTTAAAATACACATGACTGTTTAAAGATAAAAGTGACAACTTAGCTTCACGATAAATCAGCCTCAAAAATAGTTTCTCCTTTATCTACCTCCCTCCCATATTTATAAAAAAGTGTAGTACCTGTTTTAGTTTCAAAAAGAAATTTTCAGTAGTACTACGTTTGCTGAAGGGCCAGAATAATCTTTCATTAGGTGAGCAAACGCGAACTTTTGTCTCTATGAGAAATCGAACAGGCTCCTGTACTTCTGTTATTACCAAATCAACAGCTGTGGTCATAAACAGCACTTTATCTAGAGAGAGAGGTGGGGAGAAGCAAATAAAAAAAATGGAAATATATTTGCTCATACAATTACTGTAAAATTAGTTACTTTTCTCACATTTTTTCTCACATACTTTTTTCAAGATAGCTTAAGGTAATCCATTAATTAAATCACAATCTAAAATAATCAGATACATTGCTGTTTTGAAAACTCTTTTTCTGTACTGAGAATTCTTTGCTTGGGTAGACTCCTTGGAATTAGTGATGGCGTTATATAAAAGTTTATGAAATGTTCTGTCAAACCGATTTGCAAAAGTGGCATATGGCCTCTTCATGCCACTCTCACCAAGAGTGGGGATTCTCAACTTTTAAAATCTTGGTTAACTTATCCATTCATCTACAGTGCTATAATAACAAGAAAAAAATGAACGGGAAAAAAATAAATGCTCAACAGGAGGCACTAGTTATGCAAATAATGTTACATTTTCAGGAGAGAATATTATGCAGCCACTAAATGACATTCAGAAACAGTAGGAAATAACTTGAAAAAGGTGGTTTCTGCACAAGAGTATCTGAAAAGCTACATAAGAAACTGGTCCCTATGGTCCCCTTGGGGTAGGGCCCTGAGGACCATGGTAGATTCTTACTTTTCCCTCCATATCCTTTTAATTTTTAACCATATGTGCATATATTACCTTTCCACAAAAATAAAATTTAGAATCTGTATGTAAGTAGTACACAAATAGAAAAGGAAGCAGGGAAGTGAAAAATTAAGAGACAGGAGGGAAAAATAAGGGGGGGAATGATACTTTGTTTATAGGCCAAATTTAATAATAAACTCAAAGACCTATAACAAATTCTTTGGTTTCACCAGAAATAAAGAAAATACTGATATTTGTCAAATAAATGGTCCTAAGGTTTGGATATCTTTGGGGACTAAAATTTCTGTTCGTGATATCAGCAATCTGCATCACCTTTAGGAGTTTCTTCATTTACAACTTGAAAAGGTAGAGATTTTGGATTCCAGCTCCCAGTGATAACATAGGACTTTCCATCTGAACTTTTGCCCATAGATTCCTAAAGAGTAAAGACAAACATTAATGCCAAAATAAAGTAACAACAGCTAATTCCCATTTTGCTGCCTTTAAAAAAATAGTCATAAAAATGTAAGAATATGAAAGAGGGTCAGATATTTTTAAAACAGGTAGAAATATATGTGAATGAGACTGACTGCAGTTAAAATAAAAGATAGGCCAATTATTTATGCAATTGCTCCTGAAAAATTATGAAGTAAATGCTTAGAAATCATATCAAACTACAAATTCAGAGAAATTTACCCCCTGAATCTATGCTGAATTCTTCTGTCAAGTGCATAATTATCACATAAATTTCAGTTTTGAAAATAAAGATTTTCATAACAGCAACAATACTAATACCACCTACATTTATAAAACTCATGACAGTCTGTAAATACTTCTCTCGTGAACCTTCTCTTTGATTCCAACTTCAATTTTAAATAATAAACAAGGATTATTCACTATTATACAGTGAAGAAACTGAGGCTGAGACTAAATAGGTCTAAGGTCAGACTAATAAATATCAAGTCAGAAATGAGGAAATTCCTTATCTTTGTTTTCTGCTACTGTAGCTCACAAGAACACCTTCATAAAAGTCCTTTACCATCAGATTCAGGTCAGATAAAGTGAAGCTTTTATCAAGGAAATAGTGTATAATCTTAAAATGAAAAGCAAATCTTACCAAATCTAACAAGTGCATGTCACTATTTCGTACATCTTTTCCTGGGCTAAGGAGAAGACCAAAACATCTGCAAAGAAAGAACAGGCATAAATTTGCAAAGAAGATAACATAAAAGAAAGATGTTTAAACTAGGTCATTTAAAATTCTTATTGATGGATAAAGGACACATTAAAATTATCAATAAACCAGTATTGCCCAAATAACCTTACTTCTTTAATTTACATATACAAATTCTATGTGTCTTTCACTATCACATACTGAAAGTCAGCATATTAGCTGAAGATTTATAGGAGCTAATTCAAAGTGAACAAAGCATCACTTCAATAACCAAAAGAATTCCCCAGAGAACAAAATTCTTCCAAACATATTTTTGAATACAGTATATGGTTACTCCACTGGGTTGATAAAAACCAGAATTTTATATTTAAGCTGAATTTACTAAAAATGTTTACCTTTCAATGGCCAACTCTTTATTAGTTGTTTGTTGCACATAGATGACAATTTTCTTATCAGTTCCTTGGCGAAGTTTAAAGCACTGTCTGTCCTTCTCTTTAGGAACTGCACTGTAGAACAGCATGTTTCATTAATTTTGTAAAGTATTTTCTTGTGACATATACTAGAACAACTTCCCTCAAACCTAGGATTCTTTTCTATGCCTGGTTTTCAAGTCATAACAGAAATCTAAAAATCATCATCAACCTCTTCAGTGAAAATATTATCATTTAGCGGGTATATAACCCGCTAAAAAATTTATAACAGCTAAAAAAACTCATATGCTCCCTAAAATGTGGCTTTAATTTCTTAATTTTCTGTTATTGGTAAGTTAGATATCTATAAAGCACCTAGCATGGCATCTAGCACATAGGTACTCAAAAAAATGTTAATTTTCTTTTAACTTGGTCACTTTTTTTTTTTTTTACAAATAATTACTGCCTTATTTGTTTAAATATGTAATAACAAAAAAATAATCATAGATCTTCTGAATTTCTAAACAAGGTACCTTCAAAAAATAACAGAGATAAGGAAAATATGGCCAACAGTAAGCTGTTGCTTAGTGCTTCCCTTAAGCAGTGATAACCTTATTATTCACCTGTGTAATAACTATAAAAATAATACTAAGGATATAGTTAAACATCTACTTAAGAAAAAAATTGAAAATATTCTTAAAATTAAAATTTACCAAAATAGTCCTGGGATCGAGCCCCGCATCGGGTTCTCTGCTCAGCAGGGAGCCTGCTTCCCGACCCTCCACCCCCCGCCGCCTGCTCTGACTACTTGTGATCTCTGTCAAATAAATAAATAAAAATCTTTAAAATTTACCAAAATAATACCCTACTCTCCCATACACCACTTTCTCTGGCTCCTCTGTTCTCAAAAGCAAACATCTGCCAATGGCAATCTGCCAATGTGCAGCAAATACAAATTATGTCTTGGTACTGTACAACTTTAAAATAATAATGGCAGCAGAACAATTAAAAGGTACTATAAAAGGCTACATGAAATTTCTAGGTACTGACTCAAAGTAAAAAGTGGCTCTGAAGATATATAGTTAGTTTGAAGACCATCTGTATTTAGAGAGTAACCAATTCAAAAACACTCTCTGAAACTCAAAATAAGAATATCAAAGAATCTGGGTGCCTGGCTGGCTCAGTCAGTGGAGCATGTGACTCTTGATATCAGGGTTGTAAGTCTGAGCCCCAAGTTGGGTGTAGAGATTACTTTAAAAGAAAATCTTTTAAAAAAGAGAAGGAGAGAGAAAAGAAAAGGAAACTGAAGAATCTTAGGAAGGGAGTTTGGAAATGACAAACGTGCAAAGAAAAATGTCTGCATACCAAACTGTTAAATATTTGTGGCTGATAGAATTTTCACCTCTAAGGATATGTACACAGGCCTCAACTTTTAAATGATAACAGATACACTAGTCTTTATGTTCTGCAAATGCTGACACAGAAATAAATATAATCCCATCTCTTAGTAGTATTTAAGACAAGAGCAAATACAAAATTGTCTCTGGTGTCTTAATGCTGAAGTACAAGGAGAAGCCCTATTAACAGAAAACAGAGTGGAGACTGCAGGCAGTGAAGTGAACTTCAAGGAGATTACATTTCTAGTCTTGTCATCGTATCACTGAACAGATCCACCCCAATAATTTTACATTGACTTCCTATTATATAAATTACAATACTGAGATACAGGTTTAACTTCCCCGGGCTTCTTTACTTATAAAACAAGGAAAGTATCAAATACCCAGCATATCTAATAGGGTTATATGGTAGAATAAATAAGACAAAAAGTGCTCTGAATGTTATAAATGAAAACGTTCCATCTTCCTAACAGCTAAGTTGAAAGTAGGTTTCTAATATTAATAATAAGAATTATACTTTTTCAAGGATGAAAAGAAGAGCATTAAGTCTTGTCACAGCATTGTATTTATGTTAGAGTAAAACCACAATCTATCTTGTGTTATGGTTACTTATTACATCTGTATTTTTTGGATACGTGCTAAGTCATATGGGTACGCCACTGTATTGTTTTTAGTGAAATATAACGGACATCCAACATTATATTTATTTGAGGTATATAATAATGTTTTGACATTTGTATATAGTGTGAAATGCATCATATTTTAATTATTCTATTCTGGTGAACATTTTATTTCCACCTTTTAATTTTATTTTTATAAACAGTATTAAGGGGAACATCCATCTTGACAATTCTTTGGGTACCCCAATGATGTTTACAGAATCACTGGAAAAAAAAACAGTTGCATTTGGCCCGTTCAAATCTGATAAAGAGATGCTAATTTTCAACAAGTCACTATTACTCTGATAGGGCTACACAGCACTATTTTCTACCATAAACAACAAATTCAATAAAACCACGTTAAAAAAATAACAAAGCCCTGACAAATGCAAAGAGCAAAATGACCATCTAGGGATTTTTCAAATAGCATCCCCTTGGTATGAGGGTGAACAGGGATGTCTGTGATTATGATCATTCTACCTTGAACATGCCTGAGTTAAGAAGCAGGTTAGTGCTTCTGAGAGATCATAGACATCGTTCCTATTTGTAATTGAAATTTATTAAAGGGATCTACATAAATTTCTTTACAAAAGGGGAAAAATGGAGTTTAAAGAAACTTTTGTTTCTTAAAAAGGAAAAAAAACTGTTACAAAGTTTATAGATTATAATTTCCACTTCCTAGGGCCGGCATATATACTGTGGGAAGAAGCATATCCCAAAGTTGCCGTGAGAACAGAGATACAGCTATTGAGTGGGCACAGACCATAGTGTCTAATACTTCAGTGCACAAATCAAACTTGAAGCTGCACTGTACATGAAATTGGCCACCAGATGGCATGATAATTCCAAAAGTCTTTGCAGGAAGACCAAGTGTTACCAGTTATTCAAACAAACCAGTCATTGTGTTTTCTAATTTGAAAGCAAAATAGTAGAAAACATTCATATTTTAATGTAATTTCATTTTACCCATTTTATAAGGTAATCATGAAGGAAAGAGACTTTGAATATGCAACTATCAATTATGATCGAGGAAGTACTTAATATATGATATGGGTTATAGAGGAAAAAAAAATCATCTGTGACTGTAGTATTTTAAAGTTAGAAAGCACTTCAGAGTCTAGCCAACTTATTTTATAAGTAAGGAAACTACTGCCAGGAGATATAAAGAAACTTGGAAAAGTTCACAGTGTTAATAGTAGTAATAATTAAACTAAATCTAAGTATTTCTATTCTGGGGTTCTTTCCACTACTCAAAAGTATCATTTTACGTAAAAGCCCAAGCCAGTTATTTCTGACCCTATATGCAAAATTAAGACTTCAGACACAGACTTCATTTCTCCTCATCCAATGTGTTCAGATAAACTTTAATGGAAGAACTGATGTCAACAGTCTTAAGACCTTTAGATTATTAAAACAAATTAACCAGCCAACAAGACCAAAAGAACCAGCAAGACAAATGCAGCTACAAATCCAGCTTGCTTAACTACTGTCATATTTTATATCAGCAGTCAGCCAGTTACTCTGAGTCTAAAAGAACATAGTAACGTAACGTATTTCCCCACACGAAAGAATTTAATAGCTTTAAAATTCTTCAAATCTTGCCTCTTAAAAAGAGAAATGAAAAAAACAGTCCCATTCAGAGGACATGAACAGACATTTCTGCAAAGACGACATCCAGATGGCCAACAGACACATGAAAAAGAGCTCACCATCACTCCGCATCAGGGAAATACAAATCAAAACCACAATGAGATACCACCTCACACCAGTCAGCATGGGTAAAATTAACAAGTCAGGAAACGACAGATGCTGGCGAGGATGCGCAGAAAAGGGGAACCCTCCTACACTGTTGGTGGGAATGCAAGCTGGTGCAGCTACTCCAGAAAATAGCATGGAGGTTCCTCAAAAAGTTGAAAATAGAGTTAGACTACGACCCAGCAATCGCACTACTAGGTATTTACCCTAAAGATACAAATGTAATGATCTGAAGGGCCATGTGCACCCAAATGTTTATAGCAGCAAAGTTCACCATAGCCAAACTATGGAAAGAACCTAGATGTCCATCAACAAATGAATGGATAAAGAAGATGTGGTATATTTATACAATGGAATACAATGCTGCCATCAGAAGAAATAAAATCTTGCCATTTGCAACAACATGGATAGAACTAGAGGGTATTATGCTAAGTGAAATAAGTCGATCAGAGAAAGACAATTAATTATATGATCTCCCTGATATGAGGAATTTAAGAGGCAAAGTTTAGAGGGCATTTAGGGGGTAGGGAAGGAAAAAATGAAACAAGATGGGATCAGGAGGGAGACAAACCCTAAGAGACTCTTAATCTCACAAAACAAACTGAGGTTTGCTGGGGCGGGGGTATGGAGAGGGCGGTTGGGTTATGGACATTGGGGAGGCTATGTGCTATGGGGAGGCTATGTGCTATGGTGAGTGCTGTGAAGTGCGTAAGCCTGATGATTCACAGACCTGTACCCCTGGGGCAAATAATACATTATATGTTAATTTTTTTAAAAAGTCCCATTTAAAACTGCATCAAAAACAGTAAATCTAGGAATAAACTTAACCAAAGCAGCCAAAGACCTATATTCTGAAGACAACACAAATAAACGGAAAGATATTCCATGCTCTTGGATTGGCAGAACAAAATGCCCGTATCATCCAAAGCAATCTACAGATTTATTGCAGTCTCTATCAAAATGCCAACAGCATTTTTCACAAAACTAGAACAAATGCTCCTAAAATTTGAATGGCATCACAAAGACTCTGAATAGCCAAAGTAATCTTGAAAAAGAGAACAAAAGTGAAAGTATCACAATCCCAGATTTCAAGATGCATGACAAAGCTGCTGTAAGCAAAACAGTTCGGTACTGGCACAAAAACAGACATATAAACCAATGGAACAGAACAGAGAACCCAGAAATAAACCCACAATTATATGGTCAATTAATCTTGGACAAGGAATAATGAATATACAATGGGAAAAAGACCATCTCTTCAACAAATGGTACTGGAAAAACTGGACAGCAACATTCAAAACAATGAAACTGGACCACCTTCTTACACCATACACAAAAATAAACTCAAAATGGATTAAAGACCTAAATGTGAGACCTGAAACAAACAAACAAAAAAAATCCTAGAAGAGAACACAGGCAATAATTTATCTGACATTGGCTATAGCAACATTTTTCTAGGTATGTCCCCTAACGCAAGGGAAACAAAAGCAAAAATAAACTATTGTAAACAAAATAAAAACTCCTGCACCGCAAACAAAACAATCAACAAAACTAAAAGACGACCTTCTGAACTGGAGAAGATATCTGCAAATGACATATCCAATAAAGAGTTTGTATCCAAAGTATATAAAGAACTTATACAGGACGCCTGGGTGGCTCAGTCAGTTAAGCATATCTGCCTTCGGTTCAGGTCAGGATCCCAGGATCCTGGGATCAAGTCAGTGGGCCTGCTTCTCCCTCCCTCTGTCTGCCGCTCTCCTTGCTTGTGTGCTCACTCTCTGACACAAATAAATAAAGTCTTAAAAAAAAAAAAAAAAACCCACAAAACTTACACAACTCAACATCCAAAAAACAAATAACCCAATTTTAAAATGAATAGAAGACATGAAAAGACATTTCTACAAAGATGACACAGAGATGGTCAACAGACACATGAAAAGATGCTCAACATCACTCATTATTGGGGAAATGCAAATCAAAACCACAATAAAGTATCACCTCACACCTGTCAGAATGGCTTGTATCAAAAATGACAAGAAATAACAAGTGTTGGTGAGGATGTGGAGAAAAAGGAACCCTGGTGCACTACCGAGGGGAATGCAAACTAGTGCAGCCACTGTGGAAAACAGAACTACCTTATGATCCAGTAATTTCCCTACTGGGTATTTACCCAAAGAATATGAAAACATTAATTCCAAAAGATGCATGCAGCCCTTTGTTTACTGCTGCATTATTTAAATAGCCCAACCAGGAAAGCAGCCCAAGTGTCCAACAGTAGATGCATGGATAAAGAAGACTGGGGTGTGTGTGTGTATATACACACAAATGCATACCATGGACTATTATTACTCAGCCATAAAGACATAAAAATGAAAAGAAAGAAATCAGCCTTTTTCTGACTGACTTATTTCACTTAACATTATACCCTCATCCATGCTGTTGCAAATGGCAAGATTTCATTCCATTTTTACGGCTGAGTAGTATTTCATTATATATAATTATCATATCTTCTTTATCCATTCATCTATTGATGGACACTTGAGCTGCTTCCATTATTAAAGAAAGACAAAGACCATATGATTTCACTTACACATGGAATTTAAGAAACAAAATGAACAAAGGAAAAAAGAGACAACCCAAAAATCAGACTCTTAACCATACAGAACTGATGGTTACCAGAGGGAGGAAGGTAAGTGGGATGGGTGAGAGAGGTGACAGGGATTAAGAAACCACTTATTGTGATGAGTGCTGCGTAGTGTACAGAACTTTTAAATCTCTACATTACATACCTGAAACTAATATAACACTGTATGTTGATTATACTGAAATTAAAATTTAAATAAATTTAAATTTAAAAACCTTTCCTCTGCAAAGTTGCCTACTTCCTTTTATCACTTACAATATAAAAAACCTACCTATAAAAGCAATCTTAAAAAAAAAAGCAATCATTTTATACATGAAAGTTAAATAATCTGACCCAGAGTTTCCCTTGAACCACAGATGATATACCATGTTAATACAAACTTCAATTAAAAAAAAAAAAAGAATAAAATATCCTACCTAAAATAACCTTTACCATCATCTTCTTTTATTTCTAAAGACACAGAGAAGGTAAAGATGTCACTGTCAGGAGTTTGGGGTGCAGCAGCTGCTGAAAGTGGGGTCTGCTTGGCAGAACGACGGAAGGCAGTGGCAAAACTGTAAAGTATCCGGCTTACCTACAATGGACAAGTTAGAAAATGGGCTCTTATCAGAAGAAATAAAATACCTTTATTAAGGCTGAAAGTTACCTATTTTGTGTGTGTGTTGGGGCGGGTAGTAATTCATCTTTCCCCCACTGATTTCTTTTGGTAAATTATCTAATTTGTTAGGCCTAGAAAGCAAGCAACACTAAAAATGGCCAGAGAAAGGGTTTTAAAGAAGAAATGGTTATAAACACAAGAAATACAACTGAAAAATGATTTCCTAAATTGTTAGAAACAATCTGAATATATTTATTATAGTAAAAAAAAAAAAAAAAAAAAGGCCTACAAGATTAGCTTTAAAAGAACAGTTTGGAAATGTGTCATTCCTGAAACCAAGATACCTATCAAGAAGCAGTCTTGGTCTCAGACACTCTTAGCAACAACGTTCTGGTTACCCAAACTTTTAGTTTCTTTATATTTCAGCCCATCAGGCTGGAATCAATAAAACATCAGCAAAGAATTTCATTTGGGTTATTAAGTGACCATAATAAATACTGCAATTAACTTCAACACAGTGAGGGTAAAGGTAAAGTTTCATTTGCAGACAGTTTTCTGGTAAGGACTTACAGCTTCTTGTATTTCACACCGGAAGACGTGTATTCTGAAGAGCTCTGCATTGTAATGACTTTCAGTGAAAGCAAAACAGTCACTCTCGGGAGTTCCATCATGCCCTCTGACACAGAAGAGGATTTTGTAGATAGGGTAGTTTGCTATTTCAGTGTTTGTCTGAGGATCTAAGAGTCTGTTTGGGAAAAAAAGTTAAAAAGAGCTTAGAGGGATTACGGACTATTCTCACTAAATCCATATTATGATTCGAGACTCATCTTTCTAGCAAGATCATAGAAACCATTTTTGGTATGCTAATCATATTAATCTTAAGTCTTAACAAATAAGTTATATGTGGATTCCTCTTTTTATTGTTATATTTTAAGATTTTATTTATTTGGGGGCACCTGGGTGGCTCAGTGGATTAAGCCTCTGCCTTCGGCTCAGGTCATGATCCCGGAGTCCTGGGACCGAGGCCCCATATCAGGCTCTCTGCTCAGCGGGGAGCCTGCTTCCCCACCTCTCTCTGTCTGCTGCTCTGCCTACTTGTGATCTCTCTCTCTCTGTCCAATAAATAAATTAAAAAAAAAAAAAGAAAAAGATTTTATTTATTTGACAGAGAGATAGCAAGAGAAGGACACAAGCAGGGAGGGGTAGTGGGAGAGGGAGGAGTCAGCTTCCCACCAAGCAGGAAGCCCCATGTGGGGCTTGATCCCAGGACCCTGGGATCATGACCTGAGCCAAAGGCAGACGCTTAGTGACTGAGCCACCCAGAAGCCCCAATACGTGGATTCCTGCATTATTAATTACGTAATTCCATGGTACTAAAACTACATAATCTTATGCTTTAGGGAGGCAATCAGAAAGACAAACAGTAAGTATATAGGTTTTCTATATAGTCTGTACCTAAAGACTAGATCAATGAGTAAATTAGACTACCAAAATGAATCATTATAAAGCTGTTTCTCACTACCTCCTAAAAAATGACCTAATCTGCTTTATTATTTAAAAAAACAAAAAACTGATGTGTTTTCTCCGAGTGAAACATATTCTGATTCATGGCAAATAAGAAAGTACAAAATGTTAACACCTAAAAAAAGATAATTACTAATCAAAAGCATGCCATTTGATGAAAATCAGAAGTGTGTTATTCATTCTGAAACATATTGGTTCAACAAATACTTACATGATACTTATAATACTCTAAGCTCTGTTCTGGATACTGAAGACACAAATATTAAGGTAATGAAAAGAAACTGCAATTTCAACACTGAATGGGCAGGGCCATTGATGAGGAAAGCCTAGGGGTCCCTGTGCATAATGGGAATACACAGGAAGTGGACCTAATCCACATTCAAAGGCACGTTGATAAAAACTCTGAAAACATGATCAAGAGAAACTGGGTTTTGCATGTCTACAGAATTAAAATGTATCAGAACAAAGTATAATCTCCGTTGGGCAACAACTACTGAGAAGGACATAGAAATGAGTACTAAACAAGTTTTATGAAAAGTTTCATATTATTGGGATGCCTGGGTGGTTCAGTTGATTAAGTATCTGACTCTTGATTTTGGCTCAGGTCATGATCTTGGGGTCCCAGGATCTAGCCCCTGCATCAGGCTCTGTGCTCAGTCGGGAGTCTACTTGAGGATTCTCATTCCCTCTTCCTCTGCCCCTTCCCCCACTCATATATGTGTGTGATCTCTCCAAAACAGTGTTTTAAAAAATGCTGATTCTGATATGTCAATATTATTATGGTTGATTCTAATATGTTGTTAGATTCAATATGAAACTTCATACTGAACTAATGTGTCAAGCTAGTATCTGTACTGGTGGAACAGGGAAAATATAAATTAATTTGTTAGGCATACTTTCAGGTCATCGTATTTCAATTATCCCCAGAATATTTAAATTTTTAAGGTACCACACATAAGTGGGGTGGGGAAGAATATAAAAAAACTGTTCAAATGAGTAACTAATTTTGGTAAGGGTCACAATCCTTGGAAGATGTTAAGCACCAGGTGAACTAAATATTACATGAATAAGATAATTATGTATTTTGTTCACTACTGCTTCTTTCTAAATCTATAGGTCAGAAATCTGATCCAAACATTTCAAGAAGCTGGTCTTACCTCACGGTTCCTTCAGACACATTCGGCACTGACAGAGTTACGT
The DNA here is from genome assembly GCA_004024625.1 of Mellivora capensis. Classification (NCBI taxonomy): domain Eukaryota; kingdom Metazoa; phylum Chordata; class Mammalia; order Carnivora; family Mustelidae; genus Mellivora; species Mellivora capensis. Next base: position 218,960 of record PISX010000661.1, read on the forward strand.
CTAGTGAAATCTGACATTGGCTTCTTAAGATGGACATCATCCTTAAGGCTTCCACTTCACTCCTGGGTGCATTTACTGAGGCACAGCCTAAATAAGTTAGTTTGCTGAAAACTACACTGTCTTCATCAGCAGCTGGTGTAAAAGGACTTGACCCTTCAGAATCTGAAAGAAAGGAAATGAAATCATTTTTAATATTTTGTTGACATGAATACCAAGTAAAAACTTACAAGTTATAATTAGGTCTACAGTTAAAAACTAATGAGAGAATATGCTAATGCCCCAGAAGAAACGTCTATTAAAGCCAGAAATTTCACATTAAAACTCTGTCACTAACACCCAAATTTTTAGGGATTCCTTTACCATCACCCAGGCGTCCCTCCTTTACCGTCAATCCCAAATCTAAAATGTGATCTGAGGTTAGATCTGATTTACATTTTGCCTCTTCTAATGTGTTCTGACTTTATAATTCACATTTAGGTCAAAAATATATTTTGTATTTTACCACTCTGAAAAATTCTCTCTTCTTTCTGATCTGTATTACTTTATTTCTCTCATTCATCATCTTAGCTACTTAATGTTCTCCCAATACCCCTGCTTTCCCTTTCTCAAGAAAGCTGCATAGTTTTAACACTCTAGTTTTCCCAATGAGCCTTTATAATTCCCCTATTCCTCCCCCTCTGTGCTGCCTTTTAAAAAACCTGGCAACTACTCCCAAAGAGCTATCTATACAGGCCTGCAGCAAATATCTCTTCCCCAAGCATTATTCCTCCACATCTCTAACACTGTCCTCAAATTCCTTCTTTTCTTGGAAAAATCTTGAAACATTCTGAAACAAGGCTTCCTCAGTATCATTTAACTGCTGTTATCTCTTGCTTTGATATCCATGACGTACATTTAAAGGGAAATCAGAATGGTACATATACCTACCATTCTCATATCCTCCTAAATCTAGAATCTGAACATTCTAGAAAACAGATGATGGTTTTTGCTTGCTCTGAATCAAACCTAGCACAGGGCGGGCACTCACATATTAAAAACAATAACCTTCAGTTAAGCAAGCAATGCAGCAATCCTAACCTCCTTGTCCAGGTTTCACTGGCAAGCTCATCTCTGGTTTTTGAAGCCCTACTAATGGCACAGGGTTAATGGTAGATGAAGCTGAGAGTTGGTTAGAAAGAGGTCCATCTCCTTCACCATCCAGTTGTGACCTTTCCACAAGTTCCTTGTCCCCTGGCTGGTCGTCCATTGGAGGATCCATCAGCACATCTGCTAGCTCTTTTTGCAGCTGCTGCTCACTTCCATTCCCTATAATCTAAGGGTCACAAATACACGCAATCAGCAAAGTGAGAAAGAGAGGCCAGTACTAATTCAAATGGGTCCGTATTCTAGAGAAAACTGTCAGCATTTCTTTTGATAGAAAGATATCTTCTGAATGTTTTTTTAACAGAATAAGTCAAGATCTGCAATAAATAAGAGCTGCAGCTGCTCTTTTAATTCGTGGTTTTTCATGAAAAAGTGTATAGTGAATTTGAGACTATTGCCCAGAAATGTATGTGACAGTGTTATTTAAAGTTTTCTACAGTGGCCTCAACTAACAAAATATCTGTAATTTTACTTGTCTGGTGAGATATAATCTGTTAAAAGGAGTATCTTTAGGGGCTTCTGTAATCTTTAAGAAACAGGGAAAATGTGTTTGCCTGCAGAAGTTATCATAGAAACAGACTTATTAGGTAATAAATTTTCACATGTATTTCATCGCTCCTACTATAAGTCAGTCTCTTGTAATCTGAAGGGAGACTCCTCTGAAATCAACAGTTTCTTAATGTTCTGAGGCACCTGAATAAAGCTGGTATGTATAAAATGGCCTGAGGAGAATCACCATTTCAGTAATGTCAAGTGTTTTTCTAGAGTCATGATGGTTTATTCCTAGTTGCTCAATAAGGAAGTAAACAACTACAAAATCTAGTGGAAACTGCCCAATGCTAGGGAAAACCACAAGTGACAAAACTCAGTACGGTCACTAAATGCTTATTCAAGAAACACTAAAAAAAATTCAACAAAACAATTTAGAAAAAGTCATGATCAAGAAAGGGGGTTGAATACGCTGAAAAGAAATTTTTAAAAAAGGGGGTTGATTTAGGAGACTTTCTGAAAACTAAAAGCTGACAAAAAGTTAAAATGGGTGGGGCTAGGAGACTATGTTAAAGAGAATGAGGTCTTCCCAGTCAAATCAACACAGAAGTTAGAAGCAAAATTCCAATAACAGACATACCTCTGGACTTGCAAAGAACCCAGTTCAAACATTTTTTTTTTTTTTAACTCTATAAGCTTCAAGTTCCTTTGGCTGTAAATTATAACTGAGAAACAGTCTTAAGTCTTTTTCTTGCTGACATTTTCCCAAGGAAATCTGACATGTCAGCTACTCTTGCCACACAGGTGTCTAGTCTCATGGCTTCAGTGACAATGTGTATTTCCCTGAACTTCATTTTATGTTTACAGTTACTGCTAATGGAACTACAAGTGGGTCCCATAATTTTATTTATTTTTAAAGATTTTATTTATTTGACAGAGATCACAAGTAGGCAGAGAGACAGGCAGAGAGGAGGAAGCAGGCTCCCCACTGAGCAGAGAGCCCGATGCGGGGCTCGATCCCAGGACCCTGGAATCACGACCTGAGCCAAAGGCAAAGGCTTTAACCCACTAAGCCACCCAGGCGCCCCGGGTCCCGTAATTTTAATTCTTTGTTATTCCTGATCCTACACAACCACAAATGCAATCCAATTTCTTCTTTCAGAAGTTGTACTTTCAGAAGTTTTAAGCCATCTAAAAAACAAACACAGCTTAGTTCCAATTAGCCTCTAATTCTTCCAGAACTGGAGAGCAATTGCTGCATCACCTGCAGTAAACAAAAGATACTCTAATTGAACCTAAACTGTTTTCCAAGGGGGAAGAAAAAGAACATAAATAGGATAGTTACAGCTTCCTGAACATAGATGGAGAAAAGATATTAGACTCCCTGTTTGTGTAATTAGTAATTAGAACTGGGGAGACTATCACCAAAAGAGCAAACTAAATCAAAGAGAAAACATTATATTTTACATGTTACAAAGTATTGTTTTGTTCTTTGGTTTATAGAGTAATTAAGCTCAAGTCTTCTGTTGGATAGGCTGCCTACATTCTCACATATTCTTCAATAACAAAAATACACCTAAGCCTGAAAGAAAACATGTTTATATACTTGTATTTTGTTTGTACATGTTTATCTTGCATTCCTCTTTCATCTACAGTCTATAAACACAAGAACTGCCTTCTATTTCCTCAAAAACTTAGAAACTTCCTTAAAAACTAAGAAAAGAAATGTACACACACAAACATTTGATTTTTAAAAGTTATTTAAAAACAGCAATGCAACATATGCTTTGGATGATTAGGGTCAATACAGTACTCAACAATTATGTTAGATCATTTGTGAACCTTCAATCTAATTTCAAAATTACTGTGACATTAAAATACACATACTTAAACCAGTTAAGGTTTTTGTCATTGTTTTTGTTATCTTTATTTAAAAACTTTTTTTGGGGGATGCCTGGGTGGCTCAGTTGGTTGGACGACTGCCTTTGGCTCGGGTCATGATCCCGGAGTCCCGGGATCAAGTCCCGCATCGGGCTCCCAGCTCCACGGGGAGTCTGCTTCTCCCTCTGACCTTCTCCTCGCTCATGCTCTCTCTCACTGCCTCTTTCTCAAATAAATAAATAAAATCTTAAAAAAAAAAAAAACTTTTTTTTTTAATTAAGTAATCTCTATGCCCAAAATCGGGCTTGAACTCATGACCCTGTTATAAAGAACTGCATGCTCCATGGACTTAGCCAGCCAGGCACCCTGTTTGTTTGTTTTTTAAAGATTTTATTTATTTGGGGTGCCTGGGTGGCTCAGTGGGTTAAAGCCTCTGCTTTCGGCTCAGGTCATGATCCCAGGGTCCTGGGATCGAGCCCTGCATCGGGCTCTCTGCTCCGCGGAGAGCCTGCTTCCTCCTCTCTCTCTGCCTGCCTCTCTTGCCTACTTGTAATCTCTGTCTGTCAAATAAATAAATAAAATCTT